>OU015525.1:66270536-66628036 GCA_907165065.1 Caprimulgus europaeus | reverse complement strand
ACACTGACAGCATTCCACAGTATGCACCTCTCCTAATTGTCCAAATTTCCTTCAAAAATCACTCATGATGATCCAACATGAAATGCAGATGTATTTGTACCCAGTCCCTCATCTTTAGTCACAATTTTCAGATATGAGGAAACAGAAGGCAAATGTGCTCAAAATAAAGGTTGCAAAAAAAGTGTGTCTATTTGTAAATGATTCTACAAATAATAATTTTGTTTATAGAAGATGTACAGGTAATATTCCTTTAGATTCCTTTAGACATTTGTCTACTCATCCACTAAATATGCAAAGAAAATATTAATGAAACTGAAAATTGTAACATAAATGGTCTTTATTCAAAACAATTATTCTCATAGGTGCTTTTTTTTTGTTTTCTTAAAAAAAAAAAAATGCTGTAAGTCACTTAGTGAGTAGTAACAATAACACATGCTTTAGATGACAAGCCACAGATGCAAGAAGAACAAAAAGGGAAATTTTAATAAGCGCACCTTTCTTAATCTTAAGAATCCTCCTTTTGAATCTTTCTAGATTTTTGAATTTCCGAATCTTCCTAGATTTTTGAATTATCACCTGAGTATCACTCTGCCTGCGTCAGATCTCTCACCTAAAAGCCTTGGCTGCACTTGCATCTCTTCCTGGTCTGACTGTAACTCAGTTGCAATAAATACACAACAGGGGCCAACTTCCAAGATGATCAGACTACGTTATTGTGCAACATCACATGAAAGAGCTGTGACAAACGGTATAAAGGGAAATAGTATTGCTGAGGTCTAGAGTCTGACATTCTCCTGTCTTTCTCCTTCCAGCCCCTTGTCCCTTCTATGCACGCCTTGCATCTTCTAAGAGAAAGTAAGAATCCTCCAAGCAACCTTTTTTGCTGCATAATTCTAACTAATTTAGAAGATATCATCCATGCTGTGCAGTGAGAGGTGCATACGTTTTTTTGGAATAAGTAAAAGTATATGATTACCTGACAATATCACAATACACCTATCCAGGAGATTAGCATTAGATAATCATAACATTGGATTTTCTAACTTTTGAGTGGAAAGAACAATCAATTACAATTTCTATGTGCAGCTGTAAAAACCCTTCTTTTCATGAATCAGCATTAACAATTTCAACCCTGAATCTTCAGAGCTGTCAGATGTGACTTTAATGTAATTTATTCCAGCTGTCCTGACACAATCCTGCTGGTGCTCCTTCCTGAGAGCACCAGTGGTTCTCCCGCTCTTTGCAGAAGTCATAGTAATGAATTAGCCATACATATGGTGCCAGCACTGTGGCAGGAGAACTTCTAGATTTTTGGAGTGGAAAATGAAAGGGGAAAAAAAATTTCTCCCTGTGGCAGAAATCCTTGGTATCCTTGTAAGCACGGCACATCACGAAGACAATAGTGCAGCTTTTGAGGGATATGGGTGAGGAATGGGTTGGTTACCTGGAACTGGACTAGCCTGTTGGCTGCAGTCATAAGAACCTTTGCTAGTCCTGGGCTTCGGGAGGAATACCTCCCACTTATCTTATGGCCTGCAGAGACAGAAGCAGCACACCAGGCATAACCTTCAGTTTGCACTGGGGCTGCCGTACCAGCTGGGGACAGCTACTAGCGCATGACAGCAGAACCTCTGTCCTGAAGGTCATTTGTTCTTCTCCAGAAGTAAGGATCCCATTTGGATCAGGGAAAGACAATTGTTTCTCTCTCTTCCTTGGCGATGAGGTTAAAAACTTCCTTTTATAATCGAATAAGAAAGTTGGAGTCCAGTTAGTCTTCATAATAGGTCTGATGTAAGGATGTCAGAGAAATCTCTTAGTAAAACAGCATCTTCACCTTCTGCCCCTGTGTTACGTCTTCTCCAAAGGGCCAAGGGAAGTAATTTCAGCCAAAGTTCAGCTGGATGTTGAGTGCTGCAACGAATGAGAAGCCTGCCAAGTGAGACTCCTGCTCAGAGACCGACACTTGGCATGTGTTTTCAAACTCTACTCCCTAGACTATATGTGTGGAGTAACCGCAGGTGGTCCAGGGAGTTGTTTTCACTCTCCCAGGGCACAGCTGAAACAAGGAGGCAGTCCTGCTTCGTAAGAAAGTTTTAATTGTCAGTCTTCAAGCACAGTTCCTTTGTATTCCTGCCAGAACTCTCATGTATGCCTGTGCTTGCTTGGGTTGCTGCATAGGAAATGAAGGCTGTTAATGAGTCTCTTCTTTTGTCAGGTGTTTGTTTGCTATACTTTCAAGTGTGATCAAATTTACCAATGACACAGAAATGGGAGGTTTGTAAGCATGCTGCACAGTGACCTGAAGGTATTAAAGCATTGGAGGCTACAGTGGGGAAAAAAATGTGACTCTACAGAATACAGAAATACAAACTCTAGGAGAGAAAACAGAGGGCTTGGATACACAAAAACAAGCAGCTGAAATCACTGTAGTAATATTATATTGACATATTGTCATTTGCTTAATTTTAATCTCTTTTGTTTAGCCAAACCTATGAGCTTCAAAAGAAGACAGAAATCAGACAGACCATAATCAAGTAGTTTCCACAAAATACTTCCATTTGAGGAGGTGGAAACACCATGACAAAGTTTAAGAATCAAGTTCTAGCTACTATCTCAACAAAAACTCAAGAAGTACGGTGACATAAACAGATTGATAATTTTACTTGAAATTAAATCCATACCAATGGTCTGCTACAAATAATATGCTCTGAGTTTCCTTTCAGGGACCAAAACACTCGGGTCCCAAATCTAATGGAACAGCTTCCTTTCTAGTGAGTTTCCAGCACTTTCTAGAATTGCTGCTTGGTTGAGCTGATGTCAGCTTTCACTCTGCTATACAACACTTGCTTTCACCAGCAGCTGGAAACCAGAGATGAGAATATATTTTCCTGTCTCACAATTTTTGTCTTCACCAGAGAAGCACATACTAAAAAAAGTACACCGAGTCCTGCCATCTATCCCTCACAACACATTCACAGTTCTTTTCTATATTCCCTTTATAGAGTACCTTCCAAACTGTCTTCATCTTATCCAGTTTCAGCTTTGTCAGATTGATTTTACAGCCTTAGTTTTCACCATTTGTTTTCCCATCCCTTATTTTCTTACTCCTTTTAATTAGCACTTCCCATTTCATCTTTTTTCCTATGTCTCATCAATTTAAAGAGAAAATAAGGAAGTCCTGTGTATGATTTTCTCAGGGAAGGAGACTCCATCAGGCCATTCCTTATTCCTATCAAGATAATTTTATTTTTTTTCCAGATTCTGGTTCTGCCAGATGGTCTTTAATCAGATATTGATGTCAAAAAACTAAAAAATGCTGCTGGTCTTAACTGTTTGTATTGGGTTTGTGTGGCAAGGTTTTGGTAGCAGCAGGAGGGGGGGACATGGGAGTGGCTTCTATGAGAGAAGCTGCCAGAAGCTTCCCCCATGTCTGACCCGACACAGCCAATGCCAGCCGGCTACAAGAATGGACCTGCCGCTGGCCAAGGCCGAGCCAATCAGTAACGCCTCTGTGATAATATAATTAAGAAAAAAAAAAGGAAAAGAGGGAGAAAAAAAAAGCTGCACACTTTGCAGCTGGAGAGAGGAGTGAGAAGATGTAAGAGAAAACAACTCCACAGACACCAAGGTCAGTGAAGAAGGAGGGGGAGGAGGTGCTCCAGGCACTAGAGCAGAGATTCCCCCCGCAGCCTGTGGTGCAGACCATGGTGAGGCAGGCTGTCCCCCTGCAGCCCCTGGAGGTCCATGGTGGAGCAGATGACCACCTGTAGCCCGTGGAGGACCCCATGCTGGAGCAGGTGGATGCCCGAAGGAGGCTGTGACCCCGCGGGAAGCCCACCCTGGAGCAGGTTCCTGTCAGGATCTGTAGCCCGTGGAGAGAAGAGCCCACGCCGGAGCAGGTTTTCTGGCAGGACTTGTGACCCCGTGGGGGACTCATGCTGGAGCAGTCCCTTCCTGAAGGACTGCACCCCGTGGTATGGACCCATGCTAAAGCAGTTCGTGAAGAACTGTCAGTCATGGGAAGGACTCACGTTGGAGAAGTTCGTGGAGGACTGTCTCCTGTGAGAGGGACCCCACGCTGGTGTGGGGGAAGGAGTCCTCCCCCTGAGGAGGAAGGAGTGGCAGAAACAATGTGTGATGAACTGACCCCAACCCCATTCCTTGTCCCCCTGTGCTGCTGCAGGGAGGAGGTGGAAATCAGGAAAGAAGTTAAGCCCAGGAAGAAGGGAAGGATGGGTGAGGTGTTTTAAGATTTGGGGTTTTTTTACTTCTCACTATCCTCTGATTTTGATTGGTAATAAAGTAAATTTAGGTTTTTTTCCCCCAAGTCAAGTCTGTTTTGCCCATGCCAGTAATTGCTGAGTGATCTCTCTCCGTCCTTATGTCCACCCACGAGCTTTTCGTTATAATTTTCTCCCCCTGCCCATTTGAGGAGGGGGAGTGATAGAGTGGGCTTTGGTGGGCATCCAGCCTCTGGTCAGGGTCAACCCACCACACTGGTGTAAGATTTAGTGCATTTTTAGTTGTATCTATGCTCAAAAATTTTTAATGTTTGACAGAGGTTGAAGAATATTTTCTGACGAACCATCAGACGAATTTAGCTTAAGGTTTTCCAGAACAATTTACATCAAGGTTCTAACAATCCTTATAAAGTTTTAGCACCAGAATTGAATATATGTTGATCCACAATGTAAAAATCAACCAATTCCAGCCAGAAACTTTTAATACGTGTTATAGAAGAGCATGTTCTCTTTGATATGTTGCTTCTCTTTCCTGCCACTGATTCTTTCCTGTTTTTTTCCAAACACCTGGAAGTCATCATAGGGGGCCTACAGTAAAGCTGGGGAAGGACTTTTCATAAGGACAGTTAATGACAGGACAAGGGGAAATGGCTTTAAACTGAAAGAGGGTAGGTTTAGATTAGAAATTAGAAAGAAATTCTTCACTGTGAGAGTGGTGAGACACTGGAACAGGTTGCCCAAGGAAGTTGTGGATGCCTCCTTCCTGGAAGTGTTCAGGGCCAGGTTGGATGAGGCTTTGAGAAACCTGGTCTAGTGGAAGGTGTCCCTGCTCATGGTAAGCGGGTTGGAGCTAGATGATCTTTAAGGTCCCTTCCAGCCCAAACCATTCTATGATTCTATGATCATAACTGCTAGGGTGGATCTTCTGCTGATCCCATTTTAATCTTCCTTGATTTCTATACTGAGGTGGAGAGCAGTTTCACCTTTGAGGTCAGCTACCAAAAGGATATAGTCAATAAAAGGACTGCAGACGTACAACCTGCATATTTCAGTACACAGCTTTAAGGTCCTTGGCTCTTTGTGTGCCGTTCAGAAATTGAGAACTCACTGTTTAAAAGTCCTGTATGTAAAATGGGGGTTTAGGAAAAGGAGAGCTAACTTTTGTGAGAAAGGAATATTTAAAAATATACAGGAAAGTCATCTAGATGTGGTTGCTGAACACAAGGCAGGACATGACTAACACACTCTTTAAGATAGGGAGAGAGAAGAGGTGAGATCTGTCCTAGATATTTATTGTGTGTGGTATCTGAACCTCTGTTTGGTAGCAGCTTGGGGTACAGGCTCATCCAGGGAAAGGTAATCACTAAGAAAGTTGTCTTTCTCAGACAGTTTTTGCTTGGATTTAACTCTTTTCAAGTCACATAAAAAACTTGACCCTGACTAACTCTGATTTGGCCCCACCCAAATTAAACACTAGTCAGGCAGATGCATTTCTCCGTTGAGCCAACTTACTGACAAAATAGCTTTCCTTTTTACCTCAACTATTTTCTCTTCTGTTGCCTGAATAGATCTTATTACTCTGTTTCCCTACTACATTAACACTAGCAACTGACTGAACTGCGTCGATCAGAAGTAGTAGGTTTTACGTATTGTTATTTTTTTTTAAGTATGAGTACAGTGCACAAAACTGCAGCTCAAGAACAGGAATAAAATTAACTTCAGTTCTATAGATTTCTACCTGGAACTTAATAGTAACAAACAAAATTAACACTGGGAGCAATTATGCAAGTCATTCTCAATTCACCTTTGTGTGCTTTGCTAACAAAATAAATAAATAAATACATACATACATAAAACTCGAAAACCTCAGTAAGTCCCACCCCATCTCAGTGGAAAAAACAAAGTCTCCCCAAAAATATAGTTGCCAATCTCTTGTCAGTCAGTGTGCCAATAGTAAAATACCATTTCTTAATCCTCCTATCATCCAAGACCATGAGGTACTGAAGCAAACCTGGCACAACAATAGATGGACTTCCACACCCAGTTTTTGCATAGTCCAAAATTCTGGTTTACATATTAATGGATAACTGCCAAACTGCAGGCAGCCAGCTTCATTGACTCAACAACCTGCTGTAACCTGCTGGAAAAATATCCCCTATGTGGATGACCATCTGCACCCACACAGCTGAGGCGTTAAATTATTTCATCACTGTCCCTGTCAAAATTTTAGCTTCTTGACCTCCACAAAGAAATCCTGTGCCATCCTACCAAAATCAGCCATCATTTTTTTTTTAATGTTACAGCTGAAGCACTATGGTAGCTAAAAACATCTCCTTATACTGACAAATTTTCCTGCTAGTCCAGTATTTGCACTTCAAGTAGGTAGGGGAAGAGAGGAGAGAAATAATTCAAAAAGATAACTTAGGCTTCTTTGCTCCATCCAGGGACACTTTGCAAAGAAAGTTTCCTACCTGCTGTTCTCCATGCCAGCCACATCTGATAACATTGCATTTGCTGGTTTGTGTTCATACACTACTATCACTTTTTCTAATGTATTTGACTGTCTTTTCTCTTTTTTCTCTCAATATCTATCTTTTTTTCTCTCTTTGGGTGTTTCTTTTTATTATTATTGTTCTCCTTTTTCTGAATATCCTCTCCAAAAAAAGGATCTGGGTCATTGTTCAAGGTCAGACAAAGGGTTACCCTGGGAATTACTTTTTGCTCAACACTTTCTTTAAAGCAGCATATTCAAACTGGATCCAAATTTCACCTCCTGCACAGTTTTAAACTGTTGATCTTTCTACTACTATTCACAGCAAAATCTTTCACCATTTCACATCTTGCCTTTTTCAGTCCTCTCTTTTCTGATCTTAATGACTGCAAACATGTTCCTCAGCTCTAATATATTCAGTATCATGCTATTCAGATTTTCTTGCTCATTATTAACTACATAAATGTCACCTTTTTCATCCCTTTTCAGATTCTCCTTCACCTGCTTAACATATAAAGCCTTACATGAGCTTAAGTTTTGTCAAATTAGTTCCATCTTCCCTATTTTTTATAACTTATATAAAGTTAGCCTCTGATTTTACCTACCAGCAACTGAAGCCTTCACAGACCAATCAGCCTCCTCCTGAAACACTTCAGGGCTTTCTTCTGCACAACTTTCTTGCTTAGGTAACAAAGGAGGCAGACAGCTTATTAATTTTTTTCCCTATCCTCCTCTAAAACAGTTTTAAACCTAGCTTTGTAGTCCTGGTGCCTAATAAATCTGATTATTATCACCGATGAATTCTCCATCTTCCATTCCATACTTCCTCACTTCAATGAAGTCCCCTATTCCTGCCATTTTATACCGAGCTTCTGACTCTAACTAGAAGGAAATCTCAAACAATGACTGCTAACCTTGGCTTATTATACTCTTTCCTTGTGTGTTATATCATCTGTGTGTTTTGTTTATTTGGTGTCTTTTCAGGCATTAGTCTTCCGGATCCTTTTTTATTTATGTACCTGTAGTATCACTTACCAACAAGAGTATTAACATAAATTTTTTTTATTATTGTTACATAGGTGAGAAAGAGATCAGCTGGTCTATAGTGATCATCTTGGCTCCTCTAGTCAATGGAGACAACTAAGTTTGCTTTTTAAGGATGGATCAATTACTTGTTTCATGACAAATTAAAACAGCAACAAGTTTTTATTTATTCCATTACCCTATATTTTTATCTACTTATGTCTATATAGGTTGTGTGTTTTTTCATTTTAAGTATTAAAATTTGCAATACTTAAGTCTCTATGCAATAGTGATTTCTTGACAAGCTTTAATTAAAACAAATGTATTTTTACCAGAAGTGTCAAAAAATATACTATTCCCATTGCAAAAAAAAAGTTTTGCCACCATTTGTATTAGATCTGTAGCCAAACAGAACTTGTATTTTTGTCATTGATATCTACATTCAGAAAAGATTTTTTTAATGAATAATTGTAACTATGTATAAAAAATTGAGCTTTTAGGTACTTTTCCAGAATATAGAAGTTCAATCTTAATATTTATAAGTTTCATTATGAAATTGTTAATCCTTACTAGTGCTACATAACTGAGAAGTGTTTATGAGCTCTCTCAGACAGAGATAGGAGTAGAAATCAGTTCTAGATTTCAAATTTACAAGGTATTCTCTTAGAACGTGTTGTTTCTAGGAAGGCTTACTCAGTTTGACTTGTCCAGCATTTGAAAATACAGCCAGAAGTACACATGTCAAACAGTACATGAATAGTATCAATTTGTTAGGCACCATGCTCTTGCAAACAAGAAACCCTCCCAAACTGACCTGAAATATCATGCAATTCTGACCCAATCAACAAACAAATAAAGCTTTGGATAAGCCTATCCAGATCTGTGACAAGCCTGGAAGTAAATAGTAGAAGTAAATACACAAGCTCCATGATACCATAACTATTGCCCCAAAATTTACAGAAAGGTAAAAAACCTACATGGGCTCAGGCAATTGTATTCAGTTCTAAAATATTTGGAACTACCCAACTGTAGAATCTGATTGTGCATTTTAGCTTTCTCACAAATTTCCTTCCATGCCTATAGCCACATATGATATGCCATTATCATTTGTCTGAAGTTTGAATTGTCTCCTGGGCCACCGAAAGCAGACTTGTTTCTGTTCCTTGATTACATTAAGTTGCATACTTCTAATTCTTCCCCAAACAAATTTAGCATCAAGATTAAACTAATTCTGTTTCATGATTAAATGTATCTTGGCTGTGAGCCTGAAATTCACTTTCCATGAACAGTTGAAAGAGCAAAACTTAACTCACATGAATTTTCATAAAAAGGCTGTGGGGAGAGATGGGGACATAAGCAAAGAGGAATTTTATGAAAACCTTTCAGAGATGTTTTAGAGAAACATTTCTATTTACCCTGCTTGATTGTTAATATGTATTTCTGTCTCAATGTGTTTCTCAAGATTTTTTGTAGTTGTTGCATTTACGTTACTTAATACATAAACAACAGCTACAATAACAATGTGTGTAATGCATCAAATACAATAGAGCATGAACTATATATATTGTGCGCAAAAAAGCATATTAAGCATTTTAATTTACAAAGTCAAGCACTTACATTAGGAAGCAGCAGATTTAAAGTTATGTAAATGAAGCTTTACACTACTTGACTCTCTGAACATGCATCAGGACAGTTTTTAATTCTATGATCATATACAATGCTCCTTTGACAAATACATTAAGATCTGTGAACTGGCATCTCAGGTTCAACAGTGTTATTCTCATGAGTTTAGAGAAGTAGCATGTGATTCCACCGGTCATAGAAAGATTTTGTGTAAATATGCCATATTCCAAATAATAATCTGTTTGTTTAGGTTTTTTTTAATCCTGCAAATTGAGAGCTTTCCTTGTGCATTGTGCCCAGGTTCAGGTGACAGATTCTGCACTCTTTTGTTCATCAGTTGTAACTCAGAAATACGGGGTTGAAGATCAGTCACAAGAAAGGGTTGAAGACTCTTTATTTTGTTACCTGAAGAGGATATGACATGTTTATACAATACAGTATTTTCATCATAGGTTATAAATCACTTTATAGAGAAACAATTATTATTACTTTGCTATTGTAGTCAAAATCTGTAATGGTTACTGACAAGAGATAATATTATTATTCATTTTCCATGTGCTGCAATAGACTGAATAAGACAAGCCTAGCAACTTTTCATAGGACAGAGTCTCATATTTTGACAGCTGTCCAGTACCTGGACCTGTCTTTACAGGCAGATGATTCAAAGACTCTGTATGCTGACTAACTTCATACAAAAGAAGCTTTATGATCAGCGTAAGATGTTTACTTTGTAAAAAAATCTCTAATTGTATTTCTGACTCTTACAGGAATCTTTCCTGAGGCTTACTGAAATTTCACAGCCAAAGTTTTCTAAAAGCTTGTTGTTGACTTTTGTGGGGAGTTGATTTTCAGTTTGTAGTACATTCATGTGTTCACTTGGGGATCCAAAAATTGAAGCATCCCAATATAACTTCTAAAATATATTAGTCTTATTTGATGTTCCCGTCTGCAAAAGATAACAAAAGGGACTTCCAAAAGACTCATGGTTACAATTCTTACATCAAAATAACTCACACATTTTGAAGTAAAAAGAATAATGGAGATGACAGAGTTTTGCTTATTAATTTCTCTATTATGCATGGATTTTCTGGTTAAGATATATGAATTCCTAAAGTCTTTCTAAAGGATAAGATTCCATAGGAATGAAAAAAAATGAAAACATGCATTGCATAAATAAAGAACAGTGCAACACATATATGACATGGAAAATGAAGGTTGTATAGTGAGGTGAAGAGTCTTTGGTTAGTTATTATGTGGATAATTCACAAAAAATAAGTGCAAGGAGAACGAACACCTAACATCAGAAGTAAATAGTATTTAAGAATGCTATTAGGAAATAAGAGATTTAAGCTATTCTACAGAGGCTCACCTTTAAGAAGGATTTTGTTCACCTGCAGATAAGAACATTTGCACAAAACCCTGTTCATGATCAGAAAAAAAGTTACCCAGACCACTCTTTTGCCTCCCACACCCAAGTTCTACGACTCATTGACTTCCAAATACCCTAACCCTAGGTAAAGTCATCTAAGCAGTTTTTAATAGTTGATAATACATACTAAGCTACTACTCATATTCTTATGATTCCCTTTGTAATGGTTATCATAGCATAACATGATGCAGTCATTGTAATAATTACTACTCTTCCTTAAAATGAAAGAGTTTTGACTGTTTTAACATATGTCTGCAGGTCACAGTAAAGCTTCATGCATTGCTAATATTGTTTGCCTGCCTCTGTGCAACGTTACCCAAGCAAAACAAAACAGGAAATACATCACTGTCGTGTCTACAAGGCCCTAAAGTACACTGATTTTTAATATATATATATTAATATATATATATATATTATATATAAGGAAAAGACTTAGAGGGAAAGAGAAGTAACAGGGTATATGTTCAGAGCCAGTAAAAGGTAACAGTTCTGAAGGAAATACACACGATACGTGCTTTTATGCACAACCAATACTGGTTTTATCCTGAAGGCTTAGAAAGCAACTTGCCTACAAAAGCAAACACCTTTTAGAGTTGCTGCTTCATCAATGTGATCCTCTAAATGACATGAGCTTGTGCCTAGAAGTTTAATGTAAAGCAAATGAAGTCAATGTGAGTTTTCCAGCTGTCTTAAACCAGCTTAAAATCACAATCACAAATCACAACAGTGTTGATAGTCTAACAGAAAAAGAAATTTTAAAATAATATATTTTTACAGTAACACTGGTATATCAATGGACCAACCCACAGTACAGAGAAGACAAATCCTATTAAAATTAGTGATTGAGTGAAAGGAGATCAGTTTATGTTTCCTCCCTGAATTCAAATTATACTCACAGCTGGAGAAGAATCAGTGGTTGATAATGGCCTAACAACCTCTAGCACTAACAGATATGACCTCAGGTGTAGTGATAAGAATATATAATTCTGCATTCCCTGAACTTGTCTGTGTCTCCTGGAGAGTGTTGACGCAGTGGGAGCTCAGTGCCACCTTGAAAAATATTGAGCTTTAAAATTTAGAAGAGATTCAATATGTGCTGGGTCACAAAACAGTATTTATGGGACTTTAAGATGCATTTTGCATTACTGAGGAGGAAAAGCTCACAAAAAGGAAAGTTATTTTATAGTTTAAAGTGCATGACATGTTGGGAATAAAAATTATGTATTTGATTTCTTAATTTGTCTGTGTTATTACCTATTCTAAAACCATCCTACTTATTAGAAGAGCATGAATAAATATTTTTTTTTTCTTTTCTGAGGAGGAACAATTCTGTGACTCTGGAGTCAACAGCAGAACTTTCACTTGACTTCAGAAGAATATGGGCTAGGATCCTGCATGGATGCATTCAGTACATGCCTGCAGGATATCACAGGCCATCTTCCACATTGTCACCTGCCAGCAGATGACGATTATATCAAATTCACAACCAAATATCTCATCAGGAGGCAGTGGAGAGAAGAACAATTATCCTTTCTTATTTAGAACCAATAATTCTTTAAGTTGCACATATTTAGTTATTTTTAATTAAAATCCGTTAGAGTTTAAAGACGTGCTCAGTGCTTCCCTAGGGAATGCAATCACAACTGTGATCTAGAGCCTAGATAGAAGACAGTAAGATGGAGAATGCCCCTTTCATTTTAAACCATTCCTCATATATAAATTATTTGCCCCTGCAGAGCAATTAGAATAACAGCTGAATATTTTTCTTTCCAGGCTAAGCAGGATGGCAGGAAGCAGACAAGGCAAAAATTTATTTCTGTTTTGTTAATAACACCCTTATTTAAATTCTGAAAAGCTATTACATTTCAAAAAAAATTTTTTCTAATCTTAAAAAAACTAAAGTGATCTCTTCAGAGTTTATAAATCCTCCAAGGCAGAGAGAAGCTGTGGGAAGCGATTCCCTCATGAGTTGCAGGCTGACTCAAAGATTCCTTGCATATAGGGAATGCTGCAGCCCTCTGGTGCAATAATTGGATACACGATGACACAGACACAGTGGCTGAAATCATGGCAGCTGCAGAAGGGCTGTGAAGATGATCCCTGGCTGCCCCTGGGCAGCTGGATGTTAGATATGTGCTGCAAGGGACCTCATCATTCCAGCTGTGCCGTGTTCACACAAACTGGCTTCTGGAATGCATACCCATCTGGACTTTCCCATGCCTGGTCTTAGACATGGGATGGAAAGCCTTGCAAAGTCTGCTGAATTACCATTTGGCTGTTATTTTGGAACTTCAATAATGAATGAAAGAATAAAAGGCAGATCCCAAATCTCAAAATAAATTGAAATAAAATCTCTTTCAAAACTGATCTTTCTAATTTTAACCTCACCAATGCTTCTCCTCAGCAATATTTTAAATAAAACTGCCTGAAGGAAGAAGTGAATGACCAGCAGGTCATCTTGCCTTTTTCAAACATAAGTCTGATACAAAACACTTCCCCTTGATTTCAGTCAGCTTTAAGAAATTGCTGGTTAGGCAATTTTTGGACCCAGATTTGTAGCCCTTAATTCTCACTGTCACCAATAAGTTTCATCTGTGTGGGTAAGTTTCAGGACATCAAGATCTGAGCCCTTGTACATTCACTCAGATTTATGAACACAAACACACTCACAAGCCTGGATACTTAGAGGATATTCATTCTTAAGAGAGGGAAGTTCCTATCAACGGATTTATATCACCCTCCCTAGTGAGGGCAATATAATCTATATAGCTCATTAGGAGTTAGAAAGCTTCCTTTAACAGCATTTTCTTAATTCTCAGTTGCACTACTGGTTCCTGTGTGTGAGACAGTTGTTCCTCCAACATGCAGATGACATTAACTCCAAGCGGTGCAGCACTCCAAAACAAGTAGAGAACTGTAATTCCTAAAGAAATCCTCAGAAGCTTACCTAGCTGTTAATCAAATGGAGAAGGAGTTCTCTAGCACCATGTACTGGAAGAATTTCTGTCTCAGTAACTTGGGTTTTGACATAAGTCCTAGAAAAAGACGCATGCTGTCTCCAGATGGAAATCCTTTGTGACACCACTAGGCATGCTACAAAAACAGGCTGAATAACAACTAAATAAAACTTAAGAGCAAAAGATAATTGGCATAATCATTTCCACAGACATGTTGAAAAAAAGACCTTTTTCATCTATTCATACTACTGTGTAGACCTTGGTTTTTACATGAGAAATCAAGATAAGAATTTAAGGAGTCAATTACTGCAACATTTCACATACAGTAACCTACATATAAAAAGTATTAATATTATAGAATACATCCAACTCTGTTTTTACATGACAGTGATTATTTTTCCTGCTGTTCTTATTCTAGAATATTATTACACCTTTTGGTTTATAACCTTTCACTTTGCACCCAAGTATACATCTTTGAGGGATTATAGCAAGGAGAGTTTTGCTTAATAGTGTCCCATTCTCAGTTACACTTAGTAGTTACATCTAATTAAGGAATCAATGAGACCAACACTTTGTTCTTGCACTTACATAAAATTAGGGGTTTGCAGACTGTGCAAATAAATTTAAATTACTGTATACAGTAAACCTTAGGTACGTGTTACAAGCAACACCAAAAAAAAAAAACAACCCTCAAGTAAGAACATATTAAATACAAATTTTATTTACAGAATATTTTACTTCTTATTGAGAAACGGATATTAGGAACAATACAAAGACTGATAGGCACAGTGGACACTTTCTACTGTTTTATCAGCTCTAAGATTCTCAAAGTGAAAAGTGTCTATCCAGATTGGGTGGCTTTCTGAGGTGGACGGAAGCTGGAATGGGGACAGCTTTTATGGTTCACATATCACAGGAGCACAGTCATTTCAGGTGCCTTGATGTAACTTCTGGAGCTCACAGGTGCATTTACTACAAAATTCCTGTCTGTAAACTTCTCCACAGAAGTAGGATGTGCAGCCTAATCACCATTATCAATAAGCACTAATGATAAATAATACCTCCATCCTACACAAAGCAAACAGCCATAAGAAATGTTCATTTATAGTAGTGGTCTGGCTAGATACTTCAGATCAGCTGGCAGGCAAATTATTATAAATTCCAGAGAGGAATTAGGAATCCTTCCATTCCATTTTGCCTATAAGCATGATAATTAGAGTTATTAATTTCACTTGCTTTTCAACTCTGCTGACCAATGCAGTCCCATACCTTGTTGCCAAAAGGAGGTTATTATTATACCATGGAAGGATTTCTATTGAAATCAGTAGTATGACAAAATTACCGCTAGAAAGCAAGATATCACAGAAAAGGGGAGAGTTACAAAAACACAATTCAAAACTTCTCAAACACATACTACACTTTTTCTGACAAGATATATAAGTAGCTAGAGATTTCTCTTTCAAACATAGTTCAGATTAACAAATTAAAACTCATTAATAGATGTCTAGCATATCTTTTAAAATATCCTATATTTAAATAGATCAATATAATTTGTACTTTAGCCACCAAAAAGTTTTTATTTCCACCCATCCTAATGGATAAAAGATAAAGTGGAAAAGATTCTCTGAATGAAACTTTGAATATTCAGTGTCTATCTTTATAACTAATTGAATGAACAGAAGTATTTTTTTCCCCTTTTTCTACACATGAAGCACATCATATGTACTTCAGGGTGGTTGTTCCTGAAGCAGATCTGGAAAGCACAGCTGACTGGTGTAACCATGCTTAAATAGTTTTTGACTAGCAGAAGACCCATGTTAGAAAGTACAGCTTATGTTTGTATGAGTTTGGATGTTGATAAAAAGGGGGCACAGAAGTCCATGAAGAAGATGAAGAGTTAAAGATTCAATTAGTACAAAAAAATGTGAAGTCTGCTATCTGGGAGTTTATGAAAGTGTTAGGAACCCACTAGGTCAGAAAAAGACTAAAGTCAATGTATACTGTGGCTGCAACAATTATTTCTTTATATATTTTATGTTGCCTCGGCATTTTTAATTCATTTTTTCAATTTTGTATTGAAAAATTACACATTTTTATGGGTTGTTCCGTGGTGGAGTTGTTTTCTTAGGATTTTCTACACAAAACTTAGATCAGAAATGACTAAGCTGCTTCTATTTCATATCTTTTATTATTTTTATATAAGCCTGTTTGTGAACACTCTGATTTCTGCACAACATAAGTTTACAAAATAGCAACTTGTACTGAAATGGGATACTCTTGATCTGAAATAAGAATATTAATCCTCAGCCTTGCATTACACAATGAGAAGTTTGAAACATATTTCCTTTCTCAGCTCCATTATGAAAGTAACAATGTGCTTTTGCTCATTAACTTGAATAATGTATCAAACAGAAATGCCTTTAAGTGTTTACTTTGCTGGCTGTGTAAGAGGTTACGCAGTTCTGGGGAAAAAACAAACAAACAAACAAAAAACCTGATGAACTTTTTTTCCTTTGCTTTTTTTTTCTTCTGCTTTATTATTGTCACCACACCAACTCTTTCTCCCTCAAAATTTTACAGAAACATCACTCACTCCACTCTCCCCAGAACTACTTATATATATATATAACACCTATAATAACACCTACTTAAAGTTTCATTGTGATGCCTTCTTTCACAAGCACTAAAAGAATCATGAACAATCCCATTACACTTATAAAACAATTTACAGAGCAAAAGTACAAAAATACACAAAATATAATACCAAGGGGGACAGAACTTGTCCTACTCGGAACTCTCAAAGTAAATCAAATAGAGATCTAAAAACCTTCACACACCAGTAGATGGTAAAAATTAGCACCTCATTTGATAGCTGAAAAAGCAGCTGTAAAAAAATATGCATTTCTTCCTTCTAGTTACAACAGTGGGAACAGTTCCCATCTTAAAGGATATTTCCCAAGCTGTAGACAAAATCTGTAATTGAAGCTATAACAGAAATTTTCTCTTTTGATTCCACTCAACCACCAGCTAACAGCCCTATTTTCTGCTGTAACAGTCTCAACTTTTTCTACATTTTGTTTTCAATTTGATTAACAAACAGACATCAAAAAAAGGAAAGATTTCAAAAGGATTACAAAATCCACTTTCAGTCTCTTACAAAGTGGTTCCTGAATTACTTTCAGTCAGGCAGCAATAGGCATGAAATATTTTCAGGGCATAGTGCAGCTAATGTTCCTAAACTATTCCTAAGAGACAAAACTCAAAGGTCAAATTCTTCTGTAAGATAAAAGTGTGAAACTCTCACTGAAACATATGTGAATAGCCTATATATAAATCTGTCTGAGGATAGAATATGAAGAACTTCCAAGAAGAAATTGTTGGCATAAGCACAAGAAAACCAGTTCTTTAAATGGAGATGCCTTTTAGCACATATTTTTTCTTTCCTCTGAAGTAAGATTCAGCATTACTGGAGAGAGTAAACTAAGTAAAACAGAACTGCTGTATGTTTCAATAACTATGTGACAGCAGAGGGGAGGATATACTTTGCATCACACTAATTTTTTTTTTTTTTTAAAAGCATTTATCAGATCCATTTATTTTAACCTGGAAGAACCAAGCCTTGTTTCTCGGTTCTTTCTCTTCTCATAGAGACCATTGTTGCTGAGTAAGAACACCTGATAAAATGCCCTAGAGAAGCTTTACAACTCAACTGGCACTTACACAGCAGATAAGTCTCACCGATATCAGAGTAATCTTTCCACAAGGATGAACAGCTCTTAAACAATTTCTCCAGGGAACAGTATTAGACACAAACAGACTTTCTCCATCATCAGACATGATATTCAGCCCGTATGTAACATATATTATGTAACAATACACAGTAGCTAATACACTGATTTTTCATATGCTTTAACATCAGCAAATAATATAAACTGATTATTTCTAATGGTGTAAAAATACATGATGGAATGTGTCTCTAGATTGTAGGCCTAAAAAGCCCATCCCATCATCACAAACACCTGAAACGTTTTGATCTTGTTACAGAAGTTCTATACAACTGAAATATATTTTTTTTATTTCTACCTGTTTCATTCATTAGTTTGTAACTGAACCAGAGGGCAATTCCTCAAACTAAATTACCCAGCACAATTACCCACACTCTGTCAAAATTTAATTTTAAATGTTTTAGCCAAAAACGATTTGTCCAGTTCCCCAATTGTGAGTACTTGTTCACAGTGGTTATTGATCTTCACTCACACCACAGGCTTGTAAACTTGGGTATCTGGTCTGAACTAGTCATCTCTGCTTCCTCAGTAATCAATGACAGACAGTCCAGCACCCACAGAGGGTGATTTGTTCTGTCTTAAGTGTCTGCTTGGAATAGGATGAATTATCTGCTCATTGTGTTGACACGAACTTGGGCTAAATGCTTAACTTTTAGACTGATATAGTCACAGTGAATTAATCCTCTTCTCAGTGCTCAGCTCCGTGCATTATATTAGCAAAAGCAATTAAATACATACTATATACAGAGTAATTTCCTCCTTTGTGAGCATAGCTGTGTTCAGGAACAGTAGTTATACTTATTTACAGTATGTGTAAGAAAAAAGGAAAAAGTATTACCATACTTTTACAGGTGGGGAATCTGAGGCAAAAATATTCAAAATGATCCAACAAGCACACTTGAGACATTTAGACCAATTTTTTTTCTTTCTTTCTTTTCTTTGCTTCTTTATTTCTTTCTTTTTTTTTTTTTTCTCCTCAGTGTTCAAAACCACCTAGGATTAGACCAGTCAGTTTTACTTCAGTTTCCAGAAGTAGCATTTCCACACTTCCATAAATCTGGCCTGAGAGTCCTGAATAGGTACCCACAGAGTGTAAGAAAGCCATGATTTTTGCTCAACTGGAATGATTCCATGTCACTCTTCATATGTCTTGTAAGTCTCTGGTAGAAGCAGAGACATTCACATTCTCTGTAAGGCTGTGTTTGCTTTCTTCTGCATCCTCCTGCCCCATTTACTGCAATTTTCAGCAAGGCTTTTGATGCCGTATCCCACAACATCCTTGTAGGAAAGCTTAGAAGGTGTGGGATAGATGAGTGGACAGTGAGGTGGACTGAGAACCGGCTGACTGGCAGAGATCAGAGGGTTGTGATCAGTGGCACAGAATCTAGTTGGAGGCCTGTAACTGGCAGTGTTCTCCAGGGGTCAGTACTGGGTCTGATCTTGTTTAACATCTTCATCAGTGACCTGGATATAGGGATAGAGTCCATCCCCAGCAAGTCTGCTGATGATATGAAGTTGGGAGGAGTAGCTGACACACCAGAAGGCTGTGCTACCGTTCAACGAGACCTGGACACACTGGAGAGCTGGGCGGAAAGGAACCTGATGAGGTTCAACAAGAGCAAGTGCAGAGTCCTTCACCAGGGGAGGAATAACCGCATGCACCAGTACAGGTTAGGGGCTGACCTGCTGGAGGGGAGCTCTGAGGAAAAGGACCTGGGTGTGCTGGTGGACAGCAGGTTAGCCATGAGCCAGCAGTGTGCCCTTGTGGCCAGAAAGGCCCACAGTACCCTGGGGTGCATTAAAAAGAGCATCACCAGGAGGTTGAGGGAGGTTCTTCTCCCCCTCTACTCTGCCCCTGTGCGGCCACATCTGGAGTACTGCCTCAAGTTCTGGGCTCCTCAGTTCAAGAAAGACAGGGATCTTCTGGAGAGAGTCCAGCGGAGAGCTGCAAAGATGGTTAGGGGCCTGGAGCATCTGCTTTACGAGGAGAGGCTGAGAGAGCTGGGACTCTCCAGCCTGGAGAACAGGAGATTGAGAGGGGATCTTATCAATGTCTATAAATATCTGAAATGTGGGGGCCAAAGGGATAGGGCCGGGTTCTTTTCAGTGATGCCTGGTGAGAGGACAAGGAGCAATGGGCAAAAACTGGAACACTGAAAGTTCCAGACAAACTTAAGAAAAAACTTAATTACTGTGAGGGGACAGAGCACTGGGACAGGCTGACCAGGGAGGCTGTAGAGTCTCCATCTCTGGAGATGTTCAAAACCTGCCTGGATGCTTTCCTGTGTAACCTGTCATAGGGAACCTGCTTTAGCAGGCGAGTTGGACTAAATGATTTCCTGAGGTCCCTTCCAACACCTACCATTCTGTGTTTCTGTGATTCTGTAATATGTGAGGCACAGATGCTGCAGAAAACAGGCACACAAACCTGCTTCATCCTCAGAGAAGGCATCTAGAGCAGCCAGTGAGATATGGGTCATGCAGTTCTGCCATCTTGCCTCTCCTATATCTGACCTTATCATTAAATGCTGCAGCATAATAGTTATGGAAAAAGGACAGAAGTAGGAGCAAGTCCACACATTTAGACTCAGTAGTTTCAAGTATCTGTATTTCTGACTTTACAATCTCAATGCTCTTTTCACACAGGTTTTTAAGTATTGTTATAATGAAACATCTGCTGTTTGAACCTATATTAGCATTAATACTTAGGCCACCATCAGAATTTGAAATTTTGGAATCACAACATAGATCTCTCCAATTGAGCTAACAACAAAAATGTTGCCCATAGTAGATTGAGTATATTGATTAACCATTACAAAATAGATATGATGCCACACATTTTAACCAGTGGGTTTCAAGCCTGTTCACTGACCACAGGAAATGTAGAGGTTAGTACATCTGGTTTCCATTAGAGTTCTAGATAGGGAGTATTCTAAAACTGCTTTTTCTATTTATTTTTCCTTAGAATCCTGTTTCTGTTCTTTCCGTCTGCTAGACCTCTACCTTCTGCCTCCACATCCTCAGCTGTAGTCTCCATTTCTGCTCATATCGAAGCCTCTTGTGCCCTTCCTTATCTCTCCTCCTTGTCATCCCCAGTCCTGCACTCCACATAGTCCCTCCTCCTTGCACTCATATCTTTTCCATCCTGCCTGGCACCCAGCAGAAGGAGAACTGAAAGCAAAGGCAAGACCAGCAAAATCATCCATGGAGTTATTCAAAACCCAGCTGGACACAGTTCTGGGCAACCTGCTCTGTCTGACCCCTGAGCAGGGGTTTGGACTACATGACCTGAAGAGGTCCCTTCCAACCTAAATAACTTTCTGATTCTGTGATCCTTCCAACAATAAAGCTCAGCAAAGGTGCCTGGCACCACTCTTAGTGCCTTTTGATTTTAATACTGTAGCATCATCTGAGACTGGGATATTTTTGCATGAAAATTTGAAAGTAACCAGAGAAAACATTTATGAGTTTGATAATATTTGGAGTATAGAATATTTCTGACTTCTTTAAAAGGTGTAAGAATTCTATAGTTGTGTTGAATTTGATACATCCGAGGCTTCTAAGTCTTCTTAAGAAGCAGAATACAAACAAAAGTGAAAAGTAAATTGAGATGAAAATTAAAAGCTATTCAACATTTTTGTGCGATACAGTTAATTGTTAGTGAATCTAACAATCAAATATTTAACTGCCTGTCAGTAAATAAATACTGCCAACCAGTGTGCAATACGCTATTTCATTGCTGTAGAATCTGAGTTGAGTTGATTCAATGCCCACCAACCTGAGACTAACTGTTTACCTATTAGGAAGCTGGTAATTAACTTTTGAAATTACAATAAAACAGAGATGAGAAAGTAAATAATGCAGATACAGAGGGAATGGTTAGAGACATGAATTTTCATGTAACACAAGTTGTTGGTATTCTGACACATCAGCAAAACATGAGCAGTTCCCTGAAAGTCAGTGGATTCACACTAATGTAAAATTGTCAGAAAGCTCCAAACAGGACTATCAGTTTAGAAATTTCTAGAACCAAATAAAAAAAAGGAAAATAAATGACAAGTCAGAGAATGAACAGATCTCAGAAAAGAGCTTGGAAGTCAAATGTGTAGCCTGATGTTTAACTTACTTCTGTTCTGAAGGAAGAGAAGACAACAAATATGACACCAGTTTTTAAAAATCACTCCAGAAACTACAGAGAAATAAGTCTGATTGCCCACGTAGGTAAATTGGTAGAGACTTTAGTAAGAAACAGAACTGTGGTTGAAGGGATAAATGAAATATGTTACATTTCATAAATAAATCATCACTCCCAAAACTATTGAAGAAGCCAATGAGTAGGGAGGTAAGATAACCTTGTTAAAGAGTGCCTGAGGTTTTTTTTTTAGGATGTTTCATCAAATGCTTTTTAAGAAACTAAGCTGGTCTGGATTAAAATATAAGGTCCTCCCACTGATAAATAGTTATGTAGGACAGTGAACAAAGTCTAGAAATAAATGTTCAGTCTCAGAAATTCATCGGGTGGCCCAGTGAAAGGTTTACCAATGATGACCATGGGTGTGTACTAAGATGCGTGTTGTTAAATATATGACTGAGGTGAAAGACAGTAGGACAAAGAAGAAAGAAAGGAGGAAAAATCAAGTTCGATGAAGGCACAGACACAGAGTAGCAAAATGTGAAATGAAAAATTCATTATGTTGACTAATTATGTTCTAAAATATCAGAAAAAATTATATATTAATAAACAGAGTTATGGACATAGGAAAAATATATCTAGCCACAAACAAGGAGAAAATTTACATTAGTTCTTGGGTAATTGTTAGAAACATCTACAGTCAAATATCAAAAAAGAGATCTTGAAATTACTTTGCATATTTATGTATATGCTGTGCTCAGAGACTATCAATAGTATTGAGAATGGAACTGAAAACAACACAGAAAATGTCATTACTACACTTTGTAAACACATGTTAAACCCATGCATTGAATTATGTGTGCAATATTCAGAAGAGCAAACAGGAAAAGCTAGAGAATAGCAAAGATGATCAGAAGTACACAATTATTCCAATATGGGAAAGAGTACATAGCAAAATTTTCAGCTTGGAAAAGATGTAACTTTTTCTACACAATCATAAGGAAGATGAGTAAGGTGAATAAAAAAATATCATCCACTACTTACTACAGAAACACAAGGGGGCATTTATTGAAATTATTAGGTAGCAGAAAAAAATGTCTTCTACAAAACATACACTTCAGCTGTGGAAATCATTCCCACAGTAAATATAAGACTAAATGAGTTCAAAAAGTATAACCAAGGATGTCTTTGTACAGTGGATCATTGAAAATGGTAGTCTGCATGGTGTACCTGTCTGATTCCCAAAAGCTGGGAGGATAAGTCAGAATCTCACTTGGTAACCATCACTTCTGCTATTATCCCTTACTATCTGCTACTCACTGTATGGATGTCCTCAAAATGAAGTCAAAATCTTTACTAAGAAAATATTCTCATCAGCTCCAGTGTCCCAGGCAAAGTGATACTGCAGGACTCAGCCATGTCTTGTCCTCCTTTTAGTCAAAGTAATAAGCAGTATTTATGGCCTGCCGCAAAAACATTTTCAAATATTGTTATCTTCATTTATGTCTGAAATGGCATGGCACGGCACTTTAAATGGGAGATACCACCTCTCTTTGACACTGTGACTCCAGAAAAGGGACGTTCTCTCAGTCCCCAGTGCTTCCTTGTCATTTCCAGGTATGGATAAACCTAAGGATGAGAACAGTCTTTTCCTTATATCCTTGATTTTTAGACATACTCCCTCAAGTACACATTCTTTGCCTCCTATTCTGTTATTTCCCAGTGACTACACAGCATGATTTTTGTCTACAAAAAAAGTTCCTGAACTAAACTTGTTTTGTTTTGGTTTGGTTTTGGTTTTTCTTGTGTGTTCCTCATCAAAAGCAAATCTGTACCATGAGGAGTTAAGTGAATACTATAGCAGCACTTTCATCATCATTCCTATTTTCAGTAAGAGTGCAAAATGACCCCCCAGATTTTTCTCACATTACTTTTTCATATTGTATTTTTTTGTAACCACCTCAGACAAAAGCCCCTCCAGCAATTCCAGCAAATATATGTGATACATTTGGGATTTTCTTGTAAAATGTGTGCATGACACCTTTCCAACAGACTTCAGTCACTCTTGCCTATGGCTTGTATACCTGGTGAAGCTTGCAACAACCACACCGAAACCCAGTTTTTGGGATGCCAAGGTATACACAAATGCCTGCTTGTACACATGCTGGAGAGGGTCTACCCCTACAGAGAAAACTAGCACAGAATGAAGAGATAAGAGCTGTAATAGGGCTATACATATCCCAAAAGCCACAACATCTCTCTGCCTCACTGGTAGTCCTATAAGCCTTGCTTTTTTGCAATAAACTTGAGATATTTCTCTCCAGGAAACACACTAGCCACGGGGCTACCATGCCTAAGGAAGCTGGGATACTTATTCTACTCTAGTACTCATTTTTTCATGCAAAAATGAGACAGCAGTGTGCTTTTTCAGAGGAAAGAAAAAAAAAAAAAAACAACTTCAAGAAGGCACTGCTATTTGCAGTCACCAAGAGAAATGCAATCGTGAAGGCTGGTATCAAATGCGTAAGTTGGTATGGCAGCAAAACTGCAGGTTCTTAGAAATTGTTACAGAATAAGGGATCCCCAGGGTAAAACGCTCCTAGGGTGACTATGGTACTGGAAGAAAGATGCAACTTTGTGGGGAGAAGTTCAGCTATGTCTTCAGCAATGTGGGGAGGAAAGAGCTTGATGAGTGTGTCTGATAGTGGGCTGAGGCATGAGGGAAATCCAGCATGAGAAAAGTCAGAAGGATCTGGTGGCCACACTGGAAACTGGGAAGGGATTTGCAGGAGAAAGATTAAGAAAGGTCAGGAGAAGAAACAGAGCCCAAGGATGAATGAGGAGAGGGGTTACTCTGAATAAATGAGAGCAGTATAGTGATTTGGGAATGTGAAGGAGAGCTGAAATTGGAGACTGCAAGACACTGGAGGATTTTGAAGTGTTTGGAGATATGAGCAGGAGGTAGGGGGGCTGTAAGATTTGAGGGGATGTGGTTCAGGTTTCCCAAGTGAGAAACTTCTCTCCTGCCCTGTCATTCCCCACACAGGCCTGACAGATTTCCCTACAACCTATTTTCATTCTGCTGTCGGAAACACAGTAACTGTGACAGTACAGTCCATACAGGCCTTAGACAGTGGTGCTGATTGCTCCATGCAGGTGATCCATGGTGAAGATTGTAGTCTAAGGCAAACAATGCTTCTTTTCCCTCTATGCTGTCTTCCAATAGCCCATCACAGTCCACCACTCTCTCTACCTTAGAGGAATAATTTTTTTGCCACAATTTCCAATTCACTTTTCTATTACCATTCCCTATTTATGTTATCAAAAATTAAATATATGGTGATACAAAGATGATTTAATATTAAGCCATGAGAACAATTCTCAGCCTTCTTCTTGTCTATGAGTACCCTATACTGCACAAACTGACTGTCAGAATTCAATGGGATGTCAAACTGTTAATATAACTAGCCTGTGGCAGCTGGACAGAGGAAATAAATCACGTGCAAATAGAGCACATGTTTACACATATATTCATAGTCTTTACCTGGCTTTAATTACAGACTTCAAAATGTTCATTATTTCCTGCAGAATAATTATTTCCAAAAAAGCGTACTGTTAGATGACAAAGGAGTCAGAACAAAGAGAAGAAAATAAACTGTAGGCCTAAGAGAAGAAGAAAGCAGGGGGGAAAAAAACAAAACAAAACAAAACAAAATGGGAATTAAGATTGAACTCAAGCCAAAAGAAAAGAAAAAGAAAGAAAGAAAGGAAAAAAAAAAGACCCGCAAAGAGAATGAAAATAAAGCAAACAAATTAGAGACAAATAAAAAAGCAGAAAGGCGAGATACAAGTATTTTTCCCTTTTTGTTTTACTTTTACAAGAAAGGAAACCAAACAATTTGAAAGGTAAAACTGTTCAGAATCTTTTTTTTGTTTAATTGAATTATTTCTTTTCTTACTTCTCCCTAAGAGTCACAGGGAAATGGTGGAAATAGCAGCTTAGAGGAACAACATACAAAAATGACCTCCAGCCCAAACACATACTAAGTTTTCCCTCATGTACTCCACCCACCCTCACACACTGACTTCTTTCATTGGGAAGCACAATTTTCTTTTACACTCAAAGAGTGTGCTAAAACCAACTTTTTCACTAGATTGTTAAAAAAAAAAACCAAAAAACCCAAACATGGAGCACTATGCAGGTTCACTTCCCAAATTAGCCAGGACCAGAGTTGGTCTGGTGAAGGTGCAGGCTGTAACACAGAGTTTGGAACTGTTTGTGACTTTATGACAACCCAATTTCTCTACACATCATTTCCAAATGTAAAATGGAACTGACTAGATGAGAAGTCTGTGCATGTCAGAGAATATGCAGGGTGTATAGAAATGATGTCTTGAATAGGCTGGGTGAGAAGTATATTCCTTTTGATTGTTGTCTCTTTCTTTTTAATGTTCTCAGAAAATGGCTGCATCTTTCAGAGTCTCTCAAGGATTTTTAGATAAAAAGAGAGGTTTTATCTTTGCATGTCTATAAGCACTGAAAAGCTCCAGAGACTGAAACCTACAGGCAATTCAAATAAACTAAATCCGATCAAGGTAATATCAATGCCAGAATTAGAAGAAAACCCAGAGAGAATATCAATAACAACATTAAAACAGCAGGTTTCAACTGGAATCAATAGGCAGTATAAACAGAAAAAATTAAGTCACAAAGTGATAGTAGATAAAAGCTCCCCACTCATTAAAATTCTGTTTGTCTTTGTGTCTTTTTATCAATGTACCTATATATCTATGCAAGTGTATCAAAGTTTATAATGTAAAAGAATGATGAAATAATCTAATTAATTTCCGGTGTCATTTCACATATTTCTTTCAAGTTAAAACTGCAATATTAATAATGGTTTGCAGTTTAATAAAATATCTCTATGTCCTATTAACTTCTATATCTGCTTGTTATAAAGCCCTTCTTTATCAAATAGCTAAACTTCAAAAGATTTCGACTTTGATCTGAAATGAAAAAATGAGGTTCATTCCATTTGTACAGAATAACCTCACTATATTTTACGGAAAGACAGTTGTCTGTTACTGCCTTTCTGTCTCAAAATACATTGTAACTTGAGCAAGCAAGAGAAAAAATATTGCAGAGAAGACTAGGCTTTAGGAAGGTACATTACAATGTGTCTGTGTCTTAAAATTTATGACAACAGGAGCAAGTGACATATTCTTCTTACTTAAAAAACAATAAAAGTTTCAGGAATTAAATGTGTGGGTATTTGCAGGTGGCTTTAATGCTCTGAGGATGAGTTTCTGTGGTTTATTTCCACTTTCAGAACCGAGATTTTAATAGTATGTTAATTGCTTGTGATTTTCTATAGCTTTTTTTTTTTTTTTCCCCCACAGGAAAAAAAAAAATATTTGATAGATACAGTAAGTAGGAAATACTCTAAAATTAAGTTGCTTATGGAACTTGTATCTCAAATCAACATTTCAGAAGATACCAGCCCAGACATCCAGAAGGCAAACTAACACTCCTTTCATTACCAAAACAGCCACTGATGTTATTCAAATTTTGACCCAAAATGGAATTCAGGACTAGGCCTAAATTAAAGGCCTAAATGCCACATCTGACAGCCATGCGATTCCTGACTAACAAAGAAAAAAAACATATTTTATATATTCTTGAATCTAGAGCATTTCTAAAGAAATACCATGAACGCTGAATCACAGTCAACCCCTTTTTAGTGGGTCCTTTAAACACTGTTAGTAAGTGAAGGAAAGTTCAGGAAAATGCAGGTGAAGCTGTTTGTAGCTATTTTGTAGTATGGTAGGCAATGTGAAAAGAGTTGGTTAGGGCTACAGTGAAAGTATTATTTCTTGTCATTTATCATCCAATAACACTCTTTTTACTGGAGTTTACAGATATCCTTCACTGACAAAGGGCAGAGGGACCTGTACTACCCAGCCCAGATCTTCAGGCATGTCAGTACAGGCAATTTTTCTACTAGTACACATGTGCAGCTCCTTCCCATATCTTCTATCCCCCTTATCCACAACAACATCACCTCAGATCACCCATGTCCTATACTTTCAGTATAATTCATCCATACAGTAATAACTCATTGTATGTGATATATTCCCTTCCAGGTAACTTCCCCACAACAGCACTTTTTAGTCTTCCACTGTTCTGTGCCTACCCCTGCTTGCATCACCCACCTAGATGCCTCCAGAATTATGTGCTGAATGGTTAAGTAGTGGCTGCCTCTCAAGCACTTATGGGTCAGATTAACTGTCTGGGACCTGCACATAGCTTCAAAAGTACCTGCACACCACATTTTCTAACTACAAAAGTTACTGAGTGCAATTTTCCTTGAAGAATATGTACAAGACTGGCTGTGAAGGAATTTGACAATGAAGGGTAGTACAAAGGGAGACATGACGGCTGCTATATAGGAATCTAAAAGGTTTTCATTCAGGTTTTCAAAAGCTTTCTATCCTTCATGCGCTCTTCAGTAGCAACAGGGAAGTAGAGTTAATGTGCCATATGATGCCTCCAACCCTCCATATCACCCACTGTTAACAATACTTAGAAATTTATTGTCACAATGGGGCTGGTGTGGATGGAATATACAATTGAATTTATGGATTATTTAAACTTCTGGTTTTGCAGTTAAAAGTTAATTGATGTAGATTTATTAATTAACTGTCCAGAGAAAGTTTTACAGCTGCTGTTGTTGTTTTCCCTGGAAATAGCACATTGTGTAAAAGTAAAAGAGAAAAGATCAGCTACACGAATGTGATGCTGTTATCGGTTTGTCTACTTGTTTTATCTCATATGAGAATAAGCATGAGCATTCTGAGTCAGACGTTCTCGTTAATGTGATTCCCATCATGGAAACTGAAAATACACAAGCTATCAACACTTCTAAAGCTCTCTTTGTTCATATCACAAACATACTTTTAAGGGTGTGAGCCCCACAAAACTTATGAATGTTCTTACTAAGAATAAGTCTTACTTGCCTAACAGGAAAAGATCTGGAAAAAGTCTGGGATACTGACTGCAGATTTCAAGTACCTCCTCCAGAGTCAAGATCCTGAGAATCTCTGGTACCTCCATCCTAACCTAGATGCACCCAAAGGTCCCTTGTGTCCAAACATCCATTTACTTCATTTGGCAGATCCAGACTAATAGGTATTTTTGGAAAATGCCCTCTGAATCAAATCCTACACAAAACAAAGCACAGGGAATAACACCTCTTTTACATAATGGATAGTTTCATTTGAAGCTGGTCAGTCATTCAAGAGAACAAAAGCTACAAAAAATATGCCATCCTGGATTTCATATCAAGAAAACTTCATCACCTTGAAAATAGTCAAGCTGTGGAGCAGGTTGCCCAGAAAGGCAGTGTCTGTCTTTGGAAGTTTTCAATACCAAATAGGATAAAGCCCTGCATGGCCTGTTTTGATCCCATAGCTGACCCTGCTCTGAGCAGGAAGTTGGACTGGAGACCTCCTGGGAACTTCTATAACCTATATTATCCTGCTTTTAATAATGTATAATATGCATTTCTTCTTACTGATTGCTTGATGTCACCTCTTACAGGATCCTCAAAAGTGCTATGGAGCAGGAAGCAGGAATGCACCAGGGGACCAGTCCACAGAGCCTGCTGTCCCTTTGAAAATTCATCTGAGATTTAAGCCTCTAGAAAATCATCATTTGAATGTCTGTCAACAACAGAGAACTTCTTAGAATGGGGTAGTAACCTCTTCAGACAGTCCTTCTGCGTGGAGATGAAGTGACCTACCCACAGTTACTGGAATGCTTCTAACCATAGTCTCTAATTGTTAAGCAGTTTCTGATATTTTCCACAACATAATGCAAATTTCTGATCTTTTATCTTGGTTCAGATATTTCACTCCACATGAAATGCTCACTCAACTGTTAAATAAAGTACTTTTCTGTGTGAGTAAACATAGCAGAATCTGACTCAGATCAAATTATTTATTTAATACATTTAGTCCTACTTTCTGTTCACAAATTTTCCTTGAAACAAATGCACAGTATTTAAAACAGAGTTGTTGTCTCTTTTCTGGTGGCATTTCAACTCATGCTGTCTCCCCAGTTGGTTAATGATAAATGAACACCCCTGACAGATGGTGCTGCATGCAAGCATCCCCATCAATTGAGGATGGGGCATTTCAAGGAAGGTTTGGCATTCACCTGGTTGCTTATCAGTGCTATTATTATCAGCTGCAGCTATTTCTAGTAGAGAGCAGATCAGCTTTGTTTTCTAAAAAAAACAAACTGAAACAACAAACAAGCAAACAAACAAACAAAAAAAAAGAAGAAGATTGAACCTTGCCAGGCTTTGTAAGTGAGAACTGGGAATCCAGACACTGGGCTCAGTCACAGAGGAGGGATTTGAGGAGGACTTGCTTCCATTTTTCTCCACAATTCTTTGGTGAAAACACAGGAGTTGAGGGTAGCCAACAGAATTAAGTATTACAAGGTCACTTGAGGACTTGTTAGAAATATAATTCCTTGGTCTGTGAAAAAAAAAAAAGAGACTATCTAGCAGTGCAATGCTTAATTATCTTTTGTCAAGGCCCTGACCTGAAGTTTATGATAGAAAAATACAAGAATTGCTGGAACTGCATTCCTGGACTGGTAATAGGTAAATAGAATATAAATAACTACTTTGTTGCAGAATACGCAGTAAAGTTCCACCATCCTAAATACAATATTTAAAATTTCATATTCATTTAATCTCTATGGTCGTACCTTACTATTCCTTACACACTGGCAACATAAAAAAACTCCTTCTACACCATTAAGTCTTTGCTGCTTGAATGACCAACAGTGAAGGCAAAGCACACTGCAAAAAGAGAGCAGAAATTTTTCATATTTATATTTTAGTATATTTTAATACTTTATTTCTTACTAAGTAATGGAACTAAACAACAAACTCTCTGCAAAGGAATTGGTCATTTCCTAACACTTTCATTAGCTTCAAACATATAAAAGGAAAATAAAAGAGATTATTAATTTTTTATGTGCTCTTAGTATCAGACAACGTTGCCATCATCTAAACAAAAGATATATCGAAAGCCATAACTCTGGGTCTTCTGAGAGATTACTTGTACACCACTGCTCAGCAGCAAGTCCCAGTACAACCAGTCCTGTACAAAGAAATCCCATGAGTTGTAGATATTATGCTTGATTGGTGCCTCACTGCAAAGGCATTAGAGCTACTACTACTGTTTCTATCTTATTCCAGGAATGGCTCCACTTTAGCTGTAGCCTCAAAGTATTTTGAATAAGATATCATAGAATGTCTTGTGGAAGTACTCAAGGCCAATAAATAATGGATTCAAATCTTCACTTACAGCTTCTTTTGGAACAGGACCTGTTGAATACTTTAGGGGTAGTGAGATTTTAATCCTAAAAACAGAGATGAAACTTTTCATTTAGCTTTTTTTTTTTTTTTGGACTGTTCTCAAAGGATGGGAACATGTTATGTGCAACATAAGAATTTCTCTTTTGTTTGAGTGTTTGATCAGAAATATATGGGAACCTAGGTTAATTTATGCAAAACATTGCTTTGAGATTTAGTCATAAGGACATGATGACTAGCCAATATCCATCATGAGCTGCATTCTACAGAGAACTGAAATTCACCACCGGTATTTTGCATTGCATGAGATTGCCTGCAGGTACTGTGAAGTCAACCCCAGGCCAAATTATGAGCATTGTTGGAGTTGTGTTTTTCTGTAGTCTTGCACTGCTCTTCTTTTGTTTATAAACCACATGAAGAAAATCTTCTTTGACTTCCCATGATGCCAAATCACTTCGTATCAAAATAGATTAATGTTAGTCAGAGCAGTTCATGTTTATATTGCAGTTTTCTCTGAGGCAATATCTCCTCTCTAATTACAACATAAGAACATCCCTACAAACAGAGCCCAGGATTACAGTACAATGGGCATCCCTGTTAAGCCATCTGAGAGATGGCTAATAACTCCAGTGAGATGAAAAGCAAGGCACAGGACTCTGGGAGTTAATCTTAAAAGAAAATTTTAGAAATTACTATTCTCATCTTTCAGGCAGTTGTTTTTTGAGTGTTTTGTAATACTGAGATGATCCAAGGGACAAAAACCTCTGCCAAGTGCTGAGACTGACTCACACACCAATTTTATATTGGTATTTTTCCACAGTTTTCAATTGAATTCTTGATACATGAATGTCTGTCACTAGGGTCATGCTAAGAATCTATGAGCGAAGGTATAAGTTTATTTACCTCCAGTTACCAAAATAACTACATTAAGAGTGTTATTTGCTGATTTAACATAGAATCTAAGCAAAGAGACATTAATTTGTAAAATCAAATAGTTTTATATCTACTGCTTGTGTTCACTTTTCAGCAAGCTGAAAACTTAATAAAACAATTAAGCTTCTAGGGACTATCATGATTTAAATGTCCTGGAATTTTAACTCACAGTTCCTATTTTTTTTGGTAACCATCGTTATAAAAGAAACCATCGCTGCCAGAATTTATTGCTGTAATTTATATTAGGCAAGAATTTGTGATCCTTGAAATTCCCTGCTGTCTGATTTACAATGCTCTTTTTCACTGTATCATTCTTAATTTTATGTAATCACCATTTGAAATGTTTCCTGTTATGGCCGCTGCCGTACTGTATTGATGTTATTTATCTGGTCAGAATGTTTGTTCTTATCGTAGTGAATTTTTTATATGCTGAGTCCCAATACTATGTAATTGTTTGTTTGCTTGCCTGCTCTTTAGAATAGGTCTTTCAGATATTATTGAGCTTTAGTAATCAATAGAATTTCAGGAGTCCAACAACCATTTAGTGATTTGTGAATACTGAGTGTTGGTGTATATATCTCAGATGTATAGCAGCCAGCATGTTTATCTAATTCTTTACTTGATTCCAAAGACAGCTGTTGAAAACCTTCCATATACACAATTACCTTCTTTCATTTGAGTGTGGCAGTAGCTATGCAAATATCTTGTGACTAGTTTTAATAACTGAACTTTTTCATTCCCATATGTACTTGTTTTCTGCTTGTTCCAGATAGAAATAGGATAGTTTTAAAAGTATATCTCTCCTTGTTGTGGATTTCTGTTAAATTTAAGTGGGGTTTTTTTATATTCTGCTATCTCGAATCCTCTTCATTCTTCATGCATAATATGTATCATGTGACTTGAGGATAAAATGCTTCAATAAATCCCATTATTCTGAAAAACAATAAAAATAACAAGTTAGTGACACTGAAACAGTGATAAATAGTGCTTTTTATTTCCTTACACTATTAGAATCTCATTCTTGCACTTCTGAATGAACTCGAGTTCCCAGTGCTGTCAGACTAGGAAAGCATTACCTATGTTGTTTTTGTCAAAGAAAACTATGTTATTGAACATTATAATTTGTTAAATTCCGAATCTTATTTAGGCAATTAGTGCAACCCTTGTTATCTCTGAACATGCAACTGAAAAAATAAATGAACGGTGCATACAAAACTTACCCATGGCTCCTGAGACAAAGAGGACCTTATTCAGGGAGATGCTGTTTGAAGATAAGAACAGCACTCTGGCATCATACCTCTCCTCTCAGTGCCATGAAACCAGTCTTCTGTGACAGCTTCGATGGTTGTGGGTCCCTGAGTTCCTGGAGGCAGGTGGGTTGGAGGACAGTATTTTTTCTTGTAGTTAGATAGAAAAGCCCAAAAACAACATGTGAACTAAATACATTTGAAATGGTCCTCACATTGATGGCAGCCATCATGATTATAGTTGTGAACTCACAGTAAGTCCGATATTGCCCATCTATACCTTCTTAGATTCTACAAAAAAAAAAAGTATAAAGTATCAAAATCAGCAAGTTTAGCCTAGAGCCAAGACAAACATTTTAACCCAAGGTTCAAAAGTTGAATTTCCTCTCACATTACAAGAAAAGGAAAGAGAGACAAAAAAATGAAAGATCAAGACACAGATTAAAATCAGTAAATCCTCAATTCCTTCTGTAAGATATATGGAACCAAAAATATTGAATATAAATATTTAATATTAATATTTTATTTACCAACTAGACTCTAACTGAACATGAAGTAAGGGAATTAGAAGAAGAGTTAGAAGAAGTCAAGAGAAGACTGCTAAGAAATCATTCTTTTCACCCCAAACAAGTTAATGGTGACTGACAACAGGGGTCCTACCACATGCTGCATTTTTGCCAGCCTGTTTTGTAGGCAGAAATGTAGAGTGAAATCATCATCCTCCTGATGTCCATAAAAACACTGCCATCCACTTCAGCATGATCTGAGTCCTTCATGCTCTCCTTTGGCCAGCCTGGTTTGCTGCCTTAACACAAGCTGGAGGGCCTGTGGTGGTTAAACCACAGTAGGATCATGCAGTCCTGCACTCACTCCTCCCCAGCCTGGTGAGATGGGATGGGAGCAACAACAAAAGTGGCAAGGATTAGGATAGAAACTGGGACGGCTCACTCACCAGTTATGGTCACGGTCAAAACAGACTCAATTTGGGGAAGAAAAATCAATTTAATTCATTGACAATCATCTGAGTAGCACAGTGAGACATAACAACCACATCTTACCACACTTTCCTCCACCACTCCCTTTTTCCCAGGCTCAAATAACTTTGCTTTCGATCTCTCTACCTTCTCCCTGCAGCGGCACAGGGGACAGGGAATGGAGGTTCAGTCAGTTCACCATTGCTGCACTTCCTGGCATGAAAGTCCAGGAACAAAGTGTTCCAACACAAGCTTCCCATGGAGTCATGGACATCTCTGGGCACAGCTCCTGGATCTGGCATGGGGATATCTACGAGCTGCAGATGGGCCTCTGGTCCATCGTACCTCCTCACCCCCCCACTGCGGGGCTCCACCCCTGCTCAGGCATTGAGCATCTCTTGGGGTCTCGGTTCAGTCACACTTGCCCTTGGGCTCAGCTTTCTGCTCCAGCATGGAGTCCTCCAGGCTCTACACGTGGGTATCTTCTCCATCATTCAACCTCCACAGTCTGCAGAGGATCTCATTTTCCTTCTCCTACTCCATACAGTTGAACTAGGTGTTCAAGGTTCTCTGTCCTCACCCTCCTCCTCCTTCCTCCTGGCAGAAAAGCTCTCTCTCTCTTTCTCTGTTTAGGCTGACGGCCAATGGTCATCGTTTGTTCAGATCAATGGCCTCTCCTCCAGGTTCTCTCCACCTTCTTCTTTTCAAGACAGTCCTTCCCCTCACAAATATGGATTCTCAGAGGCATTTCTCCAGTGCTCATTGGCTCAGCCTGGGCTGGGGGATCTCTGCCTTGGAGTGAGGTGAGCTGTCACTCTCACGAGGTGACCCTTTCCCCCACTATCAAAAACAACCCCCGCACCGCTCCCCTCAAGACCAAAATAGGGCCCCTCTTTGCATCCTCCCTTCTGTCCAATACTGCACATTCCAGCAAAGATCCACAAATTATTCCTGGTCTCACATTATTGATCAGCTGCTGTCCCATATGCTTATAAACTAATAGGTTTTAATAGCCTTCGCTGGGTGGCTCCCCACAACCTTGTCCATGGCTCATGTCCTATGTCCCCCGTGTCAGTTCAGACCAGGGCCATCAGTCCCTGCCTGAGTTATGCTGTAGGTATGCCCATCTCCAGGTCCCTCACAGCCAAGAGCAGCCCTGCACTCTTCTGGACTGGACCTTGACCCATAAGCTAACTTCCCAGCTTGACCTCAGACCTGCCACCTTGCTGTGGGACCTGTCTGGTCATCACCAGGCTATATAGGACTCTGGTTGCTGCCACCAGACCTGTTCCTGCTTTGCCACCTCACATTCCTTGGCCCTACCTCATCATCAAGTAATGTCAAGAGCTCTGGGCTCTCAGTTGACCCCTGCTGCCACCCCTGGGCCTGCCTGCTCCCCTTGCTCATGAATGGTGGGACAGGGTCCTGGCTGGCAAGTTCCTGACCCACTGGCTGTATGTTACCCACTTGATGAACCAACTCCCTGTGACTCACAGCGGTAGGCCCATTCCACATTATTTTATGCATTCCTCAGCCCAAAAAAATAACAGAAGGACCCTCTGCAATCCAGTCCACTATCAATATTTCAGGTGAAGGCACCAGGTAGCAGGAGGCTGAAGAACTGGCTGACACTTCTTTCACAGGTGGCCAGCTCACACAAGTGCTGAGTCCCAAGTACATCGTTGACCTTCAGCTTGTAGACCTAAAGAAATAACAAAGAAAGGAAGAAGTTGGATACATTAAAATAGGCAGTGGGGACACAGAGGGTAAGACAGAAGGAAGCTCTTCTAAGACTTTTTTCACTACTCCAGTCATTAATAAATCAGGTCTGGGACTTTTCTGTGGTTTTTGTCTTAGTACTGCAACAACGTAATAAGAGTAATTCACCTCCCATTACTGCACCTGCTTGTACAGTCTAAATTAAAACCAGAAACACTGCAAATCCCACTTCACAATGCCTTTCAGTGTTCGAGACTCTGAATTAAAGGCCTTCATTGTTTAGGAGGATTATTTCATTGCCTTCACTGGCTTCAAAGAAATAAGATTCTTCAGTCACTTTTCTATTGATCCCAGTTGATCAGATTAACTTTGTTTTGGATTCCTACTGAAACAAAAGACAAATAGAAATGTTTTGAACACTTACGTGTGCAGTTTTGTTCAGTTTATTATTCTATCACCTATTACAAAGATGATTAATGGTTAGACAAAGAAAGAATAAAGGAATTACTGTAAATTATGTTAACTAAATACCAACACTTTAAGCAATTACAAAATTATTAAATATTTCAGAATGGCATGTAATTACAGTTAATTCCACAATTAAGAGTATATCTTTTATTTAACGGCACTTGTTCTTTTATAAACAATAATTAGGATTAAGAAAGGTCAGAGAACACTTCCATTTCAATACTACAAAACCCATTTAAAGCCATTCTTGCTCCCCGTCATGCACTTTCCATTCAGTGACTTTGCTCTTTGTTATTTTGTAACAAATGACAAAGGATCTTAATCTTGGAATGGGCCAAGGGGCTCTCCTGGGACACCACAAGCCAAGAGAGCCGAATCATGTTAGCCTGGCTGTATACAAAAGTTCTTTAGCTAGGAAGTACCCTTATTGGTATACTCAGATAAATTATCCTCAGAAGTCTAACACACAATAATAACTGGCGGTTCCACTTTCTCACAGTGGTATCCTGCACATCTACATGCAAGTCTACTTCTTGTATGTCCCCTGGAGTATACTTCTTGTATGTCCTCCTTTCTCCCTACTCTCCACTCTTTCCTGGACACAGAAATAGCTTTCTGATAAAGATGGCACAGTGCTTGCCAGATCTCTCTAGCTTCATAATACATTTTTTCACTGAATTAGGCAGCATCTTATTAGCTCTCATGGCTGTATACCTGCTGTACTATACACCCATAAGAGAGAGAAACACCAGTGCTTTTATGCAGTGAATTTTGATGAGAATTCAAAGCTGTGAAATAAATGTGTCTGTAGTCAATACAACTAATGCACTACAGTCACATACATTATTGACACGTCTTGTAGACTGCCCCAGTGAGTCCTGTAACATGGGCAAGGATGTTCATTCCACATTCTTACATTGCTATGAGTTCAACAGCTACAAAATCATAAAGTAGTTTTGGTTGGAAAGGATCCCTGGAGGTCATCTAGTTCCACTCTTCTTTCAAAGTGCATCCAACTATGTCAGATTCCTCCAGGCCTTGTCCAGTCTAGTTTTTAGTATCTTCAAGGATGATGAGTCCATAGTCTGTCTGTGCCCTTGTGGCTTGCTTTTCTTTTTATGCCTCCTTTTGGTTTTTTGTTTTGGGGTTTTTTTTTGTATCTAATAATAATTTCCCATATGACAACCTGTGTCTTCTGTTTCTCATCCTGTCACCTCTAAGAAGAGTGTTGCCACCTTGATTACACTTTACCAATAAGTACCTAAAGGCAGCAATAAGATCTCCCATTAGCCTCTTCTTCTTGGCTGAATAAGTACAATTCTCCCAGTCTCTCTTCATCATGTGCTCTAGGTTTCTATTCATCTTGGTAACCCTCTGCTATACTGACTGCAGCATGTCAATATCTATTTTTCACTTGGAAGCACAAAAATGGACAGCCCTTCACATGGAGTCTCACAAGTGCTAAATAGTGAAGAATCATAGAATCATTTAGGTTGGAAAAGACCCTTAACATCATCAAATCCAACTATTAACTTAATGCTACCAAGACCACCACTAAACCATGTCGCTAAGCACCACATCTACATGTCTCTTGAATATTTCCAGGACTGATGATTCAACCACTTCCCTGGGCAGCCTGTTCTAGTGCTTGACAACCCTTTCAGTAAATAAATTTTTCCTAATATCCAATCTAAACCCCCCCTGGTGCAACTTGAGGACATTTCTTCTCATTCTATCACTTGTTGGTTGGGAGAAGAAACCAACTCTCACCTCACTAATAATCACATCCTTCCTACTGGCTACACTCACACTGTTACTGCCCAGTATGCAATTGGTCATCTTCACTGCAACTGCTGCTCACTGATGGATCATGTTCCCTCTGTTGTCTACTGTGGCCCTCAGGTTCTTTTTCACAAAGCTTCTTTGCAACCAAAGATGCCAAGCCTAGATGGAAGGAAAATGTCTTTCCAGACCAGAGTCAAGACTCTATATTCACCTGTGCTCAGCCTCATGGGATTCCTGCTAGACTCTTTCTCCAGCTTTTCACTGTCCTGAATAACAGCCTGCCCTCCAGTGAAAGAGCCACTCCCACCCGATGTGGTGTGATCTGCAAACCTGCTAAGGGTATACTCTATCTTAGCTCCTAGGTTAATAAGAAACAGTATAGATTTCCACATGAACTGCTGAGGGACTTCACTAGTAACTGTCCCTCCCCTTTCTTCGCTTCTCAGGTTCAGGTCCTGAACTGGAGAGTGGCCCTTGCAGTGTTTTCATCTACCTCTCCACGTCCTTGGCTGCACCACCACTTGTCCCATGGATTTGTCCAGCTGGCTGAAGTCATCCTTCAGGTGGTGTTAAAGGCTTTCTGTTTTCTTTCTTACATTTATTCCTTCATTTCTACTCTTGTCAAGTAAAATTAAACAGTAGTGATGATGTTAAACAGGAGTGATGATGTAAAAAAGAGTTCAAAATTGTATGTGCATGAATAAATTCCCTTATTATTGGGGAAACAGTATAAGTACTACATGCACAGAAGCATGAAGTCCAGTTAAACGCACATACAACAATGCCCTTTTCAAATGCTGCAAAGAGTCAGATGACAAACTGTAAAGTTACTTGATATCAACTCTGGCTGAAGGTCAGATTGCATCCAAAGGCCACCATTTTTCCCCAAAGCATATTCAGATTAACAAGCAACTGTTAGGAACACAAAAGCAAACAAATTCAGAAATGTTTTTTCACTCTTGCATACCTACAAGTTCTTTCTAGTGTAAGCTTTAGTTAAGTGAATGGGGTAGCATAATTAGTCACACAACTGTAGTTACATGAGGAGTCACCTGAGTCCCTGATTGCTTGAACTTAACATTTTTAAGCAGAGTAGGTACATCAGTGGAAAATGGATGGTTCTTTATCAAGTACAGATAAACATTAAAAATATAGGGATGTTCCATTTAATAAAAACAAGTGAAAGACCGAGAATGGTTTTAATGTAGGGTCGAACATGAAGCTCACAAGATTGAGTCAGGGGAGATGAATCAACAGGAACGTGGAAGATGGAGACAAAAGAAAAAAAGTAGCAAGGAATGAACAAAAGATAAGAAAGCAAAATGGCAAGACCTAAAAAAGAATGATGAAAAATAAAGTATACCGAGTTAGGAGACAAAGGTTGGTACCCTAAAGAAAGTAACTAGTAGGATCCGAGGTCTATACATCAGCATACTGACATTATTAACAACTCTGTTGTTCAGTGGAAATACAGGGGTCCAACAATCTTCTCAACACTGAGTTGTTCCTTCCCAAGAAGGGCTATTATACTGTTTCTGTGTCCTATCAAATGAGAATCAGGGCTTCAAGATAGTGTGGCAGTCACAAAAATTCACAACAAAACCAGAGAAGCAAACAAAATGACAGTGGAATTGAGATGTCAAAGGCTCTTGACTACACTCCTCTTTTTCCATCAAATGCTCCATTTTCTGCTAGAGAAGTCCTTTTTATACCTGTAGAGGTTATCATAATTTAAAAGAGTATATAAACTTGTAACAATAGAAGAAAACCACAGCAAGACTGTGCAAGTGGAAATTTGTTATATTAACACAGAAGTTTGTTCAGACATGCAGTAGCACTGCATTACAGGGAAACTTTCCAACAGGTCCCAAGATGGACTTATGAAGTGGGGGTTAGTCAAAGCACCAATCAATATCTGAAGAGATTATTTTATTTGAACAAAATGAACTGGTATTCATCACTATATGAAACAGTAAGTAGTTTAGACCAAGTAAATAATGTGAAGTAGAAGGAAAAGGCTCTGTAAGGATTGCGAAATTATTGTGAGTTAAGATGGCAGTATCTACTTCATCAATGCAATTGCATCAAGACTGCTTCCATGAAGCATTAGAATTATTAAGGCTAGTACAGAAATGTTTATGGTAACAGTGTTCTGGATTAGTGCAATTACAATGGTGATGCCAGCACAGTATGAACTACTGCAAATGCTTGCACTTCGTGGCCTGAGACAAGGTGAGAGAAAAACACCTGTGAACTACTGAATGACCCTGTTGTTGTTTGACTCTCTGACCCTCATGGAAAAGCTGGGGAAGGAAATAGAAGCAAATACTTTCCTGTCCATTGTCAGCCCTTTTCTGCAGGATATGGTCTTTTACTTTCCTTGCCTTCAAAACATCCACTTGGCTTAGAGGTTTTTTTGTATCTGAGTATTCTGTGACATTCAAAATCATCCAGGTGTTAAACATTTGAACTTATGGACATAGTTGAGCACAATAAAAAACTTCAGTTCAGGTTCCATTATCTATACTCAAGCTAACCAATATTTTACTCCATTGATAATCTCTTTAACTTGAGGGTGCACAATATATTGAGTACACAGTTCCTTGCATGTTTTCTCTTTGCGTGTAGTAATTAATCCCAAAAAGCTTCCAGCTGCTGAACTGAGGGTCTTAATTGGGGCCTGTTGTGTTTATAAATGCTCATAATTCCTTACTGTTCTTAATAATGTCTGTAAGTCTCTGAACATCATGACTTAGACTTCTAAAATTTATCTTGTCTCTGAATGATGCAAAACATATGAGGAAACAGTAGAATACACATTAATATATATATATATGTATATATATATCCATATTGTATAAAATGTATTGTAAATTGAAGCAATCTAGTTATACATTAAGAATTAACAGTGGATGTGATATTATCATTATTATCTGGGGGCACTTAACCCCAGGAAAAAATCCTAAAAAATGCCATCTTTGGCAAGGAAGTACCATGCATAAGTAAAGTGAAACATATGAGATGGGGAATGGCAGTTTGAGGGGGGGGTTGTGGGGGAGGGGGTGGGGGGAGGAAACCTGCAGTGAATCAATAAAATAAACTCAGTGCTACTTTGTAGAGTTCAATGATGCAGCTCACAATTGCACACTAAGTTCTCTTCATTGCCACAGTGATTTAACTGCGACAAAGACCCAGTCCTAAAAAAATTGAACAGTCTAATTTCCTTTTTCTTACAGCAGAAGACAAATAATTCAGTGGAGGACATGATTACTTTTCTTGTTAAGAAAAAACAAGTCAATATTTGTTCTAAGCACCACATATGAAGGATTTTCTCATAATACTGTGTTTCAGTAGAAGTATTTTCATTCAATTGCAATTATTTTTTTTTAAATCCACATTATTTCTAGTCTCAGTGTTTTCCTGATGCAACTCTTGATGGATTAGCGCTGTTTGATACAGGCCAAGCTCAAATTGTGTTGCCATTCAAATATACTCTTGTGTTGTTAGAAATAACAAATACAAGAGAGATATGGGCCTCATGGACTTTAGCATATTAATGTAGAGGGAAGAAGCAGAAAGGGGAAGCTAATTACAACTTAGTAAGACAAAAATAAAGTAAAAAATGTATATAAGTATATAAATGCATAAAAATGCATAGTTTGATTTGAATGCAATTCTGTTCACAGGCAACAATCTTGTCCAGGTCTATATTGGGCATTAAAACCCAAAGCAACAGCTCACACCTGTCCTTAAAATATGATCCAAACATTCTTATTAAAAATTATTATTGGATAAAACAAAAAGTCATCATGAAAATGCAGCACACATCAATGGATACATAAGTCAATTATGTTAGCAAAAAGACTGACTATACATCTAAGAAAAAAAAGCAAAGGAAAAAATATACCAACTGCTATGAACACTGAAGTGTTAGAAGAAAGCTACAGAAGAGATATAATGACATTGTAAATTACGTGGTATATAGAATATTAAAAAGAATCTGAGGAGCTTTTGTGAAGAATTTTAATTCAACAAGTTCTAGTTTAGGGTTTATTTAGTAGTGTGACCTACTGTAACTACATGATTGAAATTATACTGCTATACTTTATCAGTAATAATACAGTGGAAATGCACACATCTTCCAAAGTGGGAGAGAATGAAAACACACAGCCAAATATGATATGTTAATATATGTATTTGATTATAAAAATTCATGGAGTAAACTACATTATGCAGATGTGCAGTAACAACTGCAATCATAACTTTAAGAAAAGCACAGGGCTGCAAGAATTAAATGTCAGGCCTACAGCTCCATCACTCCCATAGTATCTTAAAGTCATTACAAACATTTCAGTGGAGTTGCCAGTTGATTTTAATAATACTGTGTGCAAATGACATAATGTAGAGGAGAGCAACATATTTGTGTGACTCAACTGTGAGAAATTGTGTTAATTTTGCTGTAAGACTTGAAAATGACTGCAGTCTCAGCTTTGAATGTCTTAAACGTTTTTAATATAATTGTGAGGCTTTTTTGAAGTCAGGATGCCATTCTCACTGTAACAGACCCGAGGCTACTTTTGGATTCAGGACTTGACATATTTACCTGAAAGTGCGAATTAAACCCAAACAGTTTTGCCATCAAGAAATAGGAGTTGAGATGCGGGTGAGCAGAAAAGCTCCAATGCTCCCATGGTGCCAGTAGCTTGTGCAACATGTGAATAAAGTTACTTCCCTTCACAGAACCCCAAAAATCATGGGTGGGGGAAAGAACCCTATCTGAAATGGAGAAGCCAGAGAACGGTCAAGACTGAGCCGCTCCTTTCCTGCCAGATGTGCAGCACATCCCCAGACCTGGTGCGTTGACTGGTAGTGAAGCCCTGCGCAAGCTGCTCTGCAATTGCCTGGAGACCTGAGCGGGCACCTCTGCAGCAAAGCAGCCAACTGCTGTGGAAACCATAGCGAGCCCATCTCCGTTCCAAACGCCCCGCGTCGAGAAGGGCGCATGAGAGGGGCGAGGAGTTGCGCGGGGCCGGGGTGCGGGGCAGCCACCCAACCTGGCCCGGCGGCAGCAGCCCCCCGCCGCTGCGGGGACACTGGCGGGTGAGCTCCTCCCTGGCAGCGGGGGGCGAAGGGGGAGCGGGAGAGACTTCCCTGAAGAGCAGTCGAGTTTGGTGTTGGGAACCGTGAGTGCATCTCCAGCCCTGCCTCCGCGGGTGCGGTACGTCTGTGCACCCACCGGCTGGTTAGCGGTGTGGCTCTTCGCTGCAGGACTGCCCGAGCTGGAGCTCCAGTTCCATCTGCCAGGGACCCCCAAACAGAGCTTTGGCTCCGAGTGATGCCTCAACTTTGTCGAAGCTTATTTTCCAGCTTGCTTCTTTTTTCACCCTGCCTACCTAGGGCTTAAGTACATACACGCTCCCCTTTCTCGCTTGCTGGTGCATCGCAAGCAGAGACATTGGAGAGGTAAGAGGGAGAAATACCCCTTCGTGACTGACATCATCTTCGCCACCTCCAGAGATGTGTTCTAACGCCTGTTCCCTATTCTGAAAGCGATCGAGCTTCCTGGGTGGTGCCGGTGTATCGCTGCGGGGAGGGAAGGAGAGGTCGGTCCGACCCCCGTGCTGCTGCCCGCCCTCCGATTCAGGCCTCGCGGATGGCCTCGTTGTGTTTGGGGGAGGAGGGGCAGGACAGATCGAAAGTTCTCAATCCGAGCGACAGGTAGCCGCAGAGTGGTCCCATCAAGAGGTCCCATTGCCAAACGGTATAGAAGAGTTCCCAGCTCAGAAGAAAACAAGCAAGCAAGCAAACAAACAAACAATCATAAACAATTTTTTTTCATCTTAGTTTTTCTGAGGCAGGTCAGTAGAATACATCAAGGAGTATTCCCACTATTGCATAAGGAAAAAAAATATGCTTTTTTTGGGGAGGTTTTTTAGGGGGTTGTGGGGGTTGGTTTTGGTTTTTTTTTTTTGAGGCGGATAATCCCCGAGCTGTGGCGCTTTCAGACGAATCTTCTGACAAGTGTTGCAGCTCAGCACTGTACGCCTTGTATCTTGGAAACAAACAATGTGGTAGCTAGAAAACTTGGGAACAGAGAAGAAAGGTCAAGGGTAAAGGCTGGTCAGTTTTTGTTGCCTTGGCTGAGGAATCATAAATAACGAAAGGACTGACATTAGCTGCACTGTCCACAAGACCGGGGGAAGAAGGAGAAAATAATAATAATAATAATAATAATAATAATAATAATAATAATAATAATAATAATAATAATAATAATAATAATAATAATAATAATAATAAAGACTGTTTTGTAGCCTGACGCTCCGCGTTCTGACACCTTTCCAGGCAGGCGCTGTGGGCAGGGGACAGCAGCCCCGAGGAGCAGCTCCGTGCCCGGTGGCTGCCCGGCGGTGCGTGGAGTGGTGCGCAGCTCCCGCGGCAGCCGGACGGCCTCGCCACCGCTTGCCAAGTCGCGCCGGCGTGGGTGTTTCGCCTCGAAATTCACCCGGCAAAGCCGCCCGTGCCGCGTCTGTCCCTCCCCAACCAGCCCGCCACTTCCCTCTGCCCCCCGCCTGCCGCGGCACGGGGCGGAGCGGTGGGGCGCGTTACGTACGCGAGTCTGCGGCGGCGGGCTGCGCGGGGCTGACTCCGGGGAGTCTAAGGGAAGGGGACGGAGCCCTGATCGTAGCGGCTTCGGCGTGCCCACCGACGGCTGGCAGAACGAAAGAGTTAAAATATACAAACCATAAAATGTTTTTTTAAATATTAATGTTTTTATAACGGAAGTTCTTATCAGTGGGATGCACTGTACTTGGCAAACAAGCCTTTTTACCTTTTAAACAAATAATTCATTAGGTAATTAAATTCAAGTGAGATTACTCTAATTAAATATACACTGCTGTTGAATCATAATTTCTATGTGGCCTAGTTAAAGATGAACAATCTCTTATTCCTGACAAAAAAAAAAAAAAAAAAAGCTTTAAAAGAATTCCCTAGTGACTGGAATAATAGATTTATACAGCACCGTACAGAGGTCATTTCAAGAAAGAAGAGACACCAAACACAACATAAAGGGACTTTTCATGTCTGGAGATGCTAGAATTTCAGGTTTTATTGCTGTGGGTTCTATTAAAAGACTTTGTGGAACCTAGGAGGAAATCAAAATTATCTTTCAAAAGACGATAAGTTATATAAATATGTGCACAAATAGAAATGTGTCTCTGAAGGTACTAGTTCTGCATAATTTCAGCTGAGTAGCTACTAGGCCTCAAAGGAAACAGTGTATCTTCAAGCGCTCTGAAGGCTCACATTGGCCAAAATAAGGCAGGACTTTAGCAAAATTAGAAGTAACTTTGTAGCCAACGATGAGCTTGCTGTATGTCCTGGTTCCCTTTAATAGCATTAGACGTTCAGACCATAAAGACTAATCTGGAGAGTAGAAGTTCCTGCTCTCTGCTTTGATCTCCTTCCTCTTGGCTGTTTAAAGCTGACAGTTTGGCTGAATGGCATTCACTGCTTTCATTTGTAAGACATGAGTTTCCTAGTGTTCCAGAGCTAGCAGCTACACCTGTACTGCAGGAATTTACATTGCATTGCTCCAGGATGGCATTGATTTGGGACGGGTGAAATACAAACACAAACTAATTAAAAACTGCATAATGCAGCCCTACAGGAACAAGACAGAAAAACAAATAAATACAACTGCAGCTGGCACGGCAATTGTGCCTCTGCCCCCAAGCAACAGTCTAGTGACATAAAATTATAAACCTTAAAAATCTCACATAATTGCTGTTGATCATTTCAGATACAAAATGGAAATTATTTTGTTAATTAAGTTCAGACCCATAAAATATTCATAGATAGGTAGACAGACAGACGGACAGATAGATACAGAGGGAGGCAGATGATACGTTCTATAGATTTGTGTGATTGTTCGTATAGGCCTGTGTGCATAGCTTTAAAAATTCATTTGCAGAAGTGCTAAGGAAGAGAGCATCTGTGTATTTGCATTGCTATCAGAAATAAATTTAAGTTGCAACTGAGATGGACTGATAAAAGATTAATAAAAAGTCACGACCATCGTATCGGGGGGGGGGGGGGGGAAATTAATTTCTCTTAATTTACTAAAAGAGAGAGAGAGAGAGATGACCATAATTTATTTTTTAAGTGCTCGCGCTCTCTCTGAACAAAATAATCTTTGTAAACGCCTTATTAGCTGTTACCTTGAGGACAAAAAAAACCGATTCAGCTGCTCAGACCTGGATTCCTCCCTGGACTACCTGTATTATAGATATGTACATGTTCACATCTGGAGAATCGACCAGGTACAACCTGACTGCAACTTTGTGTTTATTTGAACAAACCAAACCATTCGTTTCTATGGTTAGAGGTCTGAAGGCTGCTGTTGATGTGAATTAAACAAAAAACAAAACAAACAAAAAAGACAGTGATGTTTTGTGGGTTTTTTTCTTTTTTTCCCCTTTTACTCTTTTTTTAGCAGAAATGTTCCTCGGGTTGGGCGTGAGGGGGAGGAAGCGGTGGAAAATCTGGCCCTCCAGAGCTACATCACCTCGCCGCCCATAATTGTTTGACACATGCCCTGTTGTCACAAAGTGGGGTTGTTTCCCAGACCCTGCTGGAAAAAAAGGTGCAAAGTAATAATGAGTGTTTAACAAGGCTCATAAATCAGAGCTGATGAGAAGGGCTCAGGACGGAGGCACGGAGGCGACGGGGCCTGGCAGCGGGTGACCAACGCCAAGGTCCTGTGGAGCCGCAGCCGTGCTACCAGCACCTCCCAAAAAAAGGACACGGAGTCAGATGAAGCACAGTCCCATGTTAAATCGGATATAATACACTTAATGAAAACTCAGTCAACTGATCCAAATAGTCTACAGTCGGTGCATAATTAGAATCTAGGCGAGATATGTTAAATTAATGGATTCAGTCCTGCACAGATGTATCATTAAAATGTATAGGATTGATACTTAACATGGTAGAGTTATTCTAAACTTACACATAAAAAAGCAAGCGAGGAAAAAAAAAAGAAAGAAAAACACAATGAAACTACGTGCCGAGAACAGTCAGAAAATTAGCAACATACAGATAATCTTTTTTTTTTTTCCACCCTCCCCTCCCCCGCACGTTTTTTCCACAGGAAAGAAAATTGAAACAGACTATTAACTGAAAAAGATCATCTTAAATTTCTTCGTCTATTACCGATGCGACTTGAAAATCAAGAGAGTATTTGCAAAAGAAATCGTTCAAAGTAGTCACAGAATTAAATGAAAACTTTTCTTCTCAAGCCACAAACAAGGCACTTTAGCGGTAAGCCTCCCTTTCTTTTGGTAGATCTTGTTACTAACGCCGCATAAACCCAAATTTTTACTACCACGTCCATACGCACGTGTATGCACACGCAGAGGCAGCGCACCCAACGCGTGTGTCTCTGAGGAAATTACGCGGGTGAACCGTAGACTAATAAATATCTGAACTCCACAGAGATTGTGCTCTGCTTAGTATCTTATTCTCCCCATAGTTAGGTGTCTCCTTTCAACATCACTGTCATCTCCATTTGAAGATATTTTCAACGGTTTATCACTGCCATCTCCAGCCCTGCACATTTGCAGCAGGTTATCACAATTGCCAGTCCCCCCTGGCTGATGTGTTGCGTTGATTACCATCAGTGCCCTCAGATATTTGGTGCGGATTCTCAGCACTGCAATATCCACTCTTAGGACATCTGGAGCTGATCAAAATCACTGACTTCATTTTTTAGTAGAGTCAGTGTTAAATCTTCACATATCCTCTTCGCAAACATACCCTTTAGTCAATTCCTGCAGAACCAGCCTTTAGTTAAAATTCGGCCAAGCAGCGACCCCTATGTCTGGATTTGCATTTCTTATCGGACCCCTATCTAAACAGATTTCTTAATAATACAGAGAAAATCTCTTGGCAGTGGATGCATCGCCTTAAGAAACTGAAAGGCTCACACTGTCTTAGCAAACTCCTTCTCAAGAAAGGCTCTTTAAAGAGAAGTTTATCCGCCCAATGATCTTTGAATTATACGAGTGTGGCCATTTAGGTCGATTCACTTTAAACAGTATACGATTTATTTTAAGTGATTGCCTTAGGTATAATGACATTATACCCAGTGCCGCTATATGTTTCTCCCTCGTCTGTTTTCAGACGTGAATCTGCTCTCCAACGGGAAGGTGACTCTGCTTTTCACTCTGAGCCCAGTCCCTTTTTTGCTTCGTGACAGTTTATCGTCTTTAAAAACGTTGTTCGGCTAATGAGTTGGCACAGCACTTCTTTTTGTTAGGTTTTGACGAAAGTTAAGGAGGCATTCGAGCAACTAAAACATAGATCTTAGGGGAAAAAAAAAAAAGAGTAAAAAGATTAGATTTTTTTCTGGATTATGTTTAAAACTACTTTTATGGAAAAGAGTATTTGATTCCATCTCTTTACAATTTCAAGCTAATATTTGGATAGGGGGGTTGATCACACCAACCTTTTTGACTGTTTAGGTCTCGGGTTTAGGGAAAGATTTTCCTGGTGCTTCTGGCAGCTGCTTCTGATGTTTGCAATTTTCCGTACGGTTTCGTTCTTTTCGCACTTTTGTTATTAAGCTCCTGCTATAGGTCTTGTATTGGGGGAAATAAACCCAGAATCGCCCGAACCTTCACTAAACTGATTTTCAAGCTAAGTAGCTTAGTGTAGCAACTCTGGTCCCAGCTTACTTGCACAAGGGAGCGGGGAAATTAAAAAGGGCTTTGCAAGGTTGCCTACTAAAGTGAGTTAATAAACCGTCAGAAAAATGGGCAATATCCAATGCAGGAGCAGGAATCGCGTGGTGAGGGATAGGCATTTACTGATCAGAACTGTGCATAATTAATAGCGTCGCAGGACCCTGCTTATCCTCGCGCCGCTAACTTTGTAGATGAGAAACAAAGCTCTCCTTCCAGTCTTGCAACTTTCCCCCTCCTTGGCGGGTTCCTTCCTTCCTTTCTTCCTTTCTCTCTTATTTTTCTTTTTTCCTTCATACTGTTTGTCCTTTTTATTCTCTTTCTTTTTCCTCCCCCCCCGCTCCCAAATCACCGTTTCAGGTAACCTACACTTTGTATTTTTTTGCTCTATGTCCACGCAAGGTGAAGAAGAGCAAGGTTCGCCCCGAAAAGAGAGATGCTAGGCTGATAGAAAAGCAAGGCGACACTTTTCTTCCCTCTTTCTTTCTTTTTTTTTTTTTTTTTTTTTTTCCCTCTGAACCGATCTGAGCAGGATGGGGGAGGGTTGGGGAGGGGATGACTCACATTTCTTAAGCCTCCAAGTGGAAACCTTTTCTGGATACACATTCCACCCAGATCTAAAGCGCTAAGAAGATTTCGGCAGCGCCGGTGCCTTATCCCACCTTTATTTACCTGCAGCCCTTGTAACGTGACACTGCCATTCGCCAAACACCGCTGCAATTTCCAAGCCCCACTCAGCTTTGTTACGGCCGTGCATTTTTGTCTGAGGGTCTCTCTCCTGCTTTGAGGTTGAGATTTTGGAGCGGGAGGGGGTGTCCTACTCTCCCTGTTAGACATAGGTAGGGAAAGGCTCGCTGTTTCCAGCTGATGGTGGAAGGAAGTTTAACGAACTCTCTGAGACGGAGAGGTTTCCTGGAGCGCGGGGAGCGAAGGGCTGGCCGGGGTTACAGACACCCCGCCGGGGCGTTTACAGGAGGGGAGGCAGTTCCCTCCTCTCCAGCGGCGACCAGTCCCCTTCGGGACTCGCAGTGTCGGGGTGAACCCGCGGCTGCAAGCTCGGAGAGGGGGCGCGGAGCCCCGCGGACGGGCGCGGACCTTAAAACCTGGCTCTCGCCCTGGGCTCGGAGGAAGGATCGAGACAGCCGTGCCCCAACTCTTCCCGCTTCCAGCTTCCCGCCCCCCCGCCAAACACTCGCATTCCGAAAAGCAGCGGCCTTCGCCTCTGCGGCCCCCGCCGCGCCGCGCCGGCCCTTGAGGAAGAGCTCGGCGGCCCCGTCCGGCCCTTCAGCACAAAGACGGAGCTCCCGAGTGGCGGGGACCGAGTTGGCAGGGGCCGGGGTGGGGACGGCCGCTCCGCGTCCCTCCGCGGGGCAGCTCCGCTGGGGCAGGCCGGGGGGGCAGCAACGCCCTGCCCTGCCGGGCCCTGCTCTCTCCGCGCCCGGCGGCGGGAGCGGCAGCGCCGACCCTGCCGCAGCTCCGGGCAGGACTCCTGGGGAAGAGCGGCCCCCGAGCAGTCCCACTGCGGCTGGGAGGGTCGGGGCACGAAACGCCCGGCCCTCGGTCCGCCGTTCCCCGCTCCCCGTTTCCCCCAGAGCGGGGGCTGGCAGGGCCCCGGCATCTGTAGGCGAAGGGAAGTTTGCGGTGGTGGCCGAAGTGTGAGGCTTTGCCAGCCCTGGCGGGGTACGGGCAAGCCCCGCCACGTCGAGGAAACGGGCCACGTCGCGAGTAGGTCACAGCGGCGACAACTCGTCTCCTTCAAGAAGGTGGCCGAATCCCGCGGTTGCTCGCAGAGGGGTCCTTTGTCTCCTGCTGGAACTTCCACCCCGCTCCACGGGGAAAGGGGGACTAGGAAGAAGAAAAAGTCCCTTCCTCTAATCATAGCTATTAATGACGATAATGGCCGCAGCCTGTTTTGGTCCTTTCGCCCCCCCCCCGTCCCCTGTCCCGGGAGTTTCCTTTGGTCCCCTCTGCCATGGGCAGATGGATGTTTTGACAATCCACTAGCCACTCGGCCTCCCCGGCTCGAGGGCGTAGGCTGAGGGTCTTCTGTGCCCCTCGGCATACATGTCGCCACTGCTGATTTGCGGGATTATTTATTGCTAATATACCAAGAACTGTCGCCGAGCCTCTAATAATTATCTCGGAATGTCAATCGGTCGGCAGGGCATGGGAGGAGATAGGGCGGGGGGGTAAGATCGCTGCGGGTCTTTTTTTTTTTTAAAAAAAAAAACCCTAAAGATTCTTCTATGAAGAACTGCTAGGAGCCTTTCGACTTTCAGCAAAGTTGTGTGTGAGTGTGGCATTCGTGGGTTGCTACAGACGGATCACATTTATTTATTTATTTATTCGTCATAAATTGTTACAAGTCGCCTGGCTGCAAAGTCCCCTTTCCCTCTCACGGCCACTCTCGTTTGTTCCTGAGTCCAACGACGACAAGGGGGACTGAATGTTAAAGGTGGAAAAAAACAGCAACACAGTTGTTTTTGTTAAAAGGGGACACACTGAGGCTGCGAAACAGCAAAACCCCAATGTTGGACAGCTGTAAAATCGTGTAGACAGGTTGTCATACACCAGTGGGGGCTTTTCTGAAAGGAGCCCGTTGCTAAACATTAAATACACGCACGCATGCACACGCACACAGCTCAGCAGCTGCGCGGGCACGCGCGCGCGCGCACAGGAAGGCACACAGGGAAGTGGCCCAGGCTGGGCTCGGCACCACGTGCTGCGCCGGGGGTGGGGGGGGGGAAGCAAGGACGGGGGGGGCGGCGCTTGCAGCTCAAGTGGGTGCCAATCAAAACATCAACTTCAAATTGTATCTGAAAGATCAGCCTAGGACCTAAGGGCAGACACATCAGTTGGAGCTCAATTGTTGATCAGATCACATCTAAGGGATTTAGGAGCACAGAAGAGCCGAGATTTGAGGAAAGACACCCCACTGAATCCTTCCACACTCCTCCTCTTCCTCCATACCTAGGTTGCAATATATCTCTGACAGAAAGAAATCAGAACGAAAAAAGAAAATTACCGGCTCGATTTCTGTTCTCTCGTTTTGCCTGACTCCAGTAAAGAGAGTGGGGGGAAGGATTTTTTTTTTTTTTTTTTCTTTAAGAGAGAGAGAAAGAAAGAGAGAGAGAGATCCAGAGAAACCCGGGTTTGTTCTGCTCCCTCCCCGGCTGTTCAGGCTCCCTCCTCCCTCTTCTTCCCCCTTTTTTTTTTTGGTTTTTTTTTTATTAATTCCTCCCCCCCTTTCCCCCACCCCCTTTTACATATATATATATATATATATATATATATATATATATATATATATATATTTCTGCCGCTTCTGCCACCGCCGCCTTCAGTGCCGCCGCCGCTGTGCCCGCATCCCGGAGATGTCCTTCCCCCAGCTGGGCTACCCGCAGTACCTCAGCGCCAGCCAGGCGGTGTACGGGAGCGACCGGCCGGGGGTGCTGGCCGCCGCCGCGGCCGCCGCTGCTGCCGCTGCCGCCGCCTCGGGCCGGCCCGCGGGCGCCGAGCTGGGCAGTGGCTCGGGCGCTGTCACTTCGGTGCTGGGCATGTACGCCAGCCCCTACAGCGCCCCCAGCTACAGCGCCTTCCTGCCCTACACCGCCGACCTCGGCCTCTTCTCACAAATGGTGAGTGAGCACCGCGCCGCGCGGAGGAAGCCCCGGGGGGCAGGGGCAGGGGCGGGCGGAGGCCGCGGAGCCGAGCGCGGGATGCAGCGGAGCGGCCGCGGTGGCGGCACCCCCCCGGCTCGGGGTCTGCCGCGGAGAGGGGAGCGTGTGTGGCGGCGGGTCTGCGGGGCAGCGAGGGGCCGGGGGCGGGGGGTGGTGGGCTCTGTCTGCAGGCGCAGTCCCAGCCTCTCCGTCGCTCCAGCAGGGAAAAACTCCTCAGAGTTTCTCTTCTTGGCGGCGAAAGGGCTGAGCGGGGCTCCTGCCTCCGGGCTGTCGGCTTTCCCCAGCAACTCGGCTTTTTTTTCCCTTGTTGTTAGTGGTGCTGTTGACGGGTGACATTGTGGGTCCTGTTGTTTCAATTGACTGTCCAGTGCGCTCTTCTTTCCGCCTGGTCCTTTTCTTCGCCGCCGAGCTATAAACTGGTTCTGTCTGAAAGGCCAAAGTGCAGCTCCGGTAGCTGGTACGCCCGTTTATTTCACGACATTTTCCTTAAGCCTTAAAATTGACCCGTTTGGTTCCTTGAACTTTTCATATTCTGGTATGGCGAGAGTCAGAGATGGGATTGGTATCAAGCGAACGAGGACATCTACGTCCCATTATATGCATCGGAGCAGAAACGCATATTGGCGTTAACTCTGAAACAAACTGCCGTCACCCACATCGGATATATTTTTTTTATTTTTCTCTTTTCTTCAGAATATGACGGTTAAAAAGTGAAACATCTTTTTTTTTAACTAACTGTTTTTATCTCTGGTGTCGTTGAAATGTTTTCTTTGCTAGTATCTCCAAATTTCTCGGCGACGGCACGCACAGGTTCCACCTAATTTCTAAATGACCCTCTTTCCCCTGAAACATAAAAGTGTGAATATTTGTAACTGGATAAGTGCAAGACGTAACTTGTGAGGGTTTTCACTACATATATATAGGCAAGTAAGTAGATAAGCTGTAGAACAAGAGTCAGCACCTGAAAACAGAAAATTTTGTGCTGCAAACATTTCCTGCGAAGGCACTTTTAACAGCATGCATTTCCTACTTTTTTAACCTTGATTTTGGAATTGCAGTAAAAGTTGACACAGAGGCAACGAGTGATTTACAAGTGGCTTCTTCAAAAGAATTCCCAACAGAGATTACACCCACAAAAAAATATCATTTCAGCAACAATAACAAAAGACAGCGGAATAAAGGGAGTGCAGAAAGCCTACTCTGTAGCACATTATAAAAATAACATCGGGCTTCTCTTTGTGTATGAGCTTTGTCTCTGAAATTAAAATGCATGTTCCTTTTTAACTGTTTAACAAAGTTAGATTAGTTTCTTCGCGGACATTTTTGAAGCAGATCATTTTCAGGGCTGACACAAATTTCGCAAGAGTAATACTGAGAACATATTTCTGGACTAGAAAAAAAAAGCGAGATTGTAGTAGAAGCAAGAAAAAAAAAGAAAACGGGTTTAAATGTTAGCTATTCAGGAACAGTTCCCTCTCCTACTCGCAAAGTATCCTAGTGTTTTACTACAGTGATTTACCACGATGGTGATATTTTGAAATACATTCTAAAATTCTGAGCATTCGTAAATCACGAGCTAAAATATTAAGTTAATATCTGGACAATTTGCGGTAATAGTGAGGCCTAATGAGGTTGTTAGAAAGATAAAATGTTATTTACCAAAACATCTGATGGGATAATTTGACTTGCTGTGTTTTACTACTGATGTTAAAAAGAATATTGATTGCAAATAAATCACCGTCTCTAAACGCTTGTAAACAATTTGTGTTTGCTCTGCCCAGATCAAAGTAAAACTTAACAGATAAAAGTGTCTGCATATCCATATTCTGCAGTGCGTGATCAGTTTTCATTCCAGAGTTTAAAGGCTCTTCTAACAGTCAGAAGTTAATGTTTTACAGCAGAATCTTAGCGTATGATTTGGGGGGTGAGCGGAGGCGGAAGGCGTGGGGGGGGTGGCTTGTGTGTGGAAAATATCTTATATTGTAAGTGTCTTCGTACCGAAGTTGTGCATTCTTCTCCCCAGCCTCGTGTCATGCCAGCTCCTTTTAAAGGCAAATCTGGGGCCAAAGACGAATGCTCTGCATGCATTTGCAATATCCTCCTGGATATTTTGCAGATAAATGAGACGTTGTGAGCAGGGCTGAGTTTGTAAGTGTGGTGCATTACCTGCTTCCTCTGCCTGATAATTTCGAGGGCACAATAAATTGTCTCGCCGAGGCGAACACGAAGTTGCTGCATTTCCATCGTTTGATGTGATTCGGTTTGAGGAGAAAATACGCGTTATGTCTAGCAGAGCTCAGCTCGGCCCCTCTCTGTTCCTTTCCCTGCAAGAAGGGGAGATCGTTTGGGAATACCTCTGTCTGATCTAACCGTGAAGAGCCTGGAGCGGGGAGGGTCGCATTTGCCTGTGAAGACCCTTTGCACCGCTCCAAGGCGTATTCCAGCTCCCGGAGTAGCCTATTCAGGTCTGTTAGAGACGCTAACGAGATAATTGATGTGCTTTTCCCTCTCCGCTTGTCTGAATGTGTTGCAGGGCTCCCAGTACGAGCTGAAGGATAATCCGGGTGTCCACCCTGCTACCTTTGCTGCCCACACTGCCCCCGGCTATTATCCCTACGGACAGTTCCAGTACGGGGACCCAGGGAGGCCCAAAAACGCCACCCGGGAGAGCACCAGCACCCTCAAGGCCTGGCTTAACGAGCACCGCAAGAACCCCTACCCCACCAAGGGAGAGAAGATCATGCTGGCCATCATCACAAAGATGACCCTGACCCAGGTTTCCACCTGGTTCGCCAACGCCCGGCGGCGGCTAAAGAAGGAGAACAAGGTGACCTGGGGCTCCAGGAGTAAGGACCAAGAAGATACAAACCTCTTTGGGAGTGACAATGAGGGGGATCCCGAGAAGAATGAAGATGATGAGGAAATCGACCTGGAGAGCATAGACATAGATAAAATCGACGAGAACGATGGGGAGCAGAGCAACGAGGAAGAGGAGGAGAAGACAGAACTCCTGAGACAAAGCAGTGAAGAAGAGCATTTGGAAAAGGAGAAGGATTTGGCACTGTCAGGGTCTGAAGGGCTGAAACCCAAAGACGCACTGGCCATGGTGAAGGAGGCCTCTGACAACAGCACACGAATCATCAGTCCCGGGGGACCAAACAATTTACAGATGCCATCTCACAGCAAACCTAAGATTTGGTCTTTGGCAGAGACAGCAACCAGCCCTGATGGTGCCCTGAAATCTTCTCCCCCTCCACCGCCTCCTCCCCAGGTTAACCACACTTCCCCACAGATCCAGCACCCCGCTTTTCTCCCTAGCCATGGACTCTACACGTGCCAGATTGGCAAATTTCACAACTGGACAAATGGGGCTTTCCTCACTCAGAGTTCCCTGCTAAACGTGAGGTCCTTTTTGGGAGTAAATCACCACCACACTGCTCATCACAATCACCACCTCCAGGCCCAGCAACAACCTTCTGTTTTAACAGCAACGCTGGGAGCCCTAAGCAGTGAAAAACCTTCAGAGAGGACCAGTCCCAAACACATAGGTAATTAATGTATCCACCTCTCCCTCCATCCCAAACACACACACATGAACTTCTTGAGGAATGGTGTCAGATCCAGCTGTGGTGTAACTGATTGCTTTTAACGGAGTTACATATACTTTATCATAGCATTCTTTTTTTTTTCGCCCCCCCCACCCGGAGCATGTTGATTGCATATATTAAGCCCATTTCATGTGGGCTATTACATTCTCACCCTATGTGCCCAGCAAATAAGGTGAGAATGTGGGAATACCGCTGTGAAACATACTCTTTGGGTTGTGCTTTCCTTCTTTCCTTCCTGACCCTCAGCTCCAAATAAGTTCAATGCCTGTCCAAAGTGCGTCAAGATGTGCATACTCCTTACCTATTGAAAGTAGGGAATAGTACTGTGCGCACACACACATATATACCTACACATGTCTGAACAAGAGGGGGAGAGAAAGATGTGTTCTCTGCACACTGTCCAGATTTTTGTTGTTGTTATTCTAAAATGGTTCTCCTGATTTTCTTTTTCTTTTTTTTTCTTTTTTTTTTTCCTATCTTCTAGAAAGAGAAAATGCACCAAGAACTGAATCCCCACCTCAGCCGCTAAAATCGCCCTTCCAGCCTGTCCGTGACAAGTGAGTTTGTTTGTTTGTTTTCACTGCAGGAATGTTACTTATGTGTAACAGAGTGTTTGAATAATAAAGACTAATTATAACACCTAATCATCACCATAGTAATACATACAGACAACAAGAATAACATAGAAGTTGCTGTAATCTTTTCAAAGTTAGGCTAAATTACAATTGTACATAGTCAGCCTGTAACTTTTCTGAAACTTAACAGACCTCAAAGATCTTGTGTTAATTACACCAGTGACAGTGATTTCTGTGCAGTTAACTAATACTAGGATGCTACAGCAATAGACAGGCAATTATAGGAAAGGATTATCTTTTTTTTTTTTTTCTGAAAGATTGTTACGTCTTTTTTTTTTTTTTTTTTCTTCTTCCCCTTCCCTTCCCCCCTGCAGCTCTCTGGCTCAGCAAGAGGGAGCACCGAGAATTTTAACAGCTCTCCCATCCGCTTGATTAAATGGTTTGGTGAAAAAAATATTACAGAGACTGATATTAAGGACAGAGAAAAAAAAAAAAAGCGATATAAACGACTCCCATCAATCTCTTTTTGCAATAAGGTGGTGCAAATCCATAAAAGCGATTACACAAATCTGTAGATGGATCCCCTTCGTCATTGTACCATTTCAGATCGTGTTATTCTAACCATTCTTGGATTATTTGTTTGGTAAATGTTTCCCATGTGTTTGTGTTTTTTCTGTATATAGAGTGATTTCAGATTGTAAATAGCGCGTCAGCAAAACTTGTCTAAATCATATATTTTTGTCTAATAAACTAAACGAAATTATGAGTTCTTTTCAGGTATGTATTCTGTTGCTGCAGATCTTCTACATATATTACAAATCTATTCAAACATTTATAATTTGCTTTCCAAAAAGTCAAATCTCTTTGCCTCTGGGTAACTAAAACTTAAAATACCAAATCTAAGCTTTTAATTACTTTTGTAGCTATTTTGTCGAAAACAAGCTGCTAGCTTCCCTTTTCATACACGTAAATTTAAGAAGCGGAGTGACGCTGGTTCATGAATAGTGAAATTAAAGTTATATTTTCAATTCTGATGAATCAAACTTGTTCTGTAGTATCCATTTTCCGAACTTAAATGGACCTCACTTCCACTTACGTTATAAAATAAATTTTTGAAAGTGAAAGAGACAAGTTTTCTCAACAGTTCCCTAGTGTATAACTTTGCTGTCCAAACCTGTTCCTAAACTGAATCAAGAGCTTCGGTGCTTTGGTATACACCCCTACCGAAGCCGAAAAAAATAATAGATTAGGAAATAGTACGGCCGTGAAAGATTTTTCCCTGAGACATTAAGCACAATCTCAGTAGGAGAAAAAAAAAAAAAAAAAAAAAGGCAGTTCTTGCACTTCCCAGAAGAAAGTTCCGTGATTCTGATCTGGGGGGTTAAAGAGACTGAGAGAGATAATCTATCAGTTTACAGAGGCATTAATCTTCCAAAGACCGTCCGTTAAAATGTGTAATATTTTGAGTGTTTACTTCTTTTTCCTCCTAAATGAGAACACTAAATGAGCATTGAGGTGCTAATAAGATACCAGATGGTTGTTGATGGTGGAAAATGGAAAGAAGCAGCTGGGAAAGTCATTAAGAAATAATGTGGTGACGCCCTTTCCAAACTGAACCAACCTCAAACCAGGACTTGTCGGAAACAAAATGAGATTTTAAAATAAAATATTAATAAAATTATTATCAGAGATCAGAATATTGATCTTGAATTAGCTGCAAAACCATCTCAAGCAAAGAGGGGTGTGAGGGAGCTAGCGGAGGCGGTAGGCTTCTACTTTTTGCGTTTTTCAGATGGATCAGAGAAACAGATCAGACGAAACAGATTTTGTGTAGGAAGGGCTGAAATGCCCAGCGCACTGTCTCTCTGAAAAGAGGCTCTTTCTGACATCCTGCGGTTTCCAGCACAGCATCAATGGGTTTGTTCTCTGTCTTTTAGCTGCTTTCTTTTTCCTAAGTCACTGTAGTTGGTAACGGTTCCAGCAAAAGACTATATTATAGTTTTAACCAAATCATAATAACTTAGCTTTCCGTGAGGAAAAGGGCGAGGGAAGATGTCTTTAAATATAAATATATCTTTTAAAGGCAGCAAAAAAGACTTCACGTCTGTAAAGCAAACGGCGTGTCAGAACGGTGCCGGTGTAAACCTGTCAGAATCGCTTTCTCTTTCCTATCGAATCAAAAGAAATAGCTGCAGCCCCTCATCGGCTGCCCCTCTCCTCCCTTAGGCCCGGTTCCCAAACTCCTCGCGGGAAGCGCAGCCGACCCCGAGCAACCCGGCGGCCTGGGGTGCTGCCGCCGCGGGCCCACTCCGGCCCTGGCCCCTCTCCGCCGCCCGCCGGGCTCTCGTAGCTGGGCACCGCTCCCCAAACAGGGGCACGGCATGTAAGAGGCTGCCCGGCAGAGCGAGCGCGGCGCAGCCAAACTGACTTGGGGAGAGGAGAGGGGGCGACTTTGTGGCCCGTTAGCGGCCAAAGGGACTCGGTCTGCGCCGAGCAAAGGCGCGTGAGTACGCGCGTCTGTCTCTGCGCGTATGTGCGCGCACCTCGGTACCCCCACCGCCAGCGGCGGGCAGCGCCGAGGGGAGCCGAGTCGTTCCGAGCGGGACCGAGTGGTGCCGAGAGGGCCGCGCTTTGGGCAGGCTCGCAGCGCCCTCTGTGGGCTACGAGCAGCACCGTACCCTCGCCCGTCTCGGCGGCAGGCGGGGGTGCTCAGCCGGGGGTCGGTGTGTGTGGGGGGGCTGTCCGCCTTTAATTTAGCCAGAAAGCCAGCAACATCCTCCGGAGCGTGCTTCCAGTTTTGATTATCCCCCGGAGAGTGATAATTCCCAATAGTTATCCGGTTGGCAGTTTTCCGCCTGTGGAAGCCTCATCATCTCTAGAGCAGACTCTGCTGCAGAATTAGGTGTTTTTGTTTTTTTTTTTTTTTAAATCTACTTGATTGAATTACCTCTTCTGCCCCCCAATAACGTCAATAGCTGTGATCTTTCCGTCCCCAACCAGCTGAGGGGGTTACGGCGGGGGTGAATGAAGTCCCGCGGGGTCAGCGCTGAGCCAGCGCCTACCACCGTCTCTCCCAACCGCGCCCAGAGCGTTTGCCGGGGATGGGACGAAGCACCCGGCTTCAGCCTCCGCCCCGGTTGGCGAGGGCGGGGGCGGACCGGGAGGAGCCGCGGTCTGCGTGCTCGGACAAGAAGGGGCTTGAGCCGCTTCCAAAGTTTCTGGACAGCAGTGCGAGTGGCTTCCCCTTAGAAATGGGAAAGCCCAGAAGTAATAAGGCCATCTGCAGCGCCGAGCTGAGAAACTTCGTGCTGTTCAAGTGGGAAAAGCTCTCGCGTGGGTGGGTACTAAGCGCCCAGCTGTAGCCGGGGGCTGTGCTTTAGCCTAGCTGTCACCTGGAGAAGAGAGGCAATTTCGTTTGTTGCCCCCGCTAGCCACACCGAGGTTGTCTATTTATCCCGTAGGAGGTTTCAGCCAGAACGGACTCGTGCCACCGCTCATCGCACTATCGCACGGAGCCCTCGGGGGCTGCCGGTGCGCAGGGTGGTGCAGGATGCGCATGGCCCCCTCAGCTCCCCGCCGCGGGGAGCTCCGCCGAGGGCACCCTCGCCCTAGTTAGGGGTAGAACCGGGAGCTCCATATTTCCCAGGTTTCGCTTGTCACGTGAGCCATACTAGGAATGATGGTTTACGTCACCCTGGCAGGAAAATAATTTGCAGTTTTTCTGTCATATTTTCCATTTTCGTTGAGATCCACCCCGGCAGATGTATACCAGCAAATACCACAGGGTAGGGAGAATAATAAAGGAGAAGCTTAAGCTAAACGATTTGCCTTAATTGGGAATGCTTGGAGCTGATAAGGGTAAATTGGAAAGTCCTAGTTTCCGAGCTTTTTTTTTTTTTTTTTTAAAGCGATGACGGTACCCGAACCTAACAAATAAAGTAAATAGGAAAATTTGCACTGATTCGGATGGGAAATACATGGATAGAAGTAATACTTCTTTCAGAAGAACAACCAAGCGCCAAGATACATTTTCATGCTATTTATAAGGGTGGCAGAAAATATTTTTCGTACATGCTTGCATAATCCTCCATCCTCTCCCAGTTAAATTTGTCTCCATGTCTTGTTTCTGTTACTATTTACTTAGCATTAACAGAAGAATGACAACAATCTGTGAAGGGAAAACATTGGAAAGTTGATATAATCTCGAGTTCAGCAAACTCCGAAATTAGCAGTTGCCAGAACACACTAAAAGCAAACGGCAGCTTTACAGGGGGTTGGCTTTGTCACAGAGACGTAGTTATGAAACGTGCTTATTGGTATGCATGCCTCATTTTTTATTCTTTTTCTATTTTATTCTGAAAAAATAAGTCTATTTTTAACCAGGGAAAAAAAAAAGCCCGGAGAAAGAGAACGAGAAAAATTAGTAGGGTGCATGTGCTCCAACTGGCTCGTTCCTATGATTACTGTCGTTCCCAGCTCCTGTCATCCCTTTTCGTTGCTTTGGTTGAGTTTTTGACGCTTTCGCTCCGAAATGTGAGCTTTCCCGAAGAGGGCAGTGGCTGGCCCGAGCCGGGGCAGGGTGGGTCGCTCCAGGGCGCGGCTGCCCGCACCGCCGGGTCCCGCGAGAGCCCCGCACCGACCCTCATCGAGGGGCTCGTTAGATCTCCCGGTAACTTTCATTGTGTGACCATATTACATCCATCCCAGCCTTTTTTTTTTTTTTTTTTTTTTTTTTTTTTCATGGGCACCGATCAATTATTCACAAGCACATTTATCTCCCCTGCAATATGGAGAATTCATATTCATATCTCTGTTTTAGTGGCCTGACACTGATTAATGTAATATGCACCGCGGCTCGAAGCGCAGCCCCGCTCAATGAATCATGCGCTATAAAGTTTCAATCGTCCTTGTAGATGAGACTATTACAAAGAGCACGGAGCGGCGGGGGCGGAAAGCGGGGGCCAGCAGGAGAGAGGGGTCTTCACCGCTGCCGGCCGCCGGCCCTGGGTTAAACAGGCTCGTATGGAAATAACCTGGCGAGGACGGGGGATAACGCGGGTCCGGCATTAGTTCCGTCCGGCGGAACTCCCACAGACGCGGGCTCCCCCGCCCCGGCCAGCCCCGGCCCCCGCCCGCCCTCGCCCACCGCCCCGGCCCTGGGGCAGGTGCTGGCGGGGCCCGGCCTCACACTGTCGTCGCCCTCTTGTCGCCCTCTCGTCGCCCTCGGCCAGGCAGCAGCGGAAAAGGCCGTGCTGCGCTGCGTCGCCTCAGAGGAGGGAAGGTCTGCCCGGTGTCTGCTATGGCGGGCGGGCACCCCGGGGCAAAGAAGGGGCTCAGGCTGAGCCGGGGTGCGCCCTGTCTGCCCTACGGGGACCAGCTCGCCGGTGTGCCCGGGCGTCGCAGCAGAGACCTGGTGCCTGCGCTGTAGCTGGGGATTGAAGGTGTTAAACGGAGTCTCTATCGCTTGGCTAGTCCCAACGTTGTTGGGTTTTAATTTTTTTTAATAGTTTTTTTTGTCCCAAGTGTCCTTAAAAGGCGAGGTGTAAAGAGTGCCAGGGGCTGGCAGAGGCACGCTGGGCAGGCTGTTGGCACACAAACAGCACAGGGGAAGGGACGATGAGTAATAAGTGCTCTGTGTAAAGGAGCCTCAAAACATGGGCCCCAGCACTCGTCCTCCTTCCCTCTGCCCCAGCACAATTCGGGGCGAGGCCACCTGCCATCTCGGCGACTGCCCCACCCCACGTTTGGTGCTACATGCCTTGCTACAGGCCTGATGGTAGGTGGAGGGGAGCCCCAGGCCTGCATGTGCCACCTGCAGACCCCAAACCCCACCTGCCCACCATGGGTTAGGCAGCTGTGGCCTGAACTGGCTGGGGCGTTTCCCTGCCAGCCTGCAGGAAGCGAGAGGCAGATGTGGAGCTGTGCCATGTGGGACCGCTGGCCTCCCTCTGCGGGGGACGGCCATAGAGCAGGCTGGCAGGGGCTGTGCCCACCACCGGCTCTGTGGGGGCTGTGGCAATGAGGACGTGGGGCCCGATTGAAGGCTTCAAGCTGCCAAGTTTTAAGTTTCAGCAGTAAATCTTACCTGGGACTAAGAAATCGAAGTAAAACACTGGAACATGTAATAAACATGGCCTGCGTGGCGTGTTTTCCAGTGAAAAGTTACAGAAACGGCTCCTGGCAAGGTTGGTGTTCCCCATTGTGCGGTGCCCCCATGCAGTGCCGTTCATAGCTTGCCTGTAAAACAAGCCATGTGGACAGGAATCGCTGGAAGTACCAGGAGACTGAAAACCCCATAGAAATAGGTATTCAAAATTTAAGACTCTGAAAATATGAGCTCTTAAAACTAAACAATGCACTTCTGTGAGGAATTAATTTACTTGAGTCCTGTCACCATTATTAATATTAGTTTTGGCTTCTCTTGTCTGTATGTGAAGAGAATACATGCATGGGTGTTTTTTAAAAAAAAGTGGGAAAAATATAACTTTTATCTGTTTTTACTTACTTTAATTAGCATTACAGATATCCTTCATGTCTGATAGCCAAACTTGTTTCCCAACATGTTCCTCTGGAGTCAAGCTAATGCAAAAATGCAAACGTGGGGTGCACACTGAGTCCCGGTAGTGCCTCTCCTGAGAGAATAGAAAGCGCTGGCGTAAACTCCTTGCAGAATTAAAGGCGAGTTTAAAAAGTAACATTTATTTTTATTCCAGATTTATGGCTGACCCGTAGATAATTAAAGGTTTTATTCTGAGCTGTTTGCCCCACACAATACATTGTCCTTTGTTGCTGCACAAGTAGCGCTTTCCCTGTGCTGCCTACGGTTCAAAAACAATGAAGCAATCCATTTATTTTGTTGGTCAATTGTAGCACAAAGTGAGGTGGTCAGTGTGGAAAGTTTATCACTGTCTTGTCCCTTTGGAGGAGGCAGAGCATTCACACACCCTCTGCCCCAGTACACAAATGTCAGTCTTTTTGCAGGCTGCTGTTTTTCTTTTGAAGATGCCGATGGTGTCTCTGATCCACTAATCCATTTATCCAGTTTCATGAGTGCATTGGCTGAATACACTCACAATAGCCTTGCCCAGCTGGAAACAAGAAGTCAGTGAGTGCAGCCGGCACACCCACCAATGCCTGACACCACTCTCGAATGAGGCTCGAGTGCTTGTCTCAAAAAAACCCCCCTCATCCTGAAACAAAACCACCAGAGCCCCCAACCTGCCCAATGCTGTGATCCTCCTCTCCTTGAGAACAGAAGTATTTTTAGCACTATCTATAGTATGCTACAGGGTTGTATTATTTTCATTATATTCAGCTGTGTCAATGAGGGTTGAAGCACGCTTGAGGAAAAAAAAAATGCCTCTGGGACTCTGCAAACAAGTGCACATTAAAGAAACTGGTCAGTTGCTGCCAAGGGGGAGGGGGCACAGGAGAGGAAATGGGCAGTGGGCTTCCATTTGTGTTTGGTGCCGTGCCGTCACTTGCCAGCTTTTTATTGCATTTTAAATGTATGTTTAATTACCAGTGTTATTGGCAATAACAGAATGTTTGAAAATATTAAATACATTTGTGAGCTTGTGTGAAAAAGAAGTTAAAAGGTGTTCGGTGCACAGAATACTAAAAAGATCTCACAATGAAGTGATTAACATTTTTATGAATAAAATTAATCACGCATTAACTCTGCAGCTCAATACATCTGAATGCCAAATGTTGCACAGCAGCCCTTTCCCCTAAACCCAAGAATTTTGGATGCAATATTGACCCACATCAAACACTTGTCTATTAGTAATGGCAGTGTAGTTATGGGAAGATATTTTAATAATGTACATTTACATTTGAGGCAAGCAAATAAAAACTAGAAAATACATTTAGGGTATTTTATCAGGATTTGTGAGGACTGGTAGGCACATAAAATACATTAGGAAGCAGTCAATAGGGGCAACTGTTCCAAGAAAAAAGAAGTTTATGTGGCAGTCACGGAGGCAAACAGCAAAGTCACTGTAGTAAACAGATTCCAGTGGATTGTGTTTAGCTCTCCTTGGCTCTTATTAGCGCTCTCATTGTTCTGAGCAAAACTTAGTAGGTTTTAAGATGGGAGCTTACCATTATTAAAATTTCTACCGTGACAGATAATAAAATGTGATATCTCTCTCTTTCTCACTCTTCCTCTGTGTGTGTGTGTATATGTGTGCGCGCGCGCGTGTGTTTTCTAATCTCTTGCCACTGTGGTTTTGGGATTATTCCAGCAGGCTGTACAAAGGGAAGCAAAGGCATCTGAAGTGTCACTCTACAGCTGTGGCAAAGTAACAGAATTTCCATTTTGTTGATGCTCCCAGCACATGTGTGCAGCAGAAGGTGATATCAAAGGAGCCGTTCTTCCTCAGTTCTGCACATTATTTTTCACTGCTGTGGCGAATCTCTCTGAGCTCCGTGAACCAATAAAACAACGGTCCCTGTTTGAGTTGATATATTAATATTTACTGAGGATTTGCAAGGTCGGGGCTAAATGTCAGCAGATTGCTGGGGCAGTACTGTGGGGAATAATTAAACAAATCTCACAGCAGTTCAGCCTCCTAACATCTTTATTAATCTTCTTTTTTTTTTTTTTTTTTTTTTTTTTCCCCTGAAACAGTACAGTGAAGTATTGCATTTTCAACCTTAGTGAAGATTTGGGAGAAGTTTAATAATAAAATCCTGGATTGGAAGTATTTGGTTTTGACAGTTTCTTGGCCTGCTCACCTGCAGATGTTAGTTAGTTGTGAAGGCTATGATGTGTGAATTATCATCAAGCTGCTGGGATTCTCACCTGCCTCTCCATCAAATTCATCTTGACCAGACTGCCAAGCACAATAATACTGCTGCTATAAACAGAGACCCAAATTGGCTTCATTAAGTAGTGGGTCTGCTTCTGTAAGAGAAGAAACTGGAGGAACCCAATTCAGTATGCATGTCTCCCTTAACATGATTATAGCATGCACTTTAGTACAACTTAGACAATTCTCTTTAATAAGCTTCATAATTAGTGTTGGGATGCCTCATTACAAGTCATTGCCTGTAGCAGTCCTAGGCCAAACAGCCCTTCTCAATCTGATTTTTTTTTTTTTTTATCAGGCAGCAGGAGCTGTCTAGAGCTTTTTGTTTGTGTAATGGGGACTTGCATTAAGCCCCCAGTGTAAAAATACCACAAGGAAATTAATTGCTTCTGTGCAGATTCACCACAGATGTATCCTGTTAAGGGGAATGGTATATTTCTGACATTGCTGTACTGCAGTGTGCTGGAAGGAAAAAAAAAAGTCTGGAAAAACTACAAATGCAAACATATTAGCATCCATATAGATTCCTTATGTTGTAACTGAAAACAAGGAGATTTTTAAAGTGTGTCAGAGCCTTCAAGCCTTTTTTAAAATAAAGTGGATTCTTTTTTCTGTTTTTTTTTTTGTTTTTTTTTTTTACTCAAAACCCACTAATAAAATACACATGGCCACATATTCTGTTTGGTACTGGCTGATAAATGTGCTACTTAAAATAACACACACGAGGAGTGCGGTGACTCAACGCAATAAGAAGGCTGACACACAAAGCCGCCCTCAAGGTCAGTGGTTTGTTATCTATCACTGTTGGTCAGGTTGTGAATCACAGCTGCAAGTTTCAGCAAGTTAAGGGGAGGAGGAGCATTTAGACCGCTTGCCCTGTGGAAAAGAAAAGCTGAGCTGGTGGTTTGTTAGCTGGCTCTGAACATCACCCTGCAGCTTCTGGGTAATGCCCATTCCCCTGTCACTAAAGGAAAGCTGGAAAGTGCCTTGATCCAGATACAAGTGCTTTGATTTACTTGTTAGAATTCAGGTGGAAGAGTTTAGGGTTAGCGAGTCCACCACTGCAGAGCCTTGTAGCACTGCCCTTGTGTTATTTATATTGATTTCTTTCATCTCAATCCTTGGAAACTTCGGGTTTGACTTTGGGCTGATCCCTCTGATACATTTTCATTTGCCTAGTGACGTCACTGTTGGTAATCGAATATTAACAATTCTCCTCACAACAGTTACAGGAATGAAAGACCTGTTTAGAATAATGTGATGTGGGTGCTGTGGCATTTGGCTAGAAGTAACTATTTGCATTCCTCATGTGTGACTATGAAGGAGACTCCTCCATCTATTAATTCTGGGTCATACAAAATGAAAAAAACAAAACAAAACAAAACAAACCAAGGTCCAACAAAACCAACAAGCATCTCCTTTACTCAAATTCAGGATGTTACCTGTCTGAGAACGATACAGAGGCAGAAGTGATAAAACTGTTCTAGTAAGGAACCTCCCAGATTAGATTTTCTAAGTATCTACAACATGAAAATTTCACAGGCAAGTGAAATAGCTATATTCAGTCCCACTAAATTTACATAGAGGGAATACTTCAAAGGCCTTAATAAAGGAATCCGATAAGCTTGATTTCAAGAAAATACATAGATTAACTGCAAACAACAGTGGGAACATGTAAGTTATGTAAACAGATCAGATCAGCGTTCAGTTTTACCACACTGCACTTCACAGGATCTTTTACCAGCTGTTCCAGAGCAAAGGGCAAGATAAGCTGCATAGGCTACTACAGAAAGTCCTGCTTTTATAAGCTGTTTTTTCTTGGGGTTTTTTTTTGGTGTTTTGTTTGTTTGTTTGTTTTGTTTTTGTTATTTTTCATTCTCATCTATCAACTTCTGGTTCTACTACAGTAGTAACGCTTTACTCAAATACACACATTTTATCTTTTTTTTAGGCTATCAAAGAGCTCAGACTCTCAGTCCCAGGGGAAATTACTATTATTTTTCTCTGCCTTGAAATAGGAGTACCTGGAATCCTCTTAAAAATGGCTTTGTATAACATAGAAGAAAGCCCCAATCCTTCTTCTACAGGTGAAATTGTACTAGATGAGATCTGCACAGAACATAACAAAGAAACATTGCCTCCGGGACAGAGGTGCAGAGGTAGAGAAGTGCTTTCCCCAGGTTGCCCACTTTGTTTATGGTGGAAGTGAGAACCTGAGCCTGAGAATCAGGGTTTTCACTTGACAGAGACCCTGGTGTAATGGGCTCTTTCAAACATTCACAGTGACCGCAGGTGAGTGGTGGAGCCAGAACCAGAACCGTTATCTGCATCCACAGCCTTATAATATATTCATCACAGTGTCATCAGCTCCCACGTCACTGAAACATTTTGACTGTCATACCTGAATTTACACACTGAAATCCATACTTAGGTAAGTGAGTGAAAGCAATCTGGTATTTACAAATTATGCTTATTCTTGCTAGAGTCATCAGAGTGGCTTGACTTATAAAGAGTTACAATTGTAAGGAAGGCCTTAAGATCAAGGTTGGTTTTTTATTTTTTAATTAAAAAATAAAAATACTCAGTGTATTTCAGTGTTTAAAATTTGATTGAAGAACCTAGTTTTGGTCTCTGTGGTTTGAAAAACATATATATTTAGAGAAGTGATCTAACCTACAAAATGATGCAATATTTGGGAAAATTACCTTATAAACAGGTTTTTTAATTAATAAATTTCTAAAAAACACCAGGCAGATCCTTCAAGTTTTTGTATAAAAGGATAAATAATTTACAACTTCACATGCAAAACTATATGCAAAATAAGATAATTTAAAAAATTGGAAAATTAGTTTTAAGAGAGATGGTAAACCTTGAAAAACGCAAAGTGAGATCATGATAACCATATATGTGGTTCTCCTATCCACAGAGAGGAAAAGGGAAAATGGATACTTCATCTGAGACAGGCATGTTACAGGTTGTGTGATGTAGCAGGAGAGTTACAAGTATGGATATAGCAAAAATACTTCGCTGCTTCTCTGAATGTCATCAATTAGGAATCTGCTTGAAAATATGAATTAAATAATGCTGGTAAATGCCACAGAGCACAAAGTTTTTATCAGAAGGAGTTTTAAGAACAAAAAAGAGTAAAAAAGGGTGTTATTTTGAAAAAGAGCGTGGAATACAATGAAGACAGTAGTGGTGGTGGTGCTACTGGTAGAATTAAAATACAGACTAACATGCTAACAGAAGAGATTAATATCTTTTGAGGGCAATTAGATATGGAGGTGCACAACCTGTGTGTCTCCTGTGGCTTGCTTTCCAGAACCTTGAGGGGACAGTGATGCTTTAATTCAGCATCTGCCTTTGGAGAGGGATAACTTGAGGGAACATACAAATTCCTTCTCAAATTAAATTTTCTCTGTAATGATCTTCTTACTATCTTTATGATTAATGAAAGCACTAGAACAGAGGAGGAAGCAGAAACAGATTCATGTCACCCACTACTTTTTGTTTAAATTTATATGGCCTTCTACTATTGTATATGTGTATGTCTGTGTACGTTAGAGAGTGAAGAAATTATTCCCCCAGGCCTTGCTCATAAGGGCCCCTCTGTGAGTCTTAAGTGATTACATGTGGACAAGAGGTATGAGATGATTTACTATGAACATAGGAAATTTGTATATTTCTGGTAATCTGTGGTAAATCTTCCAGGAAACTAATGAAGTCTGATCTTGCCTTAGATTTTGTATGACTGCTATCTCGGTATGAGGATGCTCCAAGAAGTGTGAAAGCTGAGTTGTTTGGCTCCTTGAAATGACCCCAAATGTACTTTTCTTAGATAGGACAAGTCCTACAGTCTGCCTAGGCCTTCCCTTACCAATTAATGCAAGGTATAGGGAGGATCAGAGAAGCATAACAGAACTGATGTTCTTGCCAACAGACTTGTCCCTCTTGGTTGTTTTTCCATTGTAAGTGGTGTGTAAGTGTTCTTGGCCTCACTAGGCTATTGGTTTTGATGCCTTTTTTTCTCCCTTCAAAGAAACATTTCACTTATAGTATTTGAGCATCTCTATATCTGTTTGATAGTCTCTCATCAACTTTCAGAAACCCATTCATTTTGGTCACATCTCTGTGGAAAGCAGCCTTTGATAGTACATGATATTAGTGCCTGCAGTGCAGATCCTTTGGGTTTTGGGTATGATCACCAACATAAAATGCAAGGGTTCTCACTTGCATCATTGGAAAATGGCTTTTATCTTTGGAGCCACAGTCTCCTCAGATCTTTCCTGACAGCAAGCAGTCATAGCTCTGGGCTCATTGACCATGGATGTGGCTTCATTTAGTTGCTCCTGGAATGGAAGGGCTGTGGCAGAAGACCATTTGGGTAGGTGTTCATTGGTCATCTTCATCACCTTTCTTCAGGGCCTTTTCCTGGCTTCAAGACTTTTATCTTGGTTCTCTCTTTCTTTGTCCTCCCTTACAAATTATATTACCTTCACTGTTTCTCCTCTGTATCCTCTCAGCAGATAGGGGGCTTTCCCTTGTGTTGCTTTAAGAACAGGCTGTTGTCAGCAAACAGTTTCACCATTCTGTCTTCTACATCGTATCTCCATGTCTACCTGCCTCTTCTCTCCTTTCCCTCTCCAAACTGAAAACATTATCCTCCCCATTACTTGAAATAATGATCCTTTTAAACTTTTTATGAAACTACAAGGGGAAAAAAAATAATTCCACGCTGAGTGCCAGCCTCCATCATCCCTTTACATCAGAAAACATACTCCTAACTCACTGTTGAGGGTATATGGATGTCATTTTAATGAACTTTTGGGAAAGGGCGAACAATGGAATGTTGCTTCCAGACCATCACTGCAAACATCACAGCCTGTCATCCTGGTCAGTCTTCTGCTAGCCTCTAACCAAGCAGAGGAATACAAGAATAATGCTGTTTTGCCTGACAGAAGTGGCTCCTTATATCAGTTTCAAAGGATGGCAGAAAAATGCTGTCTGTATACCTCCTAGTCAGAAGAAGCAGAATCTCTCATATCCCTGATGCCGGGGAGAACTTCTTTTGCACTTGACAGTCATCTCTTTCAAACCTTTCATTGGAATGAGATTTTTAGAGTCCTAGGTCTTCTGTAAGAGACCATTAGTCCATACCTGAAGGTACAGAGGTTCTCACCTACTGGGATCAGAGCATGTGCGTGCAGATCTCACAGTGAAGACAGGAAAAACAGCAGTAGAGCTAAAGGCAGTCCCAAAGGACCTCAAGCCCAGAGAACAAACACATGTTGGAAAGTACAAAAATATTTTATTGTTGTCAAATGCATAAACCTGATGTGCAATTCTAACCAGATCAAGCTTTGGGCTGTTTGCCCAGTTATTCATAAGAAAGTGTCCAGAGTGGATAAATTTGTGAGATTCTCCTGGGACACAGCTCTTGATCTGGTTATTTCTTGTTGTGTTTGATAATACACAGTTCTCTGCCAGAGGGAATTCTGGGCTTACATCCATGTTCATCCTCATGTTCAGGCAGCAAGGATAGGACTAGTTATGGAAGTTTGCTATGTGTAAGTCAAGAGTCCCTCTGAGGGATGGTGAAATTGTGTGCAGTCTGGTCTGAAAGTGATCTCCATCCTTCCCTCTGCCTCCTCTTCTACAGAATGAACCCTGTCTTGGGATTTTTCTACAGTAAGTCTCCCTTCCTTAAAGATTTGATTGTCTTTCTTCTGATAGATGTTGAGGGAATTTCCTCAGAAAGATCTGAAATGGAGCTTGTAGAGTAGGGAATCAGCACAAGACAATTATTCCCTCTCATCTGGTGTAGAAAGGTAGTCTGAATATCCCAGTATGAGTTTTTCAGGTGACTGTAGATGTAGCAGAACAGTATCCTGCACAATATGAGAGAATAACTGATCTCTGGCTTGTGAGTAGTGCTCACTGATAAATAGAGAAAGAATAACTTCTGGGTGCATGAAGAAAGAGGTTACCAGCCTGGAAGCATGGTGTCAAGTAGTGAATGCCTTTGGGACAGTCCTCACTGCCACTCAGTGATGATTCTGAACAAGCTGAAGAGATTGCCTTGCTTGGTTGGAAGTCCCTACAAAGCAAATGACAGGTAGAGGCATGGCAGATGTTTTGATGTCTGTCTCTCTGGAAGTATCCTTATTTAGAAGGTATCGTCTTCTGTCCCATTATTCTCCTTTATATTTTGAGTTACTAGTTTGGAGATCTGTCTTCCCATCTTCCATTCCAAGAACAGAATGAGCTGCACAGTAGTCCATTATGGTGGACCTCCTTATAAGTAGCTCCCTTCCAAGTAGAGTTACTACCGTTGGCTTGTAAACTCCATCAGCTTTTCTTCCTTACTGTGTCACTGCTTTCATCTCTACATTAAGTTGACTTGGTCCAGGTTGTCAGTGGTCTCCGTAGAATTAGAATTGCTACATTTGACTTTCACAGAACATACACCTAAACTAAGTCTATCCAGATTTTCCCCTGATTTGATAATTTCACAAAGGTAGCATACCATCATTTGCTTGAGTGCCATACTTAGAAATAAGAGACCTATGTGTGCCATGTTTTTTTGAAGAGATGCATTCTATATGCAGAAAGGAGGAATAAGGTCATGACATGAAGATCATGTGATCTTACGCTACAAAGTCTTGTGAGAGCGGTGTGAGTAGGCTTAGGCTCTTCAGGAGACACACTACAGAGCACAGATATTGAGGCTGTGTGGGGGTATATACTGGAGGTGTTGGACACTTACATGGTTCTCTCCCACCCATTTCCCTGTTCAAGTGACAATATGCCTACCATGCCCCAGAGAACATTTCAAAAATAGATGGAAGCAGTGAGAGAATTTGGTCAGGGAATATGACCCCAGGGCTGCCAAAAGAACCAAATTCCAACAGGGCAGTGCAGATATGGCTTTCCAGGTTGGCATGTCTCCACTGTAGTAAGAATAATTAATATTTTGGCTAAAAAATAAGGCATAGAACTTCAGAGACTATCTGTGGAAGTTTTTGGAAAGTTATGTGTTCAAGAGCATTTCTGCTCTTGAGAGATACCATTTTAATAGATTCTGTTATCTCAAGTGTCATTTATTCACATACAGATAGAGTTCATGGAAATAGTAAACTTTATTTTAGGTTCACAGAACTTTGTAAGTACACCCAGATTTATTGCAGCAGCTGAAAGACATTCAGTGGTACTCTAATGTGCAAGACTTAACAATGGTTTATCTATTTTGTTTGGTGCAATCTAGTGAAAAATTTGACACTTTTCCATATTTCACTTACTAGTCATTCCCAGTCGCTTTGAGTTCAAGTATGCCATCTTTACTCACACAAATGTAACATGTAAATATAGGAAGCATCACTGACTTCCAGGAGTCCTCACAGGAGTTTGAATAAAAGATCGATCCCAGTATATACTCAAAAACATACCCTGCTATTCTGACTTTAATTACAGTCACATTCTTACACAACTGTTATATTTTAAGATGGATGAATGAGAAGTTATAGGTGACTGATGAGGATGTGTGGGATAAACAGGACATATTTCCTTCAATTGAGAGAGGATGTATATTTTCTCACTTTAGAAAAAAACGATTTGTATTTTTTTGGGGCAACTACTATCACTGGTCACAGTGATGTTCTATATGTTTCAAGCTACAGGCAAAGCTTGTAATAGTCTTAATTACGTGATTTATTTAAGTTATATTGATTATGTTATTGCCTGTAAATCCTGTTGCTTAATAAAGCTGCAATCATTTTGCAATAAAGTTGTGTTTGCAATCAGTTAATGGCTGTCTAGGGACAATGGACAAAGTAGTAGGGATATTGGTGTGAAGTTGAAAGTATGGTACTGGGACTTCCAGTATAAAACTAGGAAATACAAATACTTAGATCAAGTAAAAGATAAAAAAATTATATATATTTAGACCCTGTTCAGTACACTGGTTCACAGTTTTCTTTTAGGTCCAACAGAAAAAGCAGCATTATGCAAAGCATCTGCACATGAATACAGGGCAGGATAATATTTGATTTAAAAATACAAGTAAACGATAACTGCCAATATTGAGACCATGTGAAGGCAAAGGAACAAAGCATACTTTCATTGCTAATCATGTTAACATCAAAGTTTGAAGAGTACATTCGCCTATTCAGAGGAAATGCCATCACACTTCTGACGATCACATCTGCCACTAATATCATCCGGCATGTGGTCAGGTCTCTGTTCTGACTTTTATCTCTCTACCAAAATTTCATGTCTCGATTCTAACATCTGATGCTAAATTCAGGTCACTACAAAATAAGTACAACTTTTATTTCTTTTCCACTTTCATGATGTGTTCAAGAGATGCATTTTAAAATCAGTATGTAGTGTGAAATAAATATTTTTTTTTCATTAATCCTTTTCTGGTTTTAGGAGTTGGGGTTTTTGGTGGGGATGTTTGGTTTGTTCAGGGTTTTTTGTTTGTTTGTGGTTTTTGTTTGTTTGCTTGTATTTGTTTTTTTTTCCTTAAGTTGCCTTAGAAAATGTTGTGTTAGACCTGTAGGAAATTCAGAGGTCTGATTTATCAGGACAGTACTCTGCTTTCATGTCAGAAATCAATGAAGTTTCATCTGTGTAAAACTGGAGTAGTGCACTCACACTCCATACATTTTTAACCCAGAGGGTTTCAAGCATTGATTCACATGTCTGAAAGCCTGAAGTTTTACCTTCCCTGAAGTTTTATCTTGACAACATATATCTGGATAAATATATATTGATGGCAACATCACATAAATGTGTTTGATAATTTGTAACTATTACTTTTTAGCTATGTCCCTAAAGTTAAAGATTTCTTGCTTTTGTTGAAGGGATAAGCTCCAAATCTCTTCTTCTTACCTTCAGGAGGTTTGAATAGAGAAAAAATGTTTCCACAGACATAATTCAGAATAACTTTAAAGACCTTCTGTATTCTCAACGCTGTTAAAAATGGGGCCTTGCAGCAGTTAGGGGAGGAAGAAGATTCCTTGATTTTAAAATTGTGGTGGATCTATTCAGAGATTTCTGAGCACAGATTCTGAGTGTGTGTCGATAGTTTTTCCTTTATGTGCCAACACAGCACTCATCTTTAGTCTGGAAAGTAATAAATTCTCATTTCAAAGCTCAAGAAACTTGGTACTGATAATGAAGTGGAACAATAGGAAATACTATATTTCTTTATACAGTAAAGAAATCCTTCTGGTTATCCCAGTGTGATGTTAAGCATATATCTCTTGTGTCCCTTTAAGAAGTTCCTTAGGTGGAATCTAACAACCCTGTACTGCTTTTAGAAGCAGAGGAGGAGGAAGTCTAGCATACAGGTCAACATTTTCTTAGAAGTAAGAACTAATTGCAGTGAACAAAGACTATGCATATTTTAGTTTTGTTAATGGTACACTGCTTGGTAAGCCTACCTCCACAATCACTGTAGTATCATCTGAAATAATTATAAAGAGCTGTGGGAATTCTTTGAGAGCAAAAAATGCACCCTAAAACTTTTATTGAGTCCTTGTTACTTCTTGAATTTAATTTAGTCTTCTTGTCAGGTTTTTTACCATATCTTTTTTGGCAACATTTTATGTTGTCCTTCCTGTTCTTCCCTCCCTTCACTTAATTTTCTACGCATCTGCACAGACAGTTATAAAAATCCATGTGTCATAGAAGGCAAGCACTCACAATAATGGCTATTTTATGTCCTTCAGATAAAATTTGTTAAAAACAATGGATCAAAATATTTTCACAATTTGTGTGGTTTATTTGTTTATTTGTTTGTTTTCCAAAGTTCACAAAATATACAATATACAAAGTTGTAGCAGTTATTTTTTTCTTCTGCTTTACATACCAGTGGATAGCTCACCCATGTACAGAGATCTCTTGCTATTCACTATTCAAATCAGTGAATACAAAAATCATATCTAAACAATATTAGTTGTTAGTTGCAACACATTTAACAGTGTTACTAGTCGAATATCTGACATGTAACTAATTTGACGTAGACAGGTAATACTTTGGTTTTCTAGTAACGTAGAAGAGTTACTTCTTGATATAAGCTTAGCCAAGGTGGTTTTAGTAAAAAACGTATCTTAGTTCTATCAAAAAACAAGCTGGAGCGCTACTGACAACCACTTGCTTACAGTAAATAAAAGGTCAGATAATAGAATGACAGTTTAATTTGCCAAAAGTTACAGTAATACCCTTTTATTTAAACTCTCTTCAAATCTTCTTATTTAACCTATTTGGCTATAACTAAAAGTACAACTATAATAATTAAAGTAATAGTATATTTATGCTATTGCTGTTGTGACAAATATATTATCAGAGTTTCATTGTGGGTTTATGTGAAAGTGATTTTTCAGTCTTCTGGTTCTTAGTAATGATGGAAACTACAGTGTTACACTCTACATAATTTTAAGCAATTCTGTGAAGTTATCTTTTTTGAAGTCCACATCTTGGTAGATAAATGCTTTTAAGTGGCTGAGTAAAGAGTGTGGTCTATGAATATAGAAAATGTTTTCATTTATTGGAATTCATTAGGATTAACTTCTATTATTACCTTTAATTGTACATGAAACAGACTAATATTATTCAATATTACTTTCAAGAAGTTTCTGCCAGTGATATAATAAAATATTTTAGATGCAAGATTACATTTTTCAGATCATTGATTTAAGTAATATTACTAGTTAAATAGAGTACACTGTAATATAAGAAAAATCGCTTATAATTTTGATCTTGTTTTATATTGAGGGTTTTATAAATTACCTGTACAAAATGACAGAAATCTTGATTATGACTGATCAATATTTGTTTTATCGAGGAAAAGCATGCTAAATAGACACTAATAAATGAAAAATTGAATGTGAAAGAAGTTTAAAGTAGAATAATTAAAAATGTAATTATAAAACATATTTTACTTCAGTGTCATATTTTCACTCTCACCCGGGGATCTTGAAATCCAGATGGAACAAGTACTCTTTCTGATTAATTCTAAATGTTAATAAGAAACTTATCTTTACTGACATTCCCTATTTTCTCTTCGTAAAGTCATCAAATGTGAGAGAATGATGAAGAAGAAAAGGATGTGCAAGCTTTCCCGTTGAACTGGGATAAAAGTTATCCTGGAATACTAAGCAGTTTCCAGACATTCCTGGAGAAGTCACCCAGTGGGTGGCTTTGATGGAGGACTTCAAATCCTGGAGGCAGAAAATACAGGTATGGTATCTCCCAATAGCCACCTGCTGTCACCAGGCACCTGACAGCCCATACTGGGTAACCCATTGTACCCTAGCCCTTAAAAGAAGTCTGCCCATATGACTGGTCCCTCAAGTTGCTGAGTGTGTCATCCCTGTGATCATTGACGGGTCTTGGAGACGGCAGGGATGTAAGAAGGAAAAGAGGAGTTGTTGCCAAATATTTGATTTGAGCATGAATGACTTTACATCAACCTTTTGAAGAAAGAATGTTTCCCCAGAGCCTAGACCAGCTTGGGAAAGATAGGCACAAGCCTGTCCCATAAACCATCTTTCCAACAAACACCTGTGGGAAGTGGCCATACCAACTGCACCAGCAGCGGCAAAAACACCCCTGGGATGCAGCAGTGGACATTCGGTCCTTCCTGGAAAAGTGGTTCTTGCCTGTCAAGCCTGGATAAACTGGAGGGAGGAAGCCTAGAGCAGGAAGCATATGGAGATGCAAGGCAAGAAATGAGCACATGGGGAGAACATGTGGGACAAAACACTTTTGCTCTGCCAGGTCACTGGGGGCCCAGACCCACTGGAGATTGAGATGATATTGAAGAGGCGATTGGGGACCAAGAGGAGGTGCAGACATTGACTGCATATACATGGCCCTGGCTGAGCTTTCCTCAAGAAAGAGGCAACAAACTTCCTGCAGAAAGGCCAAATTCATTGCTTCCAACCTTCTGCAGGCACTGGAAGTATCTGTAGTCCACAACCTTGCTTAGCCTGGGCCTAGTGCCTTGAAGTAGTGCAAGATGGCTTAGACATCTGCCAGTGAATAGCTGGGATGCAGGACAGAGAGCTATCCTGAAATCAGGAAACAGACATCAGCCATGGAAAGCTGGGCATTGTCTCCTGGTGATAAAAAATACCATTCATGTAATACCTTCTTTCCTTACCTGCAGTGAGAGTGAAGAAGTAGGATCTCTTCTATACCAAATGAGAAAGAAGTTGGGTAGAAAGGATCTGGCATTTTTTGCAATATTGTAATATTCCCACTGGGTGACAGAGCCAGGGGAGCTTCTGACCAAAATAAGGTGGTACCAGTCAAACTTCATCTGAGGGTGAAAAGTACCATAACATGTAGTGATCAGATGCTTCCCCAGACTGACCAATGGCTGGTTCTGGAGACAGCTGGCTGTCACTTAGGGCCTCAGAGAAAGTAGTGTGGGATGTAAAAGCTTGGATGTAAGCTCTGGGAGAGTCGGAGAGCACTGGCAAAGGCAGAAGGGTGTCCTGAAAGTGGACTATGCACCAAGTGGTCCATGGAAAACTGGGAAGAGTACAGACGGTGAGGACCAACCAGGCCATGGGCCAGCCTGAAGGCTTATGTTTCCAAAGGGGGCTAACAAGAGGTAGCCATCATCTCAGAGAAGCTGGGAGCCCAGAGTGCCTGTTTTGGATAGGCCAAACAAGTCCACTTTTGCAGGTAGGAGCATGAGAGAAAAATAAACTGGAGAGAAATCAATGTAGTCACACAGTAACACAGCCCCTCCATGCATCCACTTGGTCATTTCTGTCCCATTCAGGAGCAGGCGGCACACTTCCAGCTGTGGCCAACTCTTTGATGCAACCAAAACATTTCTGATGAAATTTGAAGATAATTTCTGGACAAAGGGCATTGATCAGCTTACTAGGGAAGGCACAAGTCAAGGGAAGTGTTTGTTCCCCTCTGCTCAGCACTGAGGAAGGGGAAGCACCTGCAGTACTGTGTCCATTTTGTGCTCCCAAGTTAGTATAAGTCAGGCAATGAGACACTGGAGAAAGCCCATCAGAAGGCCACTGGGGTGAGCACTAACTGGAGCACATGACACTTGCTGGGAGGTTGAGGTCTTTCTTTGTTCAGCAGTAAAAAGAGAATGTGAAAGGGAGATCTTGCTGCTGTCTTCACCTACCCTGGACGGCGTAGAAAACCAGATCCAGTCTTTACTCAGAGCTGCACAGGGACAGGATAAGAGGTGATGAATGAAAGGTGCAACTTTTAGATATTATGAATAATCTTTTCTCCACAAGGGTTTTCAAACATGTGCAGGGATTTTTTTGATTCTCTCTTTGTGAAGATATCCAAAACTCAGCTGAACACATCCCTGAGCAACCTGATTTCAGTTGGCCTTGCTATACCAGATCTCCTCCAGAGGTTCTTTATAATAAATTAACACTTTACTCTATGAAATGCATTGGAGCTGTTGTCACAGTGCCAGAATTTGATACATAAAAAGCAGGAGTGGGTGCTAATGGCTAAGTTACACTTACTAGCTTATGAGCAACGGGTGACCCTTCCTAGTGTTTATTTAATCACTGCTATGGTCGAGAATACTGTGCAAATGATCTACTTTTTAAAAAACAGTATTATATTGATTATTTTTACCTCCCTAAGAAGCACTGTTACAAAAATTTTTATACTCCTGCAAGTCTTTTTGCAGAAAGGATAAAAATAAAATTTCACAGCTGTGCTAACATTAGGCCCAGACATTTTACAGTACATATTAAATACAAAATATTAAAATAACATTAAAAGCCCAATTTAAGCTGACAAAGGCAAAGAAATCAGAATTTGGATGAAAAAGATGAAAAGGAAAGTAACCTCTCTCTGGATATATACAGATCAACTTTCTCAATTTTTTTATAATAAGATTTATGTTTCTTTTGGAAAAAATATAATATCCCTGGGACTATTGGGAACAAATAACATAGAACCTTTTCCAAAATATCTATTGTAATTAATGATTTTCATAAATTTTAAAATGTTCAATACAATTGCTAAATCCTAACATATCAAATGAAGGATATTGCTCTTTTTATGTTCCAGTTAAATCCTTTGGAGTTTTCATATTGTGAATATTGCATAATACAAAACTTAGAATAATATGTGCAGTTAAATGCTCTTCTATAAAAGCACTTAAGAGGTATTCACAGCAGCTTCTTCTGAAATATAAACAGATCTCATTTATTTTGGAGAGAGAAGTAGATCAGGAAGTTCAGCTAGTTCAAGTGTATTTTTAGAGAAAGACAAACTTTCAGAATGTCTTATGTTAGTATATCAGTGGGAGTTGAAGGGGCATCCCATGACTAGCTTGCAGGAAAATTAGGACAAGAATGAAATACTGCATAATCAGCATAGTTATTATGGATGGTTCTGTGCATTATTTCTACCTTCTAATAAGCTCTAAATGTACTTATACTGGCTGCAAAATTGCTCTTTGTTTTGTGTTAGGTGGATATTCTGTAGATTTAGCAGAAAAGGTGGTATGACTGATGATTTCCTGTGTTTTTTTATGAACTACATATATATATGCATTGCGATATAAATTTAAATTCCTTTTGAAGCTTATTTTTAAATTGAAAAGCGTGTACAGAAATGGTATAGACAATATGTAAATACAAACACTGTAGCTTTGGAATAGGATATTCTAAGAAGTACTTGAAGCTTGATCTGAGGACACCAGTTACAGACATCTATTGAGTAGTCTGTGGTGTGCTATACTGCTGGGTTTTGTCAGATGCTTGGTATCTGGAAGAGGAAGCTGGGGTCTGAAGTGTCAGCCTTTGTTATCATTAGGTGAGTGACCTTTCAAAATGTATGATAAATCAAAGTCTTCTAATAATTTATCAATACAACATTGTCTCAGAATTCCTCAACTGACCTTAGATATTGTATCTTGCTGTGTCTTTTAATCTTGTGGACATAGCTTTTTCCTACAAGGAAACACCTATTTTGATTTTCAAACAAGACACACAGTTTTTAACCAAGTGGAAAAAAGTAGCTGTTAGCTTATCTTTAAAAATGTGTTCTATAATGTATTCATGTGTGGTAGGCCTACATTTAACAGAGAAACAATGATGCATATTGAATGACAACTATAGTAAAGATATAAACTCTCTATAAAAGCTAACAAATGCTTCAGTATTCTACATCGAAAGGCTCAGAGAGTCAGTCCAAACAAAATCAGTTGATTTTTTTATTATTTGATATAGGCTGTGGGAGACAAAACAACTAGTTGCAAAAGACAGAAAAAGAAGTGCTGAAGTAAAAAGCTATGAACCAGAAAGAAAAATCCCCCTCCTGCTCATTTGCTACTTGCCCCTGAAGGCTCATGTCCTTCTTGAAAATTGTTTTCCCACCTCGAAGAGGTCACCTGATGTCAGCCCCTTTCTAATGACTCTCATGGTGTTATCACAAGTTTCGTGACTGTGCACATCAACAAGTAGCGTGCCGGTGCCAGCTCTCACAGCTGCAGGGATGGCAAGGATCAATTTAGAACATCAGAAGATATTTGTGGCTATAACTCTGGTGTCCCTAGCAAGTTTGTGGATCGTGTTTTTCTTGGACCATATCATGACCATTGTAGTGTAAGATATTAGATCATCCAGAATTGTTTTGAGGTAATCTGGAAAGTCTTTGCATCTGAATTTTTTACTTCAGTGAATGACTTAGAGATACTTTTTTGACCAACTAAAAAAGCAGAAATCAAACCATAAAAACAACAGCAACAAATACCCAAACCTCCAAAAAACAAGTGAGAAGTTCCTCTGGGGAAAAAAAAAAATAAAAAATTATATATATATATATAAAAATTAATCTGGAAGGGAAGAGAAAATAAATTAATGATTTAAAGAATTGCTTCATAGGTATACTCAATAAAAAGACAGAATGTGTTACTTTCCTACTATATCTAAGTGTCTGAAAATGAAAGTATTTCGTTTGGTATGCCCTGGGATTTATGACAATTTTTTTTGTTTTTTCTTTTTTCTTCCAGAGAAGAAGTTTAAAAAAGTTTAAAAACAACCGAAAAGGCTAAATCTGCATAGCAAGGTCCTGGATATTTTTTAGCTGTCCATATAAGCATATCTTGTGTGGTCTGATATGTAGTTCAGGGTGTAGTTTACAAAAATGTCAACTATGCACATGAGTTATAATCCCACATCACTTTTCAATTTTGACAATTTTACAGAAATCACCCAAAGGCCAGAACAGCCGTGGACATTCATACCTGCTAGAAGATGTATTTTACAGTAAATATAGCTTATGAAAGGCAACCTGTTGAAGCTGCTTTCTCGCAGGCCAAACTGCTCATCATTATTTGGCAATATTCCAGTCCTCTTTCATGGAAAACATACATACTTATCTAATCATCTTCCTTCTCTGTATTAGTACATTGCTACATTATAATACTTTTCTTTCAGGCACAGATGTTACCACTCTTTGTCTTGTACCGAATACGATCTTAACATCCAAATCATCACATTGGCTTCAATGAAAACTTCTCTAGCAGAGGGTACTACCCGATCATCCTTTAAGAAGAATGTTTTTCTAGATTTCAATATATTTCCCTGTTTGCGTCCATCTTTATTCCCTTTCATTCTTCATGCTCTCTTCCACTTGTATACAGCCACTGTGCATTTTACACAGTTTTCCCATGTAGTGACTCTATAGAGCAAAAGACAAAATTAGGAATAAGCACCTATACAGTTGTAGTCTAGGCAATTCTTGCTGTAACCATTGCCTACTTCCTCATTTTGCAAAACTTTAACAGCAAGTCAGCAGATTTGTGTTTTAGATAAAAGTCACCTAATTGCATTCCTTGGTTTGAGAAAAATAAACTTACAAAAAACCTCATCTGTCTTGACTACAAAGTGAGTTTACAAAAGAACTTTAGTACAGAAAAATACTGGACAGGGTTCTGAATAGTTTTATTATTGCAATATTTATATAAACTACTTTTAAAAGCATAAGGACTGTTTTCAGTCTTCATACATTTGTAGCATAAATATAATCAATGGTAGTAGGAATGATATGTGTGTTTAGAAAATAAACCCTTTAAAGACTATGACTGAAACATAAAGGACTAGAAAAAGAATCCCTTAAAGGAGAAATACACTGTTAATGAACATGAAGATCCCAAGTCTTTTATTAGCAGATTGTTGGTTTGCATTTTTAACATGTCAGTGGACACATGGGTGTTAACTTTTGATTATCTCACAATAAGATATACAAAGGAATTCTGATATTAGATTCAAATATAAATACATATGAATATCTCCTAAAGAAAAAAAAATAAGGAAGAAAGAAGACTTCTGGAGTCATCTTCCCATAACACTAATGTCTGTATAGGTAATGAATTGAATTAAACCTATTGCACTCAGATATGGCATTGTATAGAGACTTGTATGTTTGTTTAAATAAAGCTATTGTTCTAGCATGTTTTGATTGCTTTTTTGGTGGTAGGTTCTGTTATCTGTCTCTACAGAGGGCAGAACACTGAAATTAAATATTAAAGTGAGTAAATGCATTTAGTTCAGCTGAAAATTCCTCCACTACAGAGATAAATAACTGTTATAATTTAGATGTTTCTATTTAGGCTTACTGAAAGTAAAGGACTTTGCTTTTGGAAAATTATGAATTAAAGAGTAAGAAGATAAGCCAATTTCTTGAGACAGTACTCTGCAGCTACAACTCTGTAACTTTGACACTAGCTTATTAGCTGAATGCTTGCTGCTGTGTTTAAAAAAAAAAGTTCAATATTCGCTACATTCAAAAGCTACACTGCTAAATCCTGAATGCTGATAAACTAAGGAAATTTCCTATGTTTAGTTTGTAATAAACATGATAGGCTCCTCTAGAATGAACAGGGTTAAAGCATACAAGCTGCTTGTGTAAGGAAATCAGAGAGTCCAAAACCAAGAGGAAACGAGCCTGAATGCACAGTGACAGTGGCAGTTGTATGGTGTGATCAGCACATTGCAGGACTGGGCTCGCAGCAGAGTCTTTTGAGATCTAAATGAAATATAATTCCACTAGGAAAACCTGCATAGTGTTATCCAGTGCATTGGCCCTGGAAAATCCGTAGACTGTCTTATGGCACCTTTGGTCTAGATCACATATAAGTTTTCCCCTTTTAGTTATGCTCTTAGCTATTGAACTCTAGATCTTTCAGTCACGTGTCAAAATAAATACTGTCTGACAGCTAAAGAATACCTTTTTCATCCCCTGTTGCTCACTGACTTCATAGAAGCATACCTTTAGTCTTCACAAGAAAAAAGGAGGCTGTGATCTCAATATTTCAACACTTTTATTTACCTTATCTGTAATATAATTAATAGATGACTGCATAAAGATCAAGGCAGCTATCAAAGAAAATGAGACAGCTTCATATGAAACTTGCTCTTTTGAATCAGTCTAGGACTCTATCAAAGCATGTGTGATAATTTCATGTAAATCCCGGTGTTCTGAATCTGTATCTTTTAACCTGTACATACCATTTTTAACACACTACATTTCAAAGACATTCAAAGCTGATCTAATTTGTATTACAGAATTACATTATAATCTGCAAGCAGCACATCATACTGATTTCTTAAAATTAATGTGGAAGCTTATTATAAAGACATCTACAGAGGGCTCATGAAGTCTTTCTCAAAAATATTGTGACTTGAAACAACCATATTTTGTATTTAAAGTACACCTTTTTCTAGCCAGTCAGATTTTTCTCTGAAATCTGTGTTTTGAAACTCTGTATTTTGAGCATAAACCCAAGATCAAAATATTCTCTGGCATCCAGGATTGCTAGTTGTAAAAAAATCCTGAATTTTTGGTTGAAATATATTAAAAAGTTTTGAATTTTTAATTTATGAAATGATGTACTAAGAGGGCTGGTCAAGGTAGTGAAAGTGAATGCAAAAGTGATGGACAGAAATAAAAAGCAGTAATACTAGCTAGGGCTATTGCAAAGGGAAGTCTCCAGCTGTATTTTTGCTAACTTATGTGAGACCTAAATGGTCTTTTTAAAATGAACTTAGGATAATAAATTTAATAAATAGACTTAAAAAAAAGGCAGGTAGTCCTTGTCATGACTAACTGATAGACACTTGTTTACCAGGGTACTATCCTCACTGGGGTAGTCATAGGCCGTCCTTTTACCAGGTTCCAGGGTGAGACACTTTTTGGAAAAGTGCAGTAAAAGTAGTATAGACTTCCAGGCTGATCTATTTTGACACATTATAAATTGTAATCTGACAACTCTCTAAGTCTGGTTTTAAGTTAACACTGAGTCATTACACCATGCCAGCATGGTTTTACTCACTAACCTCCTACATGCCTGAATAAGTGAATACATCTGCCTATTTTTATTCATTTTTCCAGATTAGCAGGAACTACTCACACTATACAAGATAAGAATACCTAACAAATACTAAATATGAAGTATATATGATGTAAATAGCTGGCTAGCCTCAAGGTTCATCAAAAGATGAAAAAAAGAAAAAAAGATAAAAAAGATAAAAAACCAAACCAAACCAAAACAGGAAAGAGGTCTACCCTGGAAATATCTTGGTCCTTAAAGTAAGTTTAATATCCTAAAAGCTGCCATTCATGTGTAGAAGCTTCATATAAAGTGAACAATTTTTAGTCCATGATAATCTGAGCACTGAGGACTCCAAGACAACTGGACAATCACATTTCATGTCCAGGTTACTTTCTAATGGAAGGTCATCAAACCTCTTTGTGTCCTTGGTCTGACTAATAGCATTACTGTGTTTTCTCCCAAGAATATGCCTTTATAAAGGGACAAAGAGAACTGATCTTATTCCTACCCTATCAAAAAGCTTCCATATACAGTAATATGAGTCATAAACCCCTAAATGGTGTCAATGTTAACAAGCCTATATAACTTGCATTAGCTGCAGTTAAAGTAAGCCTTGAAAATCTACATAGTACCAAGCAGACCCTTGGTGAGGTACAGAGGTGAGGACTGCCTAGTAGCTGCCAATCAGTCCATGAAAAGAGGTGTCAGGATAGAGGAAAATCCCATAGAAAGCAGCTGAATAGGAAAGCCTAAACAAAGTTAATGCACTGTATATCTTAAGGTCATCTTTCTACCTCATCCATCTGCAAGCAGAAGGTGTTTGCCTACTGTTTTGACCATGAAAGCATCAGTGTCTTGGGTTCCCACTGTCAAGCACCTAGATGTTTTTTACACATTTGGAGCAGGCAAATAGTAGATTTAGAGCATACATTAACTAGTGATTAGATATGGTGTATTAATTAACAAGGCAAGAGGAATAAGGGCTGTACAGTGAACAGAGACATGGTAGCACTTTTCCTGCACCTCATACACATGATCACAGCTGTGATTTTAGATTTTGTATTCATAATTTCTTTAAAAATTGTCATGAAGTTGTTGGAAATCACACTCACATAATTAAGGAAAAAATTACACCCATTACCTTTAACTGGATTAATATGCATGCCAAGGACAAAGCGTGGTCTCTTAATTCTGGAGTAGGCACTAACAACTGTACAGAGTGAAAAATGTGAAAACTAAAACCCATGAAAGCGTTCTGTTTCTCCAAAGGAGTGTGCTAATAATACACTTTTTCTGCAATAAAGCATAATCATCCTGGGACATATATTAATTATGACTTTAAAAAGCAATAAATTAATGTGATATAGAAACAAAACTGTTACAGTGAAAACATTTTGTGCCTCTTGACAAAACCTATTTAATAATTTGAATTAATCTTTTAAACAAACAAATCTGAAGAATGATTCCACTATCTGAATGCCATGAAATCTGCTGTCCTCTCTTAAGAACTCTTAAGAAAAAGCCCTGAAACAATAATTTCTATTCCACCTCTTCCCCACAGAAAAAGAGTCCAAACAGAGAAATGATCCCTGTTAAAAACAAATACTGATCTGAAGCTACTAGTGATGTTTCAGCTTTGAGTGCATGCCTCGCTTTTCAGGAAATAACTTAAATCCAGTACAGATTACAGCTATGAAATAAAAAGCAGAGCAACATCTGGCTGTCAAATCTGTGCAAAGCAAAGCTTACTTTGTTTGGCTTGTCTGATTTATGGGTGTATCTAAATCATCTTAAGGCTATTTCATTTCTCATTTGCATAAAGGAAGCAAAAATATTGTTTCATTTTTAATTGCTATAATGTGCAAACAGATTTTATGCCATGTCACTTCCCTGTCTTATCTTTTAGAATATCTAAACTGAGAGGAAAGAGTGCACAAATATATATTTTACCAATTTCCAAATAAAACATAAATCTTGCAAATAAAAAATATACATTTAGATCTATAACTATTGCATACTATACAATTATATGTAATAACATAAAATATGTAGTATATGCTTTAAAAATATATATCTTATGTGTATATCTATAAAATATTACATCAAATGGGGGAAAATGCTACTTCCTTCTTGTATGAGCAAGCCTTGGTCATGACTTCCATGGGTTAATGGGTTTATTGTAAAGTAATGAACCTATTAAGTTGTAAGAATTAATACTAAACTGCCAATCAAATTCAAAGAAAAACTTTGAAATATTTTCTGTTTTTTACAATGTTGAATGTGTAAACAAACAAAAAAAAATTCATTCAAGATTCTACTAAAAATAGTTTTTTCCAAAATACTAAGCTTTACTTCAGAATGTTTTTTTTCAACTACCTTGTTGCGTTCTATATTCATACTCTGACAAGTATGTAACATTAATGTTATATACATTTCATAATTTTAATGTATATATTATCACTAATATTATAAGCAGGCCAAGGAGAAGCTTCCATGACCCTGATATATTACTGTGTTTAACTCCAGCTCTGCATGGATCCAGATATGTCTCATTGTGGCTTTTTTAGTGGTATCATGGATTTAGTTGCATAGAGGTCACGACGGAAAACTTGTTTTTTTTTCTTGTAAACATTTATTCATATAGTTAATTTTGCACACATAACCTGCTTCAATAAATCACTAAAGCACACAGCCAACTTTACACAAATGCTTCAGTCCATCCTTGCTCAAGAAAGCAGGTTAAAAAAAGTGTAATGGTAAGCAGTGTGATGAATCAGGTCCGTGAACAGCCCCACTAAAGTTAAGGGGAGTATGTATATGCATAAAGCCAAATAACTGGACCCAGAATAAACATGTTGATCATTTAACCTTTATTATAAGAAGAAAAGATACAATAGTAAATGTTAAGACTGAGAGAAGAAGAATCACAAACAAAGTTTGACAAATAGAAAATAGCCATTTATAATATTGCAGAAATTCAGACTGCTGATTACAAAGGTGAGGGAGAAAAGGATAAGAGAAAAACAACATAAAATTAATACATCAATAAATACAGAAAATTCAGCTACAACACGCTGCAAAAGAATTAAATTGTCAGTTTAACAGGAAAGTCTATGATCTTTGATTGGTATTAGTTTAAGATATTCATTGTCTGTAATGGGAAAATGCTAAGAATTATTTTAAACCAAACTATATAATTTGGAGGTTAGATCAGCAATGACTTTTAGATGTCATAAATCATTATTTCTTTGAAGAAACAAGAAAGAAAGATCACATCATAGTTACTGAGACAGTGTACACAGTGAGAAAAACCCCTTGGGATTAATACAATGGTGTTTATAACAGCAATCCCATATTAAGCAATAGTTACTTTTTTTTTTAGAGACACATTTCTCATATATTATGATACAAAAGTCATGTACATAATACTGTTTTGTGATTGATTCTCTAGAAAAGGGCACACATTTGCATGTTTGTTTCATTCACACTGCAAATACATTCTATCATGAGCCTCATTTCTCTAGTGCTGTGATGTTGCTTCGATTTCCTCTGTGCTCCTGCAAAACTATGTTGAAAGAATATACTTTAAAATGCTACCAATTTAGCAAAACCACTCCAATAATTTGAAAGTATGCAGACAGTTTTGAAAAACACCAAGATAAAACAATTAAGTTTAAGAGAGTCAAAACCCATAAGTCATTTCAGGCAATATGTTCTTCATGTGAATGATTGTTTTCTTTAGCTCAAATTAAAGATATGGAATTTTTGACAATAGACATAAAGGACATTTGGACTAGATTAAAACTGTATTGGCTTACAAAAATCAGATTCAGACTGGAAAGAGAAGGGACAGTTTCAGAAATAACAGACAACAATTTCTAGTGTGATACAGCTGTTGTACTTAGTTCTGTTCTGAAGTACTGGTAACTGCAAATTGCTAGAATCTTTTTCCAAATGCAAAGGCATCTTACATAGAGAAAACAGTCAAAATAATAATACACCAAACCTTAAAACACTCAAAAGCTGACCTATTTAAAATGGTCCTGAAAGAGCTCAGCTTTCAGAATGCTCATTGTAGAGAACACCAAACACTGAAAATTAGAGTATTAAGAAAACTATTTTCTTTTAGATTTCAGGTATAATGTATCTTTACTGATAGAAAGACATATTTACATATCTTCCAAGATCTCAAAAATAAAAAATTCCACCTTCATGAAGATGAGTATTATCATTAGGAAAGCAGGAAGAATATATTGCATACAACTTCAAACTGTAAGCTCTCTGATACAGAAACTATCCACTTTTCTATGTAATATCTAACAGAGCAGGGCTTTGGTTTTGGTTAGTTCGTGGCAATACCATAGTAAACAAGATTAAAATAGAGCAATTCAGAGGTTTTGGTTGACTTTGTTTTGGAAGAGGTAGAAAAGTTGCTGTTCTGAAGGTCAGTGTAATTCCAGTAGAGCACTTAAGCACCACTTAATCTGCGGGACTTTGTTACACAGATACGGTATTTACTTTTTGCACAGTGATGAATTGTACCCAGTCTTCTCACTCTGTAAGGTCTTCCACCTTGAAATGTTTTTGTCTTTCTCTTCTGCCCTCCCCTCAACAGTGGGGCAGATAGATGTACAAGGAAATTAAGGTTATCCAGTCCATTCCCTTGATCTCAGGTTGGGTTAACTTCACTCATGGTGTTGAAAATGTTTGCCTGATCTGCTTTTAAAAACTAAGATTTCTGCTCTCTCTTTGGGAAACCGATTCCTGCTCTTATCTGATCTTCTCACTAGGAAGTTTTATTCCTAGTCTGGAGTTTAATTTCTTCTCCCAGTTCAAAGCCTTTCTTTCTTCCCTACCCACACTCATTGTAGAGAACAACTTATTCATTTGCTCTTCTCAGTCACATTTGCACGTCAGATACTTATTACTTCATATATCTTCTGCAAACAAAATAACCCAAATGTTTCAGACCTTCTTTCCAAGTATTATCTCTCAGACCTGTTACTGTTCTTCATTGTCTTCTCCTTATAAACCTTGTTTGAATAAAGCCCCATATTGGAGATAAGAGACCACTCTGACTGAGGCCTCGCATGTTCTGGGAAAGGACACCTACTTACCCCTCCCAGTGTGCTGTTTGCCTTCTGGAAATTGATAATATCTGCCTTCTGATTCACTAGTGAAAATACAATGTCCCAAAATATTTCAGCACACTCTGGTCCTTGGTTTGCTGTCTTACACCTGTGTGAGTTTAATTGACATCAAGAGGGTGTTTCTCATCCACACATGAAGGCTCATAATCTTGTAGAAGAAAATGAGACATGTCTAGCTACTGTGTTAGCTTTTGTTTGTGTCTATATTATCTTCCTTCTTTCTACAAATTTAGTAGTTAATTTGTATGAGTGAAGTTAAACAGACTGCTTGCAATTTTATTTTCCTCCTGTACTTTTAAAGGTGGCTATTATTTGTCTTATGTTGGTCTTCTAGAACTTCACTTCTTGTCACAAGTTTTCCAGAAGGACTTCTAATGCCTCTGACATTAGTGAAATTATTTCTTTATGTTTCTTGGAAAGGAAATGGGCATGTCCAAGTGACTTAAAATTGTGTAAATAATTTTAGCAATCTCAGGCTTGTTCTTACGCTTCTGTATAGCCTGACTCCTTATCTTTTTGTCATAAGCATTAACTGCATTGCCTGTTTGACTGAATTTGACCTTTTTAGTGAAGACTGGACCAAAACAGACATTAAATTTACCTTCAGTTTCTTTATATCATATGTTCATAGCTTCCTGCTCCCTTGAGAAGTGGCCCGCCCTTTTGCTGGTGTTCTTACTACTTATGTCTCTCGCCAGCAGTCATCTGTTTTGAGCTCTGTCTCTTCTTTTCCTCATGATCCAACTATTCTTTCAAGCTCCTTCATAAATTACCTAGTTTCTACTTCTCTATTCTTCATTCTTAAATTTTAACTGATTGAAAAACTCATTATCACCAATTTTACTTTCTATCCTTCATCTGACACAGTTTAATTTACTCTTGTGCCCTTGATATAATTTTAAAGCAATAACTAACATTTCAGAACTTAGTTTTTATTTCATTAGATTTATTTTCTGTAAGAGTTTACTTGCAAAGCGCTGAATTTATTGGTGTCTGCTTTCACACACTTTTTGTGTTAATATTCTGTTTTCCCTCTCTTTCTTCCTAAGAAATAATGAATTTTGTCAATTTTTTGCCAGTCTCATCAGAGTTGCCTTTCATCTTCAGATTTTAATCTAGTTTTTTCCTGTTGGTCAGAAGTGAATCTAGAAAGTCCTCCTGTTTGTTCTCTTCAGTATTTGTATTCCAAAAAGCTGTGAGACATTTAGTTTTTGATTTATTCTTTTCTCAGCAGATCTCTGAGTAAAGACCACTGTCACTGTCAAATTTTCAGGAGATTTAGCTTCAATTTGTTAAAAATAAACTGCCTGAATTACTTAATTTTCCTAGAGGTTGAGAATACCTAATAAACAAAGACTTGGGACCACAATTTTCCATCTTATGAAAGGCCTGTGTTTCCTTTACAGCCAAAAGTACTTGTCAGAAAAGGTATTTGACAGCTTCTACTGCTCTCTCTCCCCTCCACACATTGATTTTCACCTTGTACAGTACTTTAGCTTCAATTAGGCACAAGGTGTTATGCCTGAGACCACTTAGATACCCATCAGAAAGGCTACAACCAACCACTGCTGCTGTGGAGACCAAGGACAGAAAAACTGATTTGGCTGTCAGACACGCTGAAAAAGGTTTCATGGTAGCTGCAGGCTAAAAACATGAACTATAGGCAATGCAATTATGAAGTAGATGGAAAACAAACTCCATGGTTACCCAGCTCCCTCATTATGATCAGATCACTTGGCACATCACACTGCAGAGAACTTTACTTTGGAAAAAGAGTACATTTTTCATGAGTAGTTCAATAAAAGAAATTATTTTATGGGACCAGAAGATGGTTGAGGGGGTCAGAAGGAAATAATTTGTTTTTATTTTGCTTTAGAAATTAATTCAAATTTTAATAGCAATTTACAACAAATTCCTGCACATTAAATACAGAGCACTAAAGCAAAAGTTAAAACCAGTATGTATTAGTATTTTTGGAATGGAAATTAAAATGTGCTGCCACTTTTGCAGTCCAAGTCATTATGTTTTATGGTTTAGGTTAACATTGTGATATAAAATATAGTAAATAACTGTTAAAAGCAGTCATTTGCTCAGAATTATTATGAGTTTAATTCAGGAATGTTCCAACCTACCTTTTTTATATATATATACGTGGAAAAATTTTGAATTTTACTGCTCAGCTCTTAACTGTGTTCTCTTGTACTGAGTGGAAAGTCCATGTTAAGAAGTCAACTTTAAATTAGCCAACAACTACTGTGTTTGATGTCACTGCTTCACTTGTAGAAAATTGTATGTGGTAAATGTGTATTCCTATTTTTAAACCATCACCTCATATGGGAAAGCTATGTTTGTTCAGAAATCATTCTTAGCCAGGGAGGCTGACAGGGTCTTTTTTTTTCTAACCAACCAATGTTATATACCAGGAGTCTCAGCATGAGATAATAGTCAGTTCCAACTTCTTGCTAAAACCTCTTAAAGGTGCAGTCTTTCACGTATTCTATTCCTAATCAAGTACAAAAATTATAAGAGTTTACAAGCCATATTAGGATTCTGGAATGTTTCAAATATATATAACCATACTGTTAATCAAAGGACTTAAATATTATGATTATAGGTTTCCTGAGCTAGTCCAAGGGCCTGTGGGTTTCTTCTTTTGATCCAATACCATATTATAAGATAGAGAAAACTTATTTGTGCCGTGTCTGTATTCTCCTTACATATGTGCTGCTTTGATTTTCATTTACTGTTTTCATACCTCTGTGTCAGGGTATTTCACTATCCCTCCAGCTCAACTTCATCATTAAGACTTTTAAGCTATCCAGCATCATTATACTGTAGTTTTCTGGCTGCTGGTTCAAAAAGTTTGGACATACATTTTTCTAGGAAGTTCATCATAGCAATGAATCTGCAAGACCCTTTCACAGTTGCTGGAGGACAGATTTTGGGGCTGACCCACACTATGTTGTAAACTGCCCATACAGTTTACTATAGTCACTTCGCTTCCTGAAATGTTACTTCTATTACTCAGACTTCTTGACACAACTGCTCTTGCTCTTTACAAAGCTGTCCTAAGTCACCAGTTGCAGCCTGCTAGCACTTTTCCCAACCCAAAATCTAATTTCTGTAGACCTTAATATAAGTTCTAGAACAGCAAATATTGTATTTTCCTGTGAAATGTCATTGGTGCTGTATATAAATCAATTTAAAGAGATGGTATTTTTCACAGCAGTTTTGAAAAGTTGTCCCTTTTTTTAAGCAGTCCAGTTGAATCTTCCTGATTAATCAAACTTAGAAAAACAAGTGATGTCAACCATTTCTGCCACAATTTTCCTTTCTGTTCCTGCTTTAGGACAATGACAAATATTACTCCTCTTTAATTCAGGTCTATGTATAAATGTGAGATCTGTTATTTTCATCTACAGTGACCAGTTTATAGACTTATTCCCTTTATTTCTCTACTCTTACTATAATTTCCAGAGCTGTGAGCCTATTAAACTTCATTTCCATCCTCTGTCATAAGATGGGATGGTTTCTCCTATGAGATGAATGTATCTTGGCGGAACTGGTCTAACTTTTTTATTACTTGAAGCATGACATTAAAATCCTCTTCAGTTGTTATGATCCTAGCCTTATAGGACTTGAGATATTTCACAAACTAATATTCTTCCCTTGGCACCCTGGCAGACTGTAATCCTTTTCAATTCTATTCACCCAACCACTTTAGATACTCTGTTTGTGCAAATAAGTTCTCCACCATGGGCGCTTTGTTTCAAATACATACATACTCCTGCTTGTGGCTTTTCTTTTAGTGTTTATATTGTGTTTTCTGCTACTGTATTGGCTACTGTACTGTCCTCTTTAACACTGAGAAGCTCTCCATTTGCTTTGAGGCTGAGTGCAGATGGTAACTTTGTGAAGAAATGATCTCACTACTCATATGACTAAAGGACCAAGTGAAGTAATGTACAAGTGCATGTCAGAACCTAACATTTCTAAATGCAGGTAATTGAATTTGTTGTATGTTTCATAATACTTAAAAATTTGCTTTTCAAACCAATTACTAAGCCAGGTCATACTTGGTCTGTCTTACAGTTTTTCTTCCCTTATGAATTTTGCATTAAGAATTGCAGAGTATTTCACTAACTAGGGAAAGTTTTTATCCATAACGCCAGATTAGCTGGTGGTGAGGTTACGCCTATACACATGCATAACGTTGATAAATGTGTAAAAACATCTCACTGTCTGAGGAAGTTTTCCATTTCATAGGCAAAAGCTTAAGCCAGTGAGCTGCTATGCAAAAATTGGCTGGGTGACAAGTCAGTGATACAGGCTTCCAGGAAGGAGGCAGAGTTTTAGACAGACCCTTCTTTTGTTGTTTCTTATTAGCTAGTTTCAATACCTTTGTGCTCAACATGCTGTTTACTATGAATCCCAAAACATTCACTTCACTTTGCCTAATTAATTTATGTATTTAGGAGTTTCAGATACTTCATTTGACCTTGTCAATTCCGTTCCTGGAGCTGGGTGCCAAACTCCAAAGGCTGCAGAGCTGAACTTTACGAAAGAAGTTGCTTTTATGATTTCAGAGCTTCAGCTTAGAGCTCTTGATAACTTTCTGGCTTAGGCACCTTTCATTTCTTATTTTGGTCCATTGGCTAACTGAAGAACTAGCTGTCATGATGAATTTCCTCCACTTAACAAGTTCAAGTGTAGTAGCTTCATTCATGATAGCTGACCTGGTTAAATTAAAACACCACTGTCATACAGTCTACAGGAGGATAAAATGCATTTTTTTTTCTTTATTTATTTTAACACAAAAATACCTCCTCTGTGGGAAGAGGTATTATGTGGAATTTTCACATAAGGACACTCAAAATTTATATGTGTTGCTTAGTTGACAATAAATATATAGATATATAGGTAAGAATGTAATAGGAAAAATGAGTTTTGCATATAAATCAACTGTCTGTGTTGTGTTGTTGGAGAGACAAGTGAAAGCAGAGCCTATTCATACAGGAATGGTCATCATTGAATATCAGCGGACAAGGGAAGAGCTAGAGCTGTCTGGACTTCTATAAGGCTTTTGACATGGTCCCCTACAACACTTTCTCTGTAACTTGAAGTTGTATGGATGTGATGGATGGACTGTTAGGTGAATAAGGAATTGGCTGGATGGTTGCATCCAGAGGGTAGTGGTCAATGGTTCCATGTCCAGATGGAGACTGGTGGTGAGTGGTGTACCTCAGGGATTGGTATTGGGACCAGTACTGTTTAGTATCTTTATCAATAGGCAGTGGGACTGAGTGCACACTCAGCAAGTTCGCAGATGACACCAGCTGAGTGGTGCGGGTGATTTGCCTGAAGGATGGGATGCCATCCAGGTGGACCTTGAAAAGCTTGAGAAGTGGGCCTGTGTGAACCTCACAAGGTTCAACAAGGCCAAGTGCAAGGTCCTACACCTGGGTCAGGGCAACTCCTGGTATCAGTACAGGCTGGGGGATGAAGGGACTGAGAGCAGCCCTGAGGAGAAGGACTTTGGGGTACTAGTGGATGAAAAGCTCAACATGAGCTGGCAATGTGTGCTTGTGGCCCAGAAGACCAATTGTATCCTAGGCTGCATAGAAAGAAGCGTGGCCAGCAGGTCAAGGGAGGTGATTCTGCCCGTCTACTCTGCTATGGTGAGACCCCACCTGGAGTACTGTGTCCAGTTCTGGAGTCCTCAGCACAGGAAAGACATTAATCTGTTTGAGCAGGTTGAAAGGAGGCCCACAAAATTGATAAGAGGTCTAGAGCACCTCTCCCATGAGGACAGGCTGAGAGAGTTGGGGCTGTTCAGCCTGGAGAAGGGAAGGCTCTGGGGAGATCTTATTCTGGCCTTTCAACACGTAAAGGGGGCTTATAGGAGAGATTGAGACAGACTTTTTAGTAAGGCTTTTTGGGTTAGTACAAGGGGTAATGGTTTTAAACTAAAAAAGGGTAGATTTAGACTAGATGGAAGGGAGAAATTCATTATGATGAGGGTGGTGAAACACTGGAACAGGTTGCCTAGAGAGGTGGTAGAAGCCCCATCCACAGAAACATTCAAAGTCAGGCTGGACGGGGCTCTGAGCAACCTGGTCTAGTTGAAGATGTCCCTGCTCACTGCAGGGGCTTGGACTAGATGGCCTTTAAAGGTCCCTTCAAACCCAAACTGTTCTATTATTCTATTTGTTCTAATAACAGAACTTTTCATATTCTTCAAAGGTGAATTCAACCATGAGCAAAGGGAGTATTCACAGACGATGTATCACTTAAAAGTAACACTTTAGTTCTCAAAATAAGTATAATTGAAATTCAGGTACTATACAGGACCTTGCTCCTTATATAGGGCTTAATCTATCATTAATGAATAAATTGTTAACACTGTGATTTTCATGACAAAGCTTAGACTTTAAGATTTCTGTAACAACTTGCAAGATTTCTGAAAGGATAACTTGATTGTGGCCTCAGATAGATACCTACAGGCATGACTGTAGAGCCATAAATATACAGATATTACTAGACTTTAAGGTCAGAAGAAAATACTTATTTACATTTAATTGAAATAAAGATTCAAGCACCTTGTTTATCTCTAAACAAAGTACATGATTTCTAGTTGTCAACTTGTGAAGAACAGAGAACACTAGAGAAAAAAAGGAAGCATCTGAAATCTTTTTGGTCCAGACCCAAAATGGGATTTAGGCATCTAATTAGAGTAGAGCTAAATCAGAATTTATCAATCTAATTCTAAAATTAAGTCTAGCCATGCTGAAAAGCCTCTTCAGTTTTCACAGAACCCCAAAAGCACACAAATTGTAGAGGGCATTCAGATTTCAGTACTACTTTTCCAGGTAACTACAGTCCTGCTCCTGTTGCTCTTCCTGGACCCCTCTTGATGGTGATGAGTAAGCAAAGTGCCTGGAGAGGAAGAGGCATTGCAAAGATCTACTTCATCCTTTTCCTCCTACTTTTAGCATGGTTATAGAAAGCTTTAGTGTTAAACCACCCAATATTTTATACAAGGTTTTATTGTAATCTGCACTATATATGTCTATTTACAGTTTCAGTAAAAGTTTTCATCCTTTTAAAATTTTTATTTTCTCACTTGTAACAAATCTCTGCAGGCACTATGTGCTTGTTTTCTTTTTCCATTTTTTTTTCTGTTCTTATGTATTTCCCTCCATTTATAGACTAGTAGTATGGTGCTATACTCCATGCTCTTTGAACTAACCTCTATCACACACTGATTTAAAGTCTGCTTCAGCTCTTCCAGGTTCAAAGTGAGTAAGTGTTCTCTTTTGTACCCAGAAGACAAATGAATGCCAACAACCTGTAACTGCCTTTGATGCTTGACCTATGTATTGAAAGTTCGTTATAGTATCTCTCTGAAGAAATATAAACACAGAGAGATCATCTCAGTTGCCTCATACCCTAAATGTATGCCTTAAACTGAAAACATCTCTCTGACAAGAAAGTGAATTTATGTAACTGCATGAACTGTGTTGAAGTGTTGCTGTTGCAAGCTTGCATTCAGGGCTACACTGCCAGAGACATGTTAATATTACACATGGCTAAGGAGGGAAAGGAATTTTCTTGCAGCCTGAGTAGCAAAATCACTTTTGCCAAAGTCTGTCAAAAAAACAGAGCAGTGTAATAAGCTCCTCACTGTTAGGTAATGCAGAAAATGTTTGGTGGTTTTTTTTGTTTTGTTTTGGGTTTTTTTTTTGTGTGTATGTGGTGGTGGTATTTTGTTTGGTTTTTTTTGGGGGGCTTTTTTAGCTGCTTTGTTCCCTATTCTTCTTGATTAGGTCATGAATAAGAAAGTATAGGCCAAAAACTATCTCTTTTCTCTCTTTCTGTCAGCCATGGGAGCATGGAGCCTGGAAGGATTTTTTCTTTAAACACACTTGTATAACTGAGCTTCCACTGACCCTTGTGATCTTAAAAAAATATTTGTATCATTGCTTTTGTCCACACATTTGTTTTTTTTTTCCTAAGGAACTTACAGGTGAGCTGGCCATGCTTTTAAGGTACATTTCAATAGTGACGGGCCCATATTCTCTGTCAGAATGTGGTTCATTCAGAATTCCTTTGGTCTGCTACCTCAGGCAGTGCTAAGTCAGTGCACAAGCACTGATTAGGATTTGTTCATGTGTTGTTCCCATGTCCAGCAAATAAAACACAGTATGAGACAATCCCTAAAGACAAACAAAAAACCAAAATCAATACTTAATTTTTCACAAACAGGAGACTTAACAACTGGACATCCAGAGTCTTTTGAGACTGAAACTGTACAGAGTTTGTATAGGGAAGGGGATGTGGAATTAATATGCCCCAGTAAATCTCTACAGGATCTTTAAGAAATGTATGCAGATATAAGGATTTGCCCTGCTCTGTGAAGGTGCTGAAATTTTAATAACTTCTGCCTCATGCTGCCTGATCACAAGAAGCTGATTGATGGTACATAGGGAAGCAATGTTAATTTTGAGCAGAAATGTACAAACTGAAAGTAAGCATACTAGAAAAGTTTCAAATGCTTCAAGAACATGATGAACATCCTACTGAATGAGACCGGTGTCCTACACCATACCCTATCTCTAACAGTGGGAGTGGGGAATGATATTTAGCCAGAACACATGAATTTGGCCACCTGCCTTTTTCCTTTGCTGGGATTCACAGCCATTGGATACATGATTCGTATGGATATGGGAGAGTATACATCCCAGCAAAGCAAAGCTGCGCGCACAGAAGCAAAAGAGCAAAATATTTATTCTCTACTCCCCATCAGCAGGCGATGTTCGGCCACTTCCCAGGAAGCGGGGTTTTCATAGGCTTTGTGGTTCCCAGAGGACAAACAGAAGTAACGAATGCCCCCCCTTCTCCCTCCGTTCTCCTTGCTTTTATTTCTGAGCAGATGTCATATGGCATGGAATATCCCTTTGGTCAGTTTGGGTCAGTTTTCCTGGCTATGTCGTCTCCCTAGACCTTTCCCACCCCCAGCCTAATGGGGGGAAATGTTGGAGAGACAGCCTTGGTGCTGTGCTAGCACTGCTCACCAGTAACCAAAACACTGCTGTGTTATCAACACCCCTCAAGCCACCAATGCAAAACACAACACTCTGAGGGCTGCCACAGGGAAAATCAACTCCATCCCAGCCAGACCCAATACACCTACTAGATTTGGTGAAAGCTCTGAAATTCTAGATTTTAAGAATTATCCCGATAATGATTTTCACTGATCTTACTCCATCATCATCATGATTTTACAAACTTCAGTTGTATTTCCCCTTAATCTTCTCCTCTTCAACATGAAGTCCCATTTTATTTGTTTATTTGTTTTTTTTTCTCTCAAGGCAACTGCTTTATTCCTGTAGCCATTTTTGTCACCATATCTTGTACCTTTTTTAACTTCAACTTGTCCTTCAATGGAAGTTGAGTGTCAATCGGGGAGTTCTGATACTCAGCATCTGAAATTACCGCTGATGGACTAATGAATTGAAGCTTCATTTTGTTGAGCTCTGTAATATTCCTCTTCCCATCAGGAGTCACAGCATAACTAGAACATTTGCTGTTTTTCCAAAAGTTAATAACATTTAGTAAGTGCATGCTTGTGTGAGTATCAAGAATGAACAAAGCTTATTGAAAAAATCACTGTCACAAAAAGTCCAGCTTAGCTTTATTTCCTGGAAAATACTCCTTCAAAACTTAGTCTTTTTATTTCACTCATTTTCTTTGATTTCTACAAATAGTTTTAAGAGAGACATTTACTAGTAGGAATGTTCACTGATATATAGAACTTGCAAGCAAATATTGAAGAATATTATTATCAGAAGATTTTAAAATTCACAGACATTAATATGTGGAAACAGGAGCTGAAATTTCACTCAGCTGGTGTAGAGCGGAAATAAATTCAGTGAAATATTTGGGCAATCGTGATCCTGTAATTCCCTATTATTACTGATTTCCAATTAATTATTTCAGAATAAGATACAGCCATGAATGAATCACATGAATAATTAATTGATTAATTTCAAATAAATAAATCTAAGAAAATTATGAACTGTTCACAGACAATTTGCCAACAGAAAATGGAAAAAATTGTCTCATAATTTATTTACTATGAATAATTCTCCCAACTTTCCATGAGCCACTGGTACTCTGAGCATCCATTATTTATATGGTGTGTTCTGTTTTGTTTTGTTTGTTGTTTGGTTTTAGTAAAATCACTAAAGATAGAAATGGGAAAATATAATATTGTTCAGTCTAATATATCATCTGAAGTTTCAGTCTGTGTTTCTGCCATCTCTCAAAAGTTCAGTTGGCTAAATTTCAGATGTCATCACCAAAAAAGCATACCTTCAATTGCTTTTCCCTTTAGTCTCTGCCCACACTAGACCCAGTCTACTTTATTCACTTGATTTCAGGCATAATGACACAGGAAAATGTCATAGTTATAAAGGAAATCTTGAAAGTTTATACAATAATAGCTGTAATTTTCATGGATGTTAAGCACACCTGGTGCTGCCATTACCTTCTCAGAAAGGAAAATTTGTCCAGTATTTCACTAGATGGCTACACCAAAACACTCCTGACAATTGTACATAATGCAGGCTTTATTTTTGCATTCCTGCTTATGTACACATAAGTGATCTGGACCTCACTTTTATTCCTGCTTGGCCCCTATCAGGGCACTGAGGAACTGTATAGACAACACCCTCAAGACAGAGCCCAGTATATTCCAGGAACACCATTCTGTTCTGTCGTCTTGGTTGTGAACAGGGTTACTGGGAGACCTCTAGGATTCCCTTTCTCTTGACCTTCTATTATGGTGCCATCACTGATTGTGTTCCTACCCCTGCATCACAGTGCTTTTCTGATTTCCTGACTCATGTGCCAGATTTAGGATCCTTGGAGGTCTAGCTTAGAAATGTGACTAGTGGATCCAGTGGTGGAGTAATGGGGAAAAATGGGTGAGCTAAAAGTATTTTCTGAGCTGTAGAGCTGGGTTTATTATGTGACTCTACATATAGGTGTGCCCATAATTCATGACTGCATTCAGGATAAAGGCTTAAACTCTATTCCTTGCTCCCATCTGTGCACAGGTTGCTTTCCTTCCTGTCACTCATCCTGAGGCAGCTACCAAAAGGGTTACATCAAAACATCAATACAGTGGCCTCCATGATTGTCTACAGTGCCATCTTTAAACAAATTATCCATAAACCCTGATGCCAGACACCATCATCCTTCTATCTTGCCTCATGTCATGTATTTCTCCCACACAACCCAGCTCTGCCTGTGAACCTCTCATTCTCATAATGACTATCATCTTCTGCCAAAACAAAACCTCTCAAGCTTGGGATGGACACAAGAGGAAATGTCCGTGAATAAGGGGCTCCCTCTCCCTGTCAGCCTTCATGTCATCCAGTCAATCTTTCTACAGAACTGAGGAGAACACTTTTTACGAGGAACTTCACTATGAAGTCAATCAGTTGAAAGTGAATTTTCTTTCATTAAAGCTTCCCCATACAGGCACAAATCTGCACTGAAAAATCATAGACATCTGTTTAACACTGCAGGTATACAAAAACAGGACAAATAAAAAATCACTGGCTTTGTGATTATATATTGGCCAATTTGAAGTTACACACTGGCCAAAACCAGTTTCAAGATGTTAGCCTAACAAGTACAGCCTGAAATAATAAAACAACCCCTTTCCCTAGTCAATTAGAATTATTAAAATGAGGCTCTTAATTCTTTGAAGTGAGAAATGCAGGTAAACTCTTCAAAAGATTCTTGGCAGGTGATTTCTTTATTACCTTACTGAGATGTCTGGATTTGTGCATTTTTCATGGTCTTCATCTGAATCCAGATTCCAAATACTCTGTCAAGATTTAAAATCCAGGAAATAAGTCCATTACTGATCTCAGTAGGTGCCACTTATGTGCCTTTGCATCGTGTCTGTCAAGATGAAAGAGCAATCAAAAAAGTGTTCGGCCTCAGCCATGCAATGTTTCTCTGTAGTGCAGAAAGGAAATTCTTAGGCCAAAGTAGTAAACTAGATACTAGTTATACTGAGGCCCTCAAATAATCTGTTTTCTGAGGAAAATTCACACATTACTATGCACATTGCTCTCCAGAGAAAATGTTGTTTCGGTTTTGGAAAAGAAGACGGAAAGTATTTAATTGCAAAGGTCCTAATGAAAAACACAAGAATCCAGCTCATAGGTTTTGATTATGCCTCTGTGTTAATATTCTGACACTAAGTAATTTGATTTTTAAATTTTATATGTCATCTGATTTATAAATTTTATATATTTACATACATATATATATTTATTTGAGTCAAAAAAAAAATAATCAAAAGCAATCAGAAATAAGGTATGATCACTGAAAATTACCATAGCCATTTAAGGTCAACTTTGTGTTACTGCATGGGAAAAATGCTCCATTTTGCTTACCATGTTAATTTTTAGCTTGATAGGTTTTGTGTATTCAGGTTTATCTGAGCTCCAGTTATTTGTTGCAGACTGAGGTAGAAATAAAGTAAGAGTCAAAAATTAGGTAAATTTCTTATCTCTTTTAGAGCCAAAGTGAAATTACAGGACATCTTACTGTTCTCTAACAGGTTTTCTTATAATGATAAAGATTTCTTGGCACTTAGTAAGGTCTTGGGTTCCAGTGCTTATGACTCCACAACTTAAACCCTGGGTCTGACATTTTTGCATTCTGAGTGTCCAGATTTGTCTGGGTTTTGGTATGGGGCAGGACAAAAGGAAGGTGAGATAGGAAGGTGGAGTAAGGGTAGGTATGGAACTGAGAATTCATCCACCCCTGAAAGGGCAGCTATATTTTTCCCTTGTTAATTTTTTTTTTGTGTGTGTGTGCTAAATCTGAATGTGATGAGCCTCTCTTTGATCATTTCTTCATCTAGAGTCTACTTTCTTTAGTGCAAAGACTTGAAGTTTGGCAAAAGAATGTAATTGAGTCAGATGCGTGCTTTTGCCAATCCCATTAAAGTCTACTCGGACTTTTCCATGCTTTTAAGCTTGTTTTAAAATGAAAATTCTCTGTTCTTCGCTACTGGCAAATATCTGTGAAAAGCATCCCATTCTTATTTATGGATGGGGGACAAGAGTCTTCACTCATACCTGTGGGCTCCCTCGATAGTGTTCCTTGCATAATCTAGGCCAGCTCATTTGCAGGATGGGGACAACAGAAGCATCAAAATAATGCCATAGAATAACAGAGAAGAAGGTCACTGCACATTTTGAAAAAATAGACAAAACTACACTGAAAAACATTATCAGGGCTGTGAATTCAAACACTGAACAGTTAGGTACTGCCACACTTGAAACTGCTTGAGCAACCTTCATTCAGCTCCTATCCATATACGGTATGACGTGGAACTAACAACTAAAAAGTCAAGGTGACCTTATATTTTAGCATTTGAACTCCGCATTGGTATCTAGCATCATGGCATCAACCTCCTTTAAGTGCACAGGAGAAGCTGGATATACGGATAACTGTGTGTATGTGTGTGTTGTAATATAACAGTACCGGCTCCAGTTTAGCTTGTTCCTGGCCGTATTCTGACATTAGGGAACCAGTTCATACAAACCTTTTGTTATCCTTTTTTAAGATTTTCTAAATATTTGCAACTTATTTTGAATGTACAAAAGACTTTACGACAGAGGAACAACTCTTCACCACCAATTGCAAAATTTACTTGATGCTAGAATTGAGAAGTGTTTGAAGAAAGCTCTTGAAAAAGAAATATGCACTTGATAAGACTGTTGATAATGTAAGACCCCATTGCGAATTGATATCTCCAAACATCCAATAACCATCTGAAAGAGATTAATATAAGAATTTGAACTTTTAATGAAAATAAATGGAACTATAGAGAAAATTGAGGAAAATGGGATTGTATTTTTATTATTCTCATTAAGTCTATGACATTAGATTTGCTGAAAAGTTTTCCATTAAAATGATCAAGGAGAAGCCAATTATCAGACAGTGCTACAGAAATTAAAAGAATGTTACACTAGTAGTAAGAATGTACATAAAGAATTAATGTCAGAAGTAGAGACACGGGCCTCTCATTAATCACCCAATAAGAACATCATGTACTCTGGAATGAGATTCAAAATGTTTGCATGCTGAACAGCCCAATTAGCATCTTGTTGCCTGGAGCTAAGAAGGAGGAATGAGTTGGAACAAGGGTGCGTCTTAATTCCTGCAGTTTAACTGCATTGTTATGAGAAAAATTAAGTATTTTTATATAATTAGGATGCACAGCTCAGAGCCACCTCGTGAAGACAGGTGACTATATGCCATTTGCAAAGAAAAAATGAGTTGATACTTTTTAAAATCAGCTAGAGAAGGACCTCCTCCTGACTGTAGCGTCGCTTTTTATGAGAAGTCGATAATTCTGGAAGATATTCAATGTGTTTTGGGAGCACTGGCAGAGGCAAAGCCCTTGGAGACATCAGCAGAGAAATGCATGGCTTCTAGATACTGACAAGAGCCTTGGCTGGCTGCTGAGTTGCCCAGACTCTGAAGACTTGGCATGCTTCAGTCTAGGTGCCTGTGGAGCTCTGAAGTTAAAAATTATGAAAGCGAAGGTGATAATGAAACCTTAAGGACATCTAAGATTAGCTGGCAGCTGACAGTCAGTTCCCAGGGCCTGTAGTTTTGGAAGCAGGACACTAAACTGCAATTCCTGAATTCAGTGCAGAAGTACTGTGGCAGATTTATGTGCATTCTTTCATTATGTGATTGTTGGCTGCTTTTCCAGTGAACACTTTTCCTTATGACACAGAACAGGGATGAACCAACAGTGTCATTAATAAAGCTGTTGTCTCTTTCACCCTCACGTTAGTGCAGAAATGAGAAGGTAGTTGTGAATGTAGCTTGTAATTACAGCCAATGAAGAGAAATAATACTTGCCTTGTTTCACCCTGGAGAACCAAATTCTTTATTGCCCTGTCATGTTGTTTAGCAAGCTCCTTACGCCAGAGTTTTCACAAGGGGTCTCTAATTGTATGTGCCTCATTTTCTGTATACCTGGGCTGACCTCATTCCACAGTACTGGGAGCAGCTGCACTGATGAGCAAAGCCAGTGGATGCTGCGCTTTAGGGAATAACTCTGCAGTGGTTTTGAAAACCAGTTGTGTAAGGTATCTCAGACTGGAAACCTAAAATGATTGGAAACTTCTGACTTCAGTGTCTTTGTGCACGAGCACCTTGTAAAGTGAAGATCATTACATCTCTCTGCTTCAAGCTATTATTTTGAAAATAAATTCTTATATTATGGTGACATAGGAATACACTCGGGGAAAATGAAAGAGTTTATGTTCAGAGTGGGATTTGAAGACTGAGCGAAACTAAAAGCTGGGAGAAGCACATACTGAAGAAAGTAAAGTATTAAACTTTATCTCAGGATCAAAAGGTCAGCCATTCTTCATGCTAAATGAAGTGGTTATCTTCTGTAGAGAGTGACATGTGACTAACTGTGGAGTATTTAAAAAAACCACATATGCAAGAACTCTGAATTAACATTTTACTGACAACTTTAATATTGATATCTCAAAACTTCAGTATTTGACTTTGTAATCTTAATGTTATTCTACATTGTTTTTCTAGGTGTTTTTATATTTACACGACGGTGTGATGTAGAAGCTGTATAACTAAATATTTAACAGAGGTTTTTTTGTATGAGTGGTGAATAAATCCATCCTGAGATTAAGAATAATCCTTGAAAGGTATATGCAGCAAAATGTTTGATTATATTTTAAATACATCATATTTTGATATAAAGAATGGTCAGATGAAAGTTGGTTGGTTTTTTTTTGTTGTTTGTTTGTTTGCTTGCTTGATTTTTAGTAAAGGATTTAAGAGAAATTCTAGATTGGAAGTAAATAAGGTTTTTTATCTTCCAGCAGAGCACTGCTTCACTACGATCAGTCCACTTGTGTAGAGGGAACAGGAAAAACCTTTCTCAAGGGTTTTAAATGGATAAGTCTGATGACAGGTATTCCTTTAAAAGCTGATAGCCAATAATACTCATACTGTCTCTTTTAATGTAAAATGCAAGTTAGGAGACAGGGAAATACTCTGCCATGTTTTGTTTTTGTTTTAATAGGAAACTTTTAAATTACTGAGACTGTTGGAAAGTTAGAAGTAAACCTAGAGGTGAGAATTAGTAGGGATGTTACAGGTAACAGAATGAAGTTACTGAAAAATTGCACTGTAATATTTGTTCTGTGATCAGTAATTATTCGCTCCCCACAGTGCAATCTCAGGAAGTTACACTCTACACTCATAGCCATTTTACTTGAAGGGAAACATTTCAGTGGAATATGAATGTAATAATTTGCATCCTGGTCTTCATTAAAAGGATGCAACTGCTTGAAAAAGTGCCAGTGAAAGTGATTTTTTAGCACACAAAATTAGTCTAGATTTTTGTGAGCCAGAGATCAGTGACAATTTAAAAATGCATGTGTAAACAGGATGTAGTTATTCCACTTAGTCCATAAATATAAATGTCTGTCTATCTCAGTTGAGGCATTTCTTTCTTTCTAAGAGGGTTCAGTGGAATGAGGAATGTGAATTGCAGCTATTTTTTAACTGTTAAAAATGAAGAGAAGAAATAAGAAGTGATAGAAAGTTATATTTCTTGCAGGAATGAATGCTGCATGCAAAGTAAGTGAGGAACTGAGATAGAAATGAAATTCTAGCACAGAAAATTTACTGTCCTGTTTATATAAGTTTTCAGCCTTTTTATTTTTTGAACTATTTTTCTTTTATTTTTAAACTAACCCATTTTATACAAGGAATTAGCTTAAGAAAGAAAAATCAGATTTTTGTACTTATTATTGGAGGACTAGATGAAAAAATATAGAGAATATAGCCATTCAAGAGGCTGTTTGAAGATCTACAACTTCTAGGTTTAAAAAAGCCTCAGTGTGTCAAGGAAGCACTTCAAAGATTTTCAGGTGAAGACAGAAATAGAATACTGTTTAGGTTTGCACTTCTTTTTATTTTGGATGATTTTATAACATGTCTACAATACAAACTACCACAGTCCAGAGGAAAGACATTCCACAAAGTATTTAGAAGGTGCATCTGAAATAACATTGGTGAATCTGTGACATATAGAGGACTCATGAACGGTGTATGTGCAGGCAACTGTCAGAAAATGTCAACAATGTTCGGTCAGGTTACAGTCATGCACAGCGGAAGACCAGGGTGTGACAGTCGCAAGTTGCAACAAGGCCCTAAATAACCAGATTTATTTTGAAGTTCATCCTCATTTAGCCAGAAGATTGAACTAGATGACCTCTGAAGGTCCCTTCCAACCAACCTTTTCTATGGTTCTATGAATAAGAACTTGTCCTGATGGGCTTAGGCATGTAACTTGTGTTACTTCCTGGGATATGGAGCTGTGGAAGTCTGCAAAAACTTATAGATCCTTACAGTTTGTTTTCATTGTATTTCCTTGTTTAAGACATTGTCTAAATTTTTACCTGTAAAATTAATAAATGTGGTTTAGTTCAATTTATGGATATGAAGCAATAAACTCTACCTTAATTACTTGTATCTAGGATGTGAGAACAGATGACATAGCTTTCTTGTATTGCTTTCATATGAGGTTGTAATTCTGATTTATATTCTAACTTAAAGTAATTGTGTAGTGCTGGATCTGTTTTTGCAACAACTAGTCAACAAAAGTGTATGTTCAGGGACATATTATAGCCCATAGTGCTTAAACATCTTGAGCTACCTAAATGATAAAGTAAAATAGACATTTCACAGGGAAACAAAATAATATTTCTCTAAAGCACATTATGAGCTCTTCCTAAAAGAAAATTTAAGTAGAAATTAACAAGACATGAACTGTAAATGTGATGGTTGATTTCTGAAGTTTGACTATGTAATATGCTGATAAAACAAACCTAATATCAGAGACATTCTAAATTTCATACCTCTCGCGTATGCTGGATCTTAATTGTACCTTTTGTGTTAGTTATTGGGAGCTGCAAAAATCTGAAGGAATGTAGGATATATACAATACAGTGCTGTAATCTGGTGCAATGTATTTGAGGTAGGGGGTTTTGTCTCTTCTACTGTAACTCATAATTGTCATGTTCATCTGTTTGTTTTTTAGCTTGCTGAAGGGTCAACACTCTTCTCAGCATTCATAAGGGTCTGCAATTATAACATTCATAAAAACAGTTAGTCATAAACATGTCACATAAAGTATTTCACAGAGTTTATGTGAAAGGAAATTGAAGTCTCTTGAAAATGGAACTGAATCTTGTCCAAACAACCTTCGATACACTAATCCAACTTTATTGTTGTTATATATTCCAGGCTTCTTTATCCATGCATACTATCATTAACCATACAGTATGTTTTGATAAATGTTCCCTTTCCTGGAAACTCATGCAGTTCTTTGACCACTGTCTCTGTTGGTGGTGCTTTTTCATTAAGTCTAAATTGTGGAAAAAGAGATGCCATATTTAGGTGAAAGAAACTGATAAAATGAAAAAGTAATTACCTCCCAAGGTGTTTGTGTGATAGAACTATCCATCTGCACTTTAAGACTCCCTGATAATTGGTTAATATTTGAGAAATAATAAACAATTATACCTAAGGGTAATAGCACCACTTATTTTTTATTAAATGTCTACAAAGTCTAGGGTCACCATGTAACTTGAATTAGTCAGGCAATATTCCCGAATGCTACTCAGGATATGAGTTATGAAATATTTGGGATGAGTAGTTCTTTCATTTTAACAAATGACAAATGGAACAACAAAAAAAAAAATTTGTGGCTTGAATTTCAGGCTACCTATACTTCCACCTAAACATGGTTTTGTCGTAAAATCCATGTAAATGTTGCTTTGATGCACATATAGTTCTTCAGAGTTTTCCTTTGTCTCAAAGGCAGTTATGTATATGTTGGGTCATTCAGACTTGCATGCCTCTCTGTTGCAGCTCCTGACCAGAATCCACAATGTGCACTCATGAAGAATGGCTCATGGAGTAGCCTCAGAAAGGTTAACTAGTCCTACCCTCACCTTGCCCAGGAGCATGCACATACATGTATGTCTACAGTGTGGCTTAGTCACCAGGTCAAGATTATCTTGTGCATATGGTTGTTATTGTTATGCACAAATGCATGCTCAAGCAGAGGGGTAGGTAGGTCCAGCTCTGGAAGGGAAAAGCCAACTCATATCATCATTGTTCGCGTGTAAAGTATCCCCTCTACAAATAAAGTAGATTAGGCTTGGGCAAGGTCATGAATGCAGAAGCAAGTAGTTCAAATTTGACTCCAAGTGTCATGATAATGATTTCAGTTTGTTACAGCTGCTTAAAATCCAGCAATAAATTGGGTAAACCTGTGGATTAAGTCATGCTGAAATTTGATTTTAACATCTATGTTACTGAAGCTTCTTTTTCTTATTACTCCCCTGGGCTTCCAGACCTATCTGATTCTTTCTGTGATGCAGCCATTTAGGGATATAGGATGCTCGATGCATGCCGTGTGCTTCTGTAACTGCGGATTATCACAGAATCACAGAATGTAAGGGATTGGAAGGGACCTCGAGAGATCATCTAGTCCAACCCCACTGCTGGAGCAGGAACACCTGCATGAGATCACACAGGAAGGCGTCCAGGCGGGTCATGAATGTCTTCAGAGAAGGAGACTCCACAACCTCCCTGGGCAGCCTGTTCCAGTGCTCTGCTACTCTCACAGTAAAGAAGTTCCTTCTCAAATTTAAGCGGAACCTCCTGTGTTCCAGCTTACACCCACTGCCCCTTGTCCTATCATTGGTCATCACTGCAAAGAGCCTGGCCCCATCCTCCTCACACTCACCATTCAAATATTTATAAACATTAATCAGGTCCCCCCTCAGTCTCCTCTTCTCCAAGCTAAAGAGCCCCAGCTCCCTCAGCCTTTCCTCAGAAGGGAGATGTTCCACTTCCTTAATCATCTTGGTGGCTCTGTGCTGGACTCTCTCAAGCAGTTCCCTGTCCTTCTTGAACTCTGGGGCCCAGAACTGGACACAATATTCCAGATGTGGCCTCACCAGGGCAGAGTAGAGAGGAAGGAGAACCTCTGTCGACCTACTGACTACATCCCTTCTAATGCACCCCAGGATGCCATTGGCCTTCCTGGCCACAAGGGCACAGTGCTGGCTCATGGTCATCCTGCTGTCCACCAGGACTCCTAGATCCCTTTCCCCTACACTGCTCTCTAGTAGATCATCTCCCAGCCTGTACTGGAACCTGGGGTTGTTCCTGCCCAGGTGCAACACCCTACACTTGTCCTTATTATATTTAGTTAAGTTTTTCTCTGCCCAGTTCTCCAGCCTGTCCAGGTCTCTCTGGATGGCAGCACAGCCTGCTGGCGTGTCAGCCACTCCTCCCAGCTTTGTATCATCAGCAAACTTGCTGACAGTGCATTAAATTCCCTCATCCAGGTCATTTATGAATATATTGAATAATACTGGTCCTAGTACTGGCCCTTGAGGGACTCCACTAGACACAGGTCTCCAACTAGACTCTGCCCCATTGACCACCACTCTCTGGCTTCTTCCCACCAGCCAGTTCAAAGTCCATCTCACTACCTGATCATCTAATCCACACTTCCTCCATTTGGCAGCGAGGATGCTGTGGGAGACCGTGTCAAATGCCTTGCTGAAATCAAGATAGACCACATCCACTGCTCTACCATCATCTAGCCACCTCGTTGTGTTTTCATAAAAGTCTAGAAGGTTGGTCAAGCACCACTTCCCCTTGGTGAAGCCATGCTGACTGACCCTCTTATCCTTGATATGCCTAGAGATGGCACCAAGGATAAGTCGTTCCATCACCTTTCCAGGGATGGAGGTGAGGCTGACCGGTCTGTAGTTACCCTGGTCCTCCTTCTTGCCCTTTTTGAAGATTGCAGTGACATTTGCTTTCCTCCAGTCCTCAGGCACCTCTCCCGTTCCCCACGACTTAGCAAAGATGATGGAGAGTGGTGTAGCAATGACTTCAGCCAGCTCCCTCAACACCCGTGGGTGCATCCCATCTGGACCCATAGATTTATGGATGTCCAGATTGCTTAATTGGTCCCTCACCCAGTCCTCATCAACCAAGGCAAACTCCTCTATTGTCCTGACTTCCTCAGGGGCCTCAGGGGTACGGGGCTCCTCAGGACAGCTTCTGGCAGAGTAGACAGAGGCAAAGAAGGCATTCAGTAACTCTGCCTTCTCTGTATCCTCTGTCACCAGGGCACCTACCTCATTCATCAGTAGGCCTACATTGCCTCTAGTGTTGGCTTTGAAGAAGCTCTTCCTGTTGTCCTTGACTCCTCTGGCAAGGTCTAATTCTAAGGAGGCCTTAGCTTTCCTAGTTGCCTCCCTACATCCTCTGACAACATCCTTATATTCTTCCCAAGTGGCCAATCCCCCCTTCCATCTGTAAACTCCCCTCTTCCACTTGAGTTTGCCCAGCAGTTCCCTGTGTAACCAAGCAGGTCTCCTGGCTCCCTTTCTTGACTTCCTACATATAGGGATGCTTTGATCTTGAGCTTGGAAGAAGCAGTCCCTGAATGTTAACCAGCTATCTTGGGCCCCTTTACCTTCAAGTACCCTTTTCCATGGGATTTCCCCTAACAATTGCTTGAAAAGGCCAAGGTTGGCCCTCCTGAATTCCAGGGTTGCAATTGTTCTTGGAATTCTGTTCCTGCCACATGAGATCCTGAAATCACAGAATCACAGAATCACAGAATATTAGGGATTGGAAGGGACCTCGAAAGATCATCTTGTCCAATCCCCCTGCTGGAGCAGGAACACCTAGATGAGTTCGCACAGGAAGGCGTCCAGGCGGGTCTTGAATGTCTCCAGAGAAGGAGACTCCACAACCTCCCTGGGCAGCCTGTTCCAGTGCTTTGTCACCCTTACTGTAAAGAAGTTCTTTCTCAAATTTAAGCGGAACCTCCTGTGTTCCAGCTTACACCCATTGCCCCTTGTCCTATCATTGGTCATCACTGCAAAGAGCCTGGCCCCATCCTCCTCACACTCACCATTCAAATATTTATAAACATTAATCAGGTCCCCCCTCAGTCTCCTCTTCTCCAAGCTAAAGAGCCCCAGCTCCCTCAGCCTTTCCTCAGAAGGGAGATGTTCCACTCCCTTAATCATTTTGGTGGCTCTTCGCTGGACTCTCTCAAGCAGCTCCCTGTCCTTCTTGAACTGTGGGGCCCAGAACTGGACACAATATTCCAGATGTGGCCTCACCAGGGCAGAGTAAAGGGGAAGAAGAACCTCTCTTGACCTACTGACTACACCCCTTCTAATGCACCCCAGGATGCCATTGGCCTTCCTGGCCACAAGGGCACAGTGCTGGCTCATGGTCATCCTGCTGTCCACCAGAACTCCCAGATCCCTTTCCCCTTCACTGCTCTCTAGGAGATCATTTCCTAACCTATACTGGAACCTGGGGTTGTTCCTGCCCAGGTGCAACACCCTACACTTGCCCTTATTATATTTCATCAAGTTTTTCCCTGCCCAGCTCTCCAGCCTGTCCAGGTCTCTCTGGATGGCAGCACGGCCTTCTGGAGTGTCAGCCACTCCTCCCAGCTTGGTATCATCAGCAAACTTGCTGACAGTGCATTAAATTCCCTCATCCAGGTCATTTATGAATATATTGAATAATACTGGTCCTAGTACTGGCCCCTGAGGGACTCCACTAGACACAGGTCTCCAACTAGACTCCGCCCCATTGACCACTACTCTCTGGCTTCTTCCCACCAGCCAGTTAATAATCCATCTCACTACCTGATCATCTAATCCACACTTCCTCAATTTATCAGCGAGGATGCTGTGGGAGACCGTGTCAAATGCTTTGCTGAAATCAAGATAGACCACATCCACTGCTCTACCATCATCCAGCCACCTGGTCGTGTTTTCATAAAAGTCTAGAAGGTTGGTCAAGCACGACTTCCCCTTGGTGAAGCTGTGCTGACTGCCCCTAATGACCCTCTTATCCTTGATATGCCTAGAGATGGCACCAAGGATAAGTCGTTCCATCACACTTCACTATCTCATGGTTGCTGCAGCCCAGGCAGTCCTCAACCTTTACCGCTTCAACCAGACCCTCCTTGTTAGTGAGGATAAGATCCAGCATCACTCCCTTCCTAGTTGGTTCATCCACCATTTGCATCAGGAAGTTATCATTGATGCACTGGAGGAACCTCCTGGATTGTGGTGGCTGGCCGAGTAGTCCCTCCAGCAAACATCAGGGTAGTTAAAATCCCCCACAACAACCAGGGCCTGATTGCGAGGCTGCTCTCAGCTGCCTGTAGAAGGCCTCATCAACTTCCTTACCCTGGTCTGGTGGCCTGTAATAGACACCCACAACAGTATCACCCATACCAGCCTGCCCCTTGATTTTCACCCACAGACTCTCAACTCACTCCTCATCTGCCCCTGGACAGAACTCAATACACTGCAGTTGCTCTCTCACATAAAGAGCAACTCCACCACCTCACCTTGCTGGGCTGTCTTTCCTGAGAAGGACACAGCCATCCATGGCCACATTCCAGTCATGTGAGCTGTCCCACCATGTCTCTGTAATTGCCACTAGTTCATAATCCCCTGACCAAACACGGGTTTCTAACTCCTCCTGCTTGTTCCCCATGCTGCGTGCATTGGTGTACAGGCATTGCAGGGAGCGTGTCGAGTTCACCAGTTTCAGCCTAGGGGGGTGGGAGGCCTCCCAGGCTTCATCAATTCTAGAGTGCTGCCTCAGTGGCACAAGCCCAGCTGTAACCCCTTCCCCTTTCAAATCCAGTTTAAAGCTCTCCAAATGAGCCCTGCCAATTCTTGCCCCAGCCTCCTTTTGCCCCTGTGAGATAGGCCTTCCCCCCCAAATCACTGTCTGGACTGGTGTCTTATAAAACCAGCCATTATCAAAGAACCCAAAGCCCTGCCTGTAGCACCAGTCCTGGAGCCAGTCATTTAAGGCCTTAATTCTTCCATTCCATCCCACGTCAGCACCCGAAAGTGGAAGGAGAGAAGAGAAAATCACTTGTGGCCCAGACCCTTTCAGCAACTGTCCCAAGGCCTCGAATCCTTCTTCATTCCCCTCAGACTACGGGATGCAGCTTCCTCCCAACCTGTCTGGAAGATCAGCAGAGGGTAGTAGTCTGTCGGGTGCACCAGGTTGGGAAGTGCCCTGGTGACGTCCCTGATCCGGGCTCCAGGAAGACTACACACTTCCCTATGCTGAGGGTCAACCCTGCATATTGGGCCCTCTGTCCCCCTCAGAAGGGAATCGCCTACTACAATGACCCTTCTTTCTTTCCTGTCAGAGGCCGTCTTCAGGGTCTGAGTCACCCGCCTCTTCCTCTGTGGCCTTGTAGGTGGGCCTTGCACCACATCTTCACCAACCTCTCCTTCAAGAGGCAGGGCCTCAAACCTGTTAGAGAGGGGTACCTGAGGGGGCAAAGCAGGTAGGGAAAGATGTCACCCATGACATCAAACTGGAACTTTCTTCCAACCCTCCTTATCTTTTTGGTCCCTTGCCTCTGCCTGGCAGCATCAAGGCAGGGGCTGCCTCAGGTCCTTCACCTCTGCCTGACAGGTTGTGGGTTCCATCACCTTTTGGGTGATATCTTCATGAAGCATTTCTCACTGGCATGCCAGGGAGTTACTGCACCAGTCAATCTCCTTTTCACATTCTCTAATGGCTCCCAGTCTTTCGACCTCCTCCTTGAGTTTCACCACCATACTGAGGAGATCGTCCACCTGCTCACACCTTGCACAGGTGGAATGCCTCCCTCCCTCCCCTGACAGCAGCAGGCTCTGGCACTCCCTGCAGCCAGAGACCTGAACAGCCACCGTTTGGGGCAAGCCCTCTGTCTGGGTCACCACAGTCTTTTTGTTACAACCTCTCTGCCTGGAGGACACCATAGTCAGAGGCAGCCTGGGACACATCTGCAAGTGGGCGAGCTGCTGCGATGGAGTGCTGCTATCAGCAGAGCTACAGTGAGCTGCCCTGCTCGCCCTGCCTGCGCGAACTGACGTGCCACGCCTTACTGACACGCCACACCCTGTTTGCCCGTCCTCATCGCCTGCGCTCCCTGGGGGCCATTTAAATCTCCCGTGGTTGGCCCTGGCACCGCCCCCACCGTGTCAGCACCACTCCCGCAATTGGCCACTCCTGAGGGGACTCGGCATCACGGTCGCAGTCTCCCCTCGCGCCGGGACCGCTTCCCCTCCTCTCGACTCGTGCTCAGCCGCAGGACTTACTGTTTCCACCGCTGTGCTCCTCGCTGACTGAGGTTATTATCAGCTAGGTTAGTGGGAACTGTGTCCCATGGATATAAAGGCCCAAAGCAGGTAACTCCATGGGCAGGAGATTGTAGCTCTGAACATTCTGTGCTCCTTGGTTGTTTGTCCCTCTTGAGGCTACAAGCAGAGTGTTTAAGGACATCTGTGAAGTATGAGACTGAGATCTCAGTACCAGCAGCAACTCTGTGTTGTGCCTAGCAGGTTCATGTGGCAGAGCACATGGCATTACAAGGAGCATGGTTAAAGCTCCCACAGACTTGTAACTAACTTTGCTACACTGAGAAGAAACCCCTAAAAAAAGGAGTTGAGAACTTCTATGATTATAGTTTGGGATTTTCCTATAGCAAACCCAATGCAAAATGAAAATTTTAACAGAGCTGTCAGCTTGAAAAATATTCTGACAGTATAGCTGACCAGATGTGTTTATGAGCTTGTCAGAGAAGTTCTCAAAACCTCCTGCTAGCTTCTTGTTCTGCAGGGCAAATAGGAGATCTGGTGTACATGCTCAGATTTTTCTGGCTGATCTTAATTTTTGCTATGGTAAGTCACAGAGATAAAAAAAGACATTTTCATCAGTATTTTTCTGAGAAAACTTTGTTTAAGATCTGAACCTGGAAAACACTATCTCCAGAAAATTTTCATTTTTTAAGAATTCTTCAATGGAAAGTTGAAAACGACTATAGGAAGCCAGTGCTTCTATTTTTGGGTGGAGAGAAAGTTCAGTAGAAATCCAGTTATCAGTTGAAAAGTAGACTGACATAAATTTTTCAAAGATTTACAGGTTTTTTTTGTTTGTTTGTTTGTTTTTTTTTACTGTCTTACTTAGCCAGAAATGGGGTTTTTTTTGCTTTCTAGAAATGTATTGTCAGTCATGCATTGGTTGCTTTTGGTTGCCTGAATTTTGAGTATGGAAGAATAGTGAGGAAATGAAATGCTGTTTGGGACAAAGAGGATACAGCTGAATGTGGTTTTCACTTTTCATTGTGTACTTTCTCACCTGTTTGAAGGTTTCCTCTCTACGTGTCACTTCTGTGCTGTTAGAAGTTATGTCTTTTGTTAAATAATTTAGAGCTTTCCAGTCTGCCAATCAGGGAAGGATTAAAGCTATGTTTTTTTTCTTTTTTCTTCTCTATTTTTTTTTCTTTCTATTGGCCTGCTGCTATCTGTTTCTTTTAAGAAACAGAAAAGAAGAAGACAAAATAGAAAAAATTAACATCCATTACAGGTGTACTAGCTGTGTTAAGTTGTTTCTGAAAGAAGTAGGAGGCCCAGGTCACACCAGGAATCATATTTTACACATATTTTACAATTTTATATTATACTCTTTTGTGAAAGCAAATCTTCTATCAAGTCACATCAGTGTTTATGATTTTTTTTTTTAATTCTAACTTGTTTTTTTACTTTTAATTCATAAAGATTTAGGTGAAATCTTACTCACAAGGTTTCGAATATGGAATTTATTTAAAGCTAGAATTTGCATACAAAATAAAGAGCCAATTTAAAAATAACATAAATTCAAAAAACTTGTTATTCCATTGATTTGGACTTATCTTCACTAAGATGGAAATATAAAAGCCTTTACTTGAGGCAGGTCATACATCATCCACTTTGAGATTTTAATGACATTTGTCCTTTTGCGTTATGTGTTCTAGCAAGAAAAGCAACAAGCAAATAAGGAGCTCATCCATCATTATAGAGGATAATCTCAGTGAAGCTGATTCCTCAAACACTGTGAAACATACAATGGTCTAACAAGTGCTTAAATATAATTGCTGAACTCCAACCACAGGTTTAACAATTCATTTTTTTGATTCTTCTTTCCTGGTCAAAGTTCTTGAGAAAAGAATGGCAAAAAACCATGAGTAGCATCAGTTGATGAAACTGTACTATGCTTGTCTTTGTCCAGTGTCTGCAGCAGCTGATAAATATTCCCCAAATTACACAAAGGATTTTACTAATTTCCTCAGATGTTTTGTGGATAATCCACTATATTTAGCCACAAGCCCAGCTTCAAGACATGGGAAAGATTGTGAAAATCACTTTAGATTGGCTTTATTCGCTCACATCACAGCTGTCAGAGGGCTGTAATGGGCAGGATCTTCTAAAAGTCCTTTGAAACCCTTAATCTTATGAAAAAAAGTTGTACCTTAGATCCTGTGCTGTCGAATCCTATTGCTCAGTATCAATGCACAACCATAAAACAGATTTCATTGACCTAGATGCAGAATTTTCTGACAGCATCTGACTGTTCTTCTTCTCTTCTCACCCTCTGCCATCAATGTCATCACCTAGTCAGCCATATGTTTGTAAGAAATAAGGACTTGGATAATAACCAGAAGCCTCTGGATTAACCAAAGCATGTATAAGGAAACACATTATACAACTGACAGACAAGTTGGGAAAGTACTTATCTACTGACTGTCAAGGAATGCATGTTCTAAAGGTCCTACTGCATTTATATCTTAACCTATATGTTAAAATAGCAGCATTTACTGTCACACACTTTCCTCTTCTCCCTTCCTACCTGTCTGAATGGTAAACCATTGTTTCAGTGAGATAAACAGCTTATTTGTTTGTCCTAGAAAAAGATGCCATTTTTTGTGTAGAATCTCATAAGTAAGCTGTATGAAGTTGCTTCCATGAATGTGTCTAGACCTTCTATAGTAAGGATGACACAAGATGGATTGTATGGTAGAGAACAGTGCTTTGTATCTGGCCAAATGGATTTTGATACAAAATGCTCAACTGACTAGGTTTGTTAGCTTTTCATGAAACATACCTCTTGCTCCTAACACAGTCCTTGCTTTTCATTATTGCTTTTTCCCATATGGATTTGGACTTCTTTCCCTTGGCTGGGTTAAAGCAGTCTGGAGCTATAGATGCTATTCAGAGGGTGTTTTATGCCCCTTGCCTTACTGTACAGCCCACAAGGTCAAGAGTAGTGGGAAGACTAGGTGTGCTGATTTATATGCCACAATCTTCACGCTATGGGTAACTTGCATCAGCTCCCTATCCTTACACTTTTTCCTCTGCAGTATTGATGCCTGTGAGGGGCTCATAGCTGAAGCAAGTTTGGTACAGTACTATTAATGGGGTTGTCTGGCAATGGCCTGTGATTAAATGGTGATAGTGTCTCTCTCTGTCTCTTTCCCTTGTCTGCGGAATAGGTTTAGCCTCCTAACATCCACCAGTTTCAAAGCTCACTTGCTGAACTTGACTCTTCCTGAGGTATGCCTTGGGTCTTTCTGTTAGTGTAGTAAAATTTTATTCTCATATTCAAGTTTTTCTTTATGGTTGTCAGGACTGGCAATAAATATATTTGTAATTTAAATGCAAAACTTAAAATTGATGGATTGCTCTGGAAGCTGGTACCAGAAATTCCGTGTATCATTTACCTTCTTGTTTTGCATGTTTGAAATTATAATTAGAGTATTTAAGTTGTACTTATTGTATACACTAAGTCCCACTAGTGCTAGATGTGTACAGATCTTATATTTGCATTCTGGTACTTCCTACACAAGTGTAAGACTCAGTAAAATTTAATATTTTTATGATTCCCTACTATCTTTCTGGCCTCATTCACATTCGTTTAAATATGTGTAATAGTTGACTACCTTCTTGAAAAAACGTACTGCAAAAACCATGTTTAGTTAAAGCCAGTCTCATAGTCTTTTTTGCAGTTTTAGTTCCTTTTTTTTACAGTTAGCACTTGTATACTTTAAATCTACATTGTCGTCAAAAGAGAAGCCTATTGTGAATGGTATCTGATGCAGCAACAACACAAATCTTTCATTATATATTAAGCAAAACAGAGCTGCAGAACTTAACACAGAGATATTTGTTTTGTGAAGGTGATATTTGTTTTGTCTGATTCTGTGACTTATTTTTGCTGCACAAAGATTCAGCTTCATGAGAAGCAAAGTCCTCAGTCTTTCGCTCCTTATAACACCCTGTAGGGTGATGGTTACAGCACCTTTCTCAGCTGACGGCTCAAACATCTCCAAGTGAAAGAGGAGCTGAACCCTGATTATTACAGTGAGACGCCTTGACTTCATGCTTTGTCTAGAAAATGGACTCTGTGCCTTACATCTGAAGTCTTTTCTGAACAAATGTCTATCAAAACAATCTATCAAGGGTCTACCATGGTCTTCATAAAAATAGTACTAAAGTTCTGTCTGCCTCTGGATGACAGAACAGTTCCCTGAATCCTGATGTCTGACTGGGACATGCCCAACCTTATGAGCCAGACTCCGCTGTGTAACTGAATAAACATTTTAGTCCATAGGAAGGAGCTGACTACTTGCTTTAGGTGCTTCAAGGTTTTGCTGGTACTTGAACGTAAGCAGTCTGACTCATTCTCAGTGGCTTGCTTCCCAGAGTCCAGTTTGATGAATGGGATTGCTTTCTATAGAGCTTTGCAATAAATAAATCTCAGTAGTGCTTATGGAACAGATTATAACTTCAATTTGCCTTGCTACAAAAGGTTCCTTAGCACATATTTTTCTCTACTACTATTCTAAAATCAGGATTTAATACTCTGCTTTGCTGCAGTGTTGCCCACTCTGAAGTGAAAGATGTCACTGATGAAGAAAATTAAGTTTAATCTCACTAAGGGAGACCTGCTGGCCTATGTCACTAAAACATTATATATGACATGTTTTGGAGGCAAGTAACCTAAGAAATCCAAACCTTACACAAAAAAAGCTCTCATAGTCTGTTAATATACAAGATAGTAAAACCTGTGCACAAAGAAACACACATTGCCTGGAAATAGATGGTTTTTATGTGAAAACAAGTGAACAGTAAAATACTCTTGACCAGATTCTTCAAAGTTACTTCAAACAAAAATGTTAAGTTTTTAGTGCCTCGTCTGTCTCAACAGTGTTTGTTGCATATATTAGATGTGCTTCAAGGTGATTTGAATGTACATGCTCAGTGTTTGAAAAGCTCTTTGTTTTTCATTCATGAAAGATCATTTATTCATATTTGATTTTCTCTCTCTTCTATTTGTCCTTATTTGGACTTCACATGCCTGACAGATACAAATGTATAGAAAATAATCCATGTTGCTTTGTATTGGATTAATCTACGTTACAAAGGAAAATCCCCATAGCATTAGGATTTTGAGTTATAAATTCCTCTTAGAAGAGTACCCTTAGTGAGAGCAGCATATTAAGAACTTGAGTCAGAAGATGAATTTTAACATTAGAGTGATGAAGACAGTTTGGATCCTACTGATCCTGATCAAGAAAAAAGAGGCTAATGAAGAAGGCACAGATAAGTATTCCATGTTGCTTTTTCCTATGTTATAGGCATGGCATGACCTATTGATACAATTTGTCAGTCATAACCAACCATCACAGAAAACATTAAAAAAGATAGATGGAATTTATGAATTCTTTCCATTACTCCTCCATTTTTTTTTTATTTTATTTGTGCAACATTGAATAGTGGAAGGGAAAATGGCTGTTAATTTAGAACACCACATTTAATTTTTTTTCTTAAAAAAAAAAATAAAGCTTTTTTTTAATTAGCTAACAGGAAGTAGTTCTGTGAGTTTACACTGACTCTTGTTGGTTTGCCCTTAAACTTACCTAGGCTTTCTTAATCCTATGTGCAGGCAGTATGACCATGACTTTTACTACTGTTTTTTCAAAATACTGCCAGTGTCCTGATTCAGTGATCGTTAAGTTCTGCTTCATTATGATCCACTTATAGAGAATCTTCTGTGTTTTCTCTCTTAGAATATAAAGGCAAAATACAGTTGACTTGCTCTAGTTTTAGACTTAGAATTTCAAGTGTTTCAGCTACTTTTGGAGTTTTTTTTCTTTTCGCTCTGTCTTAGGAATCATGCAAGGGAAGGAAGCATTACAAAGAAAAGTGTTGAACAAATTGACCCTTTCTCTTGTATGTACTGTAATCCTAATTGTGTGGTATGCCCTTCAGTGCAATCCTGTTGCTGGGAATAATCTGCCCATCTGTGAGAAGGTATGAGCTGAAGAAGCTAGTGTCTGGAAGTAGCTGAGATGAGAAGAGGAAGCTAGTTTTATTATTTGTAGCAATTCTGGCTGTTGGGGGTCACTGAAGATGGATGTGCTATGTCTGACACACTGCAAACCTGGCCTGTTGAAGTCCTTCACAGGCCATGATGCTGGTGAAACTGAAGATCTTCCAAATAAAAATGGAGTCTCTTGGTAGTCTGGGCCACTGTGGTTTTATTTTTATTCCAAGATTGTAGTTTAAAAGGACCATGTAACTATGTTTTTTATTATAATAATAGAGTATATATGATAATGCTCTAGCATCCAAAATAATTCAAAAATTAGAAGATAATAATTACCCTCTTTACACATGGTACTTTTGTAATCATTACAGGATAAACCGTTCTCATTTAAATTACCTATTTGATTCTTATGTATGCTTTCTGAGATACTGGTACCCAGTCCATTTATGTGTCTGTTTTGATTGACATCACTTTCACACTAACTACTTTCTTTCTGTATTCAGCTAGAATAGACTAAATTCATCATGCACTGAATGGAAACTTAAGAATAAATGTTTAGATAATTGGGCATTGGGGATTCTTAGAAGTCTTTATTATGTGAGAGTGCCCAAATAACATCTGTTCCTACATTCCTGTTATTCAGAGTTGCTTTGTAGTTATTGAGTCTTCAGGGACCTCAGAAGCAAGAAAGAAAGATATGCTGAATAAAATCCACTTTATGTAAAGCCTTTACACCCATCTAGTTAGTGAATGTGGCCTGGTTTAGGGTGAGACTGAATATTAGTGAAGAAAGGCGTGACTGTTTTTTGATACTCAACGACAGCCAGGTTAAGAAATACAAACAGAAGTTGTTTAGGAGAGTAACAATGCCTAGACACTTCTTGACACCAGAAGGCAGCCAGCTTTTTCAAGGTTTGTTTCAACATCAGTAATTTTCCCCCAAATACCAACAAGTTCCAGTATATTCTCTAGAGAAGGTCTTATCACAGATTCAAAAGAAATGTAATTAAAGTTAAAAAACATAAACATTAATTGTTTGAGAACAAAGGATGAAACAGTTATGACATGAAGGGCAGTGCTCCTCAGAGATTAGAAGCAGCTAGTCAATTGTAAAACATCAATTTACCTGAATTATACCTGCTGTCTGTCCCAAACCTAATTTTTTTATATCGCTGTTCCTTCCATAGACTGGCTTCTGTGGCAAATCATGGTAGGATAAATAAGTGATTCAGCTTTCCAGTTGACTGAAGATTAATTTTCATCACCTCTCAACATCACACATGCAATCTTCCCTTCTAAGTCTGTTTTAAACATCCACTTTCAAACAGAATTTGCTAATGGTTTTGATTTGGCACTGATTTATCTCTCATTGCCAATAGAGGTCACCTTAATCTTCTCAAATCTTGAAAGGTATACTGCACAACAGGTATTCTTAGGTATGCTATTCTCAGAAAGTTCATCAGCTTTTGTCTCTGTCCTTCATTCTGTTAAAGAGATTTGGTCACAACAAGTTGGCTTTTACTGCTTAGGATGATACCTGGAATTCAGATGTAGACCTCTTTCTGTAACAATGTTATCTAAGATAAAACTGATGAGAAAGGGGGTACAAAGTTGTTTTTCTCCGAGGAAAATCAGCTGTCTGGTATTGTGCTACTATTAGAATTTCCCATAGCATAACTTTAAAATTAAGAGGAGCGGTGTCTTTGACATAATTTAGGAACATGTACTGCAGTGATGTCTGCACAGGAAATAGACAGTCGGATAACCTGTGGTTAAAGAAATGAGTTTTCCATATGCCTCCACTTAACTTTAGTGATTTTCAGCATGCCCTACTTCTATTAACTAAATATTATATGGAAGCTTTTATCTTTCACTAGTATTATCTCAGATGGTTACAAAATGAAGCTGTACTTAAAAACAGAAAAAAAGAAAGAATTGTTTAATTATTATTCATTCTTAAAGAGCAGCAAATAAATATATATTAAATAAAAGTTCATAGGCTTAGGATTTCTGGTTTATTTCCTAAATTTTTTTTTGTAGCACACCTCTTATTTTAATTAATGAAAGATTAAAACTGAATTCTCACTCCAAAGCTGAAGTATTGTATCAACCTCTTAATGTCTAAACTATAGTTTTGGGTAGGCAGCAGGGTTCTTTGCATTTTCAGATATATATTTTAATTTATGTTCTAGTCTCTTGAGTGAGCCTGGAGAGTTTCACTGTATTCCCATGCCTTAGTTTTCCTATCCGTAAAATGAAGATGATGACAGTGATCTCTTTAATTGTTTTACACTCAATATCCTCTAATTCATTAAGGTGAGTAGGGGCTGGCTAACCTTGCTCACAGTTGTTAAAGTAAGGAGCTGTGATTAAAGAGTCTCCTTGAAGACTTCTTTACTCCACAGGGGCTAAGGCGGGTCTGTGAGAGCCGTTGTACTCAGGATTAGATAGATGCCTCAAATAGATGTCTACATGGAAGTAAAACACCAGCATGAAAGCTAGGTAGTAATAATGAAAGCCAAGAAAGTAGTGATGAACTAAGTCTAGAGCTGCTCCAAACTCCATAGTCCTGTGTGCTTTCATCGAGCTCCCTTGTGCCACCAGCCAGATGGGGAATAGAGAGGCTGTGTGGGTGTATGCAGGAGTGAGGAATGGGGCAGCAGGGAGATCAGTCCCCAGCTCTGTGGTTCCTGCTTCTCTGAACTGGGGGGAAGAGGCACTGTGTTCTATTTGAGATACACAGCCATTTGATATCATCTTGTCTTTAGCAGTGGCTTCTCAAACTCTTCTCCTAGGATAATTTTCAGCAGAGCATTAGATAAAAAAGATTTTTAGGGTCTAATGGTCCTTGTATCTTTCACAGGATTGCATTATAACCTCTGTTAAATAGCTTTCTAAATATTCTCATTATTTTCTTAAGCAATGATAGTCTGATGTCAGTGTCCAGATGATGGCTGAGTATACAAATAAATAAATCTGCTTAGTCAATAGTTTATTATTCTTTTTAGCCAGTATGCTGTTGAAACCAAATTCATATTATGCATATTTGCTTTTGTCAAACTGGGAACAACATGGTTTTTCTTGGTATTTTCTCCCTAACTAGTGTTCTCATTTTGTTTCTTATTTGCTTACTGAAGAAGGTGTTCCAGTCCCTTTTTGTAATGGCTACAAATTTTTGTGAAATTGTTCCTCTGTTTTCTGCTACTGTCCTATTTAATTTTAAGAATTTGCTAATAAAGTCTATTCAGAAGAACTGTTCAGAATAAGTTCAGCACATCTCTGGCTGCAAGTAAGGAAAGACAGGAAGAAAGGAAAGAGATCTTAAGTACTGTTTCTCCTACTATTCTGTCACAGTCTCTCCAATACAGCACTAACCTCATGAGATGTGAAAAGACCACTTGTGCGTTGTGGATGATTAAAAAAGGAATTTCCTGTGAAGAAATAACTATAGCTTTAGGAAGAGATTAATTTATGGAATACAAAATTCAGAGAAGCTTTAGGATAGGACTTTGTGATAGTTTAATATCAAATCATTGTTTCTTAATAGTCTAAAACTTATGTTAATATTTTGCGATAGCAATTTATCCTATTAAGAAGTTGCAAAGGAAAGCTGTGAAATAAACAATGTGATATGCTACATTATTAAAGCGATTATTTACAGCTTCTGAAAGCAGACTGTTTCTGAATTCATACCTCCTACTGAGTTATTTTCTATCTGTAAATTCAGCACAACGTAAAATTTTCCAGACATGATTTTCTTTCTGTTTTTAAGGAATAGCATTTAATCCTTCTGCATTAGATAAAGATAGACAATATTCCACACCTTGATAGAGGTGCTAGTACAGATAAAATCCAAACCAAGATCCATGTGAACATTACTGGATTTATTGTTTTCTATCTACCTAATCTTCTTCCTTCCTTTTGATATAAAGTTATTTGATTAAGAGCTATAATTGTAAATATTTCTAAAATTGATTGCTTTGGTTTTTCAATGTATTGCACACTTTAAAGTATTTAATAAAATTTGTAAAATGCCAGTTGTGTTATTTCCCAGTGAAACAGCATTCAGTTAAACCTAAGTTTACTGTTCTAGTGGTTTTACTGTGATATACCCATGATTTCAGCTCATACCCTAGAAATTTAAGAATGATAAGCAATAGACAGGTGTTTGTGTCAGCTATTTGGGTCCTTATGCTAAACTGGTGTGCTCATATATTTTAGCTTAGGGGATCTATGGTATCCCTCAGTAATTGTGTAATACTACAATTGTGATGTTGGTTCTAATGCTGCACCTAAATTACAAGCTCAAGTGACTGTAACTTCATTTCTGAATCAGTTTTAGATTGTGGTGTGATGTGTTTAAATCATAATAAATGTAGTCCAATGATACTTTTTTTTTTTTTTGGACCCAAATTATTTGAGATCTGACAGGTCAGATTATGCATTCTGTAGAATTTCTGGTCAGTAATCTATTATTAAAACAGATTCTCGTAAATTAAAGATAATGGTGGATACCTTCTAAATGCAAAACTATTCAACTTGATAATTTACAATAATTTTCTTAATTAGTTCACCTTTAAGTTCAATAATGAATCTATGATGAAATTAGTATCTCTCCAGTCTTCATGATCTTAGTTGTAGAAACTGACCAGTTCAAATTTCCTTTATAGCTAAAATCACTGCACTTGGTCAGGTCTCTTGCAATGTTGAAAGTGCATAGGAATCCTTCCTTGTGTCCCAGAGGTATGCAAGGTTTTCCTCTAATAAATGCCATCACGCTGTTGGAGCAGAAAGACAGCCGGAGTCCAAACTGGTTTTCCTCATGTCCATCCTTTACCCTAGCTCAAAGGAAAGCTGCTGGTGCCTTGCTTTGCACACTGGGCAGAAATGAGGCACAGTGGAGCAGCATACCAAACCACAAATATGTTCTTGAAACTTTCCTTCATATAAAGCTGTCACTGAAGGCATGGAAGCTACCCTAATTTTTGTGCTGTTGCAGTTGTTGTACAATGACTCTTTCCCTCCTTACAATGACCAAAATAAAACTACTATCTTCCATTTATTTTCTAGTTTTTCTGTCTCACAGCTACTGAGGCTCACAGAGGTGAGGGTTTAGGCTTTAAAACGTAGAACAATTCAACTATTTCATGTTAACACTAGTCAGAGTAAAGAACTATGCCCGTTTCTCCTTAAAAAAAATCACAAGTGGTATGGTATTTATCAGCAAAGTATAATTTAAATATTTTGAGTATATGATAATTAAATGCATAGCAAAGTGCTATAGATCTGATTCAAGAGATAGATTACTTTTCAGCATCAAAATCAAGATGTATATTTCTACTTCCCTGTGCCATTCTTGAGAAACTGATTTAAACTATTTTCCTATTTTTTATTGAAGTTAAAGGATGCAGAAAAATGCAGTTCACTCTCAGTCTTAAAGTTAACACAAATCTCTTGTATTTGATGTGGCAGAACTTTGACTGTAGGCACAATTAGTCTTTCTGAGCCCTTATTGTCTAAAGACCTTTCTCTGAATCTGAAAAGCCAATAAGAAACTGTAAATTTTCTTATGATCTTGTACACCCAAGAAAATGCTTTGTTCATCTGCTTTAATTTTACAACATGTAGGAGTGTTTTATTTAGTAAGTTTTTTGTGTGCTGTTTTCCAAAGGTTTTTGAAAAGTAGGGCAGTTTTCACTTTTGACAGCGTTGTCTTCTCAGTAGAATAGGGTTGATATTCAGGAAAGACTTTCCATGCAGGCTCTATTCCTGATTTTAGTCCTTTGTGACTGTAAAACAAGATCTGTGAATAGCAGTTACTCTGAGATTTCAGGCTCTGGTTAGACTTGCTTGAGTGGGAATAGTTTAAAATGCTGAAATATTCAAATAAATACAGCGGAAGTATGGATATATTTCACTGGCCGAGGCATGCATGCTATCTGAGATCTGCAAGACTTACATTCTGAAAACTGTCATTAAACACTGGAATATTCTCTGACAGCTTATGTAGCTTTCATATTACATATTTATAGTGTGCAGTTAAACTTCTTTGCTCCCAAAACTGGTGGGAGGAGTGAAAAATACACATAAACTGAATGATTCCCTGCCAGGGTATAGAGGGTCAAGCAGAACTATCCTTTTATAAGCAAAAAAGGTTGGATGCCACCAATGTTATCAGTTAAATTTCTCCTCCTTTCTTTTCTTACTTGTTCATAGAGACATTTATAAGACACCAACACAATACCAATTCCTATATGCATCTGTGATCAAACTGCTAATTTGATAAAGTAGCCAAGTATTTCACAAGCCACTTAAATCCAAGACACAAATATTGCAAAACCATATTATATGGTAAATTGATTTCTGTAGAGTAGAATAAACTGAACAAAAATTAACTGAACTGTAACCCATGCAAAGAGTAACAGTACTTAATACTCAGAGCAAATATAGCGAGAGACTAACAAGAAAACAAATTTTACTAGGAGATAATCCTTCAGAATTAATAAACAATATTTTCTTTCTATTCATAGCCTTTTTAGTGAGGTTTTTAATAACGAAGCATAAGAACAGGTGCATGCTTTATATTATGATCTGCAGAGAGATTACCAATTCATTTAGCATATAATTCTAATTCTGTTTAACACTTGTTCAAACCTTGTAGGCTTGGAACTCACAGGATATTTTTGTTGTTGCTGACCACCTTATTGGGTTACAAAAATAATTTTCCTTATAAAAAAGCTTTCAAATATTCAGTTGGCTTTTGAGGCAAAATAAAATATGCACATATTAAGAAAAATGAAAACCAGGACTAACATACATAAGAATTATACTGAATAGTGCTGCATGACTCTCATCCTTTCTGTCTGTGATTTTTGGCTTCCCTTTATCCTCTCTTAATCAGATCATACGATGAAATTTGTGTCCAAGATTTTCTGGAAGAGAAGTCAATGGTTAAGCTCTGAATGTCATCATCACAAATTAAAAGTGTCCTTATTCTCAAAAGTCCATAATATGCAGAAGCTCTCATTGATATAAACGGGACTCTGTGGGTTCTCAGCAACTTTTCCATTTATTTAGGAGTTTTTCTTGTTGCATAAAGATATTTAATTAAAACTGTGTTTCTGAATCCTATTTCTGAAACTGTGGTGTTTGCCATTCCTGCTTCTGAAACTGTAGTGTTTTCCTCGATCTCCTCTAGTTGTAACTCTTTTTCTTTTTCTAGTTTCTACTCATTTAACTTCTCCAGTTTCCTGTTTACTCAAAATGCTATGTCTAAGATCACCATCTTCAGCTATTTTTATCACAGCAAATGTCTTGTCCCCCTGTATACTTGCATCCAAGCTGTTACTCTTCCATTAGAATCAACTAAAGGAAATTTATCCTTTAGATGCTGTTCTTTTGCCTTCTTAGATTCACACACCTGTTGTCTTTTTCCCAGTTCCCCAGAATTCTTATGTTCCCTTTTAACTTCAAATGCTTTAAAATGTTTTTGTCAAAGTTTTCTTATGATGATGTTGACAGTGGTACCTTATGTATTGGAGCTAATGTATAATGTTATAAAGTCCTCAGAGGAAAGGATTTTTTTTTTTCAGAGGATTTTGAAATTGTGTGGACATTTAAAATGCTGGCCAGAAAACCATAATGGAGGCAGAACATCACTGAACTTTTTGTAAGATCGCAAGACAAAATTCTCTACTGTGATATGCATGGAAAATCTCCACCCCTGTACTGGGTTCTCTGCGTCCATGGAACACCAATGAATACCTCATCAATGGTAATAAAACCTTATATTTATAAGAGGAAGGTAGAATATAAAAAAATATATCTGCTTTGGATTGTGAGAAAAATTGATCTTATATGTAAAGAATGCTGCAGAATTTGAATGTCAATTTCCTGCTGTGTATGGGACCAAGTAGTGAACTGCATGACTTGAGATACAGCTCCTCAGTACTGCATCTAATATGTAAACTAGTGCAAATAATTTTTTGACCACTTACATTTTGTCCATGTTATTTATTTATTTTATAGTAAATTTGGGGCAAAAATCAACAGTTGTTAAATGCATATATGTATGCATGTTTTAGTACAATATGGCCCTGATATGACTTATGGTTTTATGATTGTTATTGATAGCAATAGTGAATGATAGCACTTTCATCAATACTTGCAGGAAATTGAAACACGCTGATTGAATCCAGCTTGGTTATTTTAATCTACTTTTGTCCCATATTGGGGTGGTTTTCCATAACATGGTCTTAAAGGATGATTACAGAAGTGCTTCCTTTGGCCTTTTTAACTCTTCCTGTGATGCTGGCAATTTATAGAAGGCACAGAGGATGTGGAATTTGAGTTCTGTATATTGTTTGGTTAGGTTTTCAAAATTATTATTGTAGGGTTTGCTTGAACTCTAAGTATAAAAAAAATAATATTGCTTAAGTTAGCTTTGATATTTGTCTGTATTAAGCTTTGTTAATATATTGTTCTCTACAGTAGTGGCCGTGAACAGTTAAATCACTGAAATTTATAAGTCTTTTGAATCTGCTGTCCTGCAAGGAAGTAGGATTTCTTTTAATTACCCTCAGGATAGGTCCCAGGTGCTTACTCTGCATTTGCTGTGCATGCAGATCTGGCTTTAAGATCATTGGGATTCCAGAGAGAGCACAAGTGCAGAGGAGATCCTCATGGCAGATAAGAAAGTGCAATGCAGTTTGAGAATTTTTCCTTCAAAGAGGGAAAAAGGGTAGTCTGTTTCCAGAGTGGGGGGGGGGGGGGGGGGGGGAATCAAACCCCTATAAAAAGCCTATTAAACTTTCCTGCATTGATTGAGAATGTAAGAGGAGAGAGGAAATTATGCTTTCTTCTTTTTCTATTTTCTTATTCATTTAAACATTGTAATGAGGTAATGCCACCTGGATTCTGATTTGAGTCTGCATTGTGTGCACAATTGCTTGAACCGTCTTTTATCCCATACTTAAGGTTCATGGCAGCAGCTGTACTGCCGTAATACACACCTTTTTAGCTGCATATCTCTGCACTGCCGGTTTATTGGTAGTACATGTTAGCTAGATCTGTAGAGTTGACACTGAAGAAATTACTATATCCCTTCCTATATAGCAAGTATTAACTAAGGACTTAGCAGCTGTGGAATCTTATGGAAATTTTAGACTTGAAACTTTTTTTTTTTTCATGTTCTACAAAATATTCTAGTGAATAACCATCTTTGAAGAAAACTGAATTGTGATCAAAATAATTTGCATCTGATACCTGAGATTTAATAGTCAAGCTTATCAACTTGTCAACAAACTAAGTCAAACTTTAGTTTAAGAACAAAAATGAACTGTGTAGCTAATACAAATTAACTGATTTTTAAATTAAATATTCAAAATAAGCTATCTCAGACTTGTTAGATATCTAATAGATTATCACTATCTTTTTAAGGAATAAAGCTGTAATTCAAATAATTCAATAACTGAAGAATAATGTGCTCTGTTTGCATATAATTTATGAACAGAAAAAAAAAATAATTACCTGTTCACCTTTATTAAAAATTTATTATAATATGAATTAAATAACTGAACTGAGTTTCCTGAACCATCTTGAGAAGGCTTTCTTTGTTATGATATACTAGTATTAATGGTAAGCTTAATACTTTTAAATTATTCTGTAAATATAAACCCATAAAAGATATTAGTCATATTTTAAAACTATATTGTAGGTATTTACCAGGAAAGCATAAAACAAAATGGAAAAAGTAAAAAAACTCTAATTGGCAGAATGTTAGTGAATTAACACTTTTTATTGAATAGATGCAGCATTTGAATTAAGGTTTAAATTATGTAGTACTAATTTGAGCTACTTTTAATTATTCCATCATATTTCTGAAATTCTAATTGAAAACTGAACTGAGATTCTGTAATAGCTCTTCTACTACAATTTCATCATTTCTGTAGATACCTGAAAAAGCAAAGCTAACTTAATGGGCCAGCAATATTATACAAAATTGAGTGTATTTTGCAGAAATTTTCCCCATCAGTATTTTTTCCTCAGGTTTCCATCTTCATGAATATAGACTTCTAAAATCAGATTCAAATTTCCTGTAAAAAATCTTACAGAAGAAAATAATCAGTCCAAATTATTTTTTCAGCGCAGCCAGTCTCTCCAAATCCAGAGTCTATGATAGCATATATTTAGACAAATTCTGTTAAAAGATTTGTGAATTAAAGTCATTGTCTTAACTTCATATTGATGAATTTCCTATATGTCTGGATTTTTGAATTGTCTGTGATTTTGTGGTTTTCTATGGTTATACTTTATATGTTATATACCCTAATATCTTATAACATTTACTTCTGTTGTAACTCACCTCGGCAGATGGTCTTAGCATGCACTTGCTTATATTAATCTACTGCATTTAGTCCTCTCTAGTTCATAAGCAGATCCAGAAATCCTGGAAGAAGCACTCCAATTTACAAGCTGTGATTTATATACTTTCAAAAAGAAGTATTTCTTCTCAGTGTCCTCTCACATTTCTTGTGAGAGTATCAGCTGGTTTAAAAGTCAGTGAATATGTAAGATTAGGTTTACACCAAGTAAATTATGAAATAACATTTAGGAGCCAAGATACAGTTATCCTAACTAGTAATTTGCAATGAGTTTGTCTAGTAAGTGCGAAAACTGTTACAAGTATTACTACAGCTTTAGTGGGAATGAAAATACATGATTGATCATTTTATAAGTGACTAAGGAGACTGGGAGAGAAAGGTACTTTTAAAGAAAAAAAATATCTGAAGAAGGAATAAAAACATTCACATTAAAAAATCCTGAATCAGAATTATGTATTCTTAACAGTAACGTGTTGCTGCTTTAAGACTCATTATAACAAAATCTTCTTGATGTTAAATTTCTCTCAAAGAAGTGCCAGAAATACTTTATTCTTAGACATCCTATGACTATTTAATCACAATTTCTATGAGAAAAGACTATTATATATCATGATTCTAGCAATTAGGAAGTTTAAATGTATCGTTATATTAAACAGACGCTTTGCACACTTTCCAACCTGTACTTATCTTGAGAGAACTGTCATAATTAATTGCTCTGTTGACTTTTGAGGGGGAAAAAAAAAGGAGAATCTGAGTGTTGAGGAAACTGTAAATAGTCAAACTTTTCTCAGGAAGAAGAGAACGCTAAGGCATTTCTTGTGTAAACTGCTAAATATATCTCAATAGGCTAGTCTAATGAAGACCTTGAATAGCTAAGCATCTTGACAAAATGATAAATAGTCCCTTTTATCAAGGGGAAAATGTTGTAAATAAGTTTTTCTAATGCTTTTATTTTATGAGATAAGATTAATTTTTCATTGCTTTATTTTACCACATTACCTTTAACTAGGACACTGAGTATTCCTTGCAGTTTATATAGTTTGCATTTCTTTTGGAAGCAAATGCCTTCCTACAGTAAAATGTGATCCCTTTGTATATTTTTTTCCCACCTTATGCCATTGATATCCAGAGTAACTCAGTTAAATCCAATGGCCAGTTAAATCCAATGGCCTTGCTCAAGAGTTACACTAGTGTAAATGGGAATGGATTTGAGCTCTCGGTGCTTTCTGTTGGCCTCTTGTTCCCTCTTCCCTCTTAAACACCAGCCATGCATTTGTCAAACAGTTATTACTTCATTAAGTGTTTCAGGGGAAAAAAAAAAAATGAAAGAATGTCCTTCTAATTTACTACTTTCACATGATACATGTGCCACTGCAGGCCACCAAGACAATGAGCTGAAGAATTTCACTGTGCCTGTGTGAACTAAGTAATTATTATCTTCAGGCTTGACTTGCTGTCTCATAATTTTGGTTGTGCCTGGTGTCATTTTCTCATAAGACTATCTACATATAAACAGAGGGATGTGCGATGGAGGACCATGAGATTTGAATATGAATTATCTCTTTGTTGTGTATTGTATCTTATGCATAAATTCATGGCTTTACCGTTTGCAAGTTATCAGAAGATAAAAACATTTCATGGCTGAAAATTGTTCTCGTTATTCCATTCCTTAAATTATTTTCCTTCATTGTGTTTTTTAATTCACTATGTTTTTTTTTTTTAATTTATTTCTAAATAGGCTTTTTATTGAATACATTATATCAGGATTTAATAGAGGATGGCCCTTGCCTGGTATTAAGTTACTGTGCATACTGGTAATGATGTCTGACCTACTGTAAAGTGGGAGTGCTTTTTCCAATACATACATAATGTTTTAACTCTGGGACTCTACTGATGTTTTTGGGAGCTTTTTGAAACCATACCTCTGTGAGAGTCCCTGAATTCTCAAGATCCTGAATTACCTGAAAATCAAAGCTGTTATGACTAGAGTCAGTTTGTGGGATTCGTTGCCCCAGACAAGACACTGAGTGTGTGATCACCACAGGTTTTGTCAACATGGCTAAGTAGCCAACTTGTAGAACTACTATGTACAATAAATATTAGGTCTGACCTCTTGGCTAAGATCAAGTTTGAAATAACTTTAATATCTCATACATCACCTCCCATGGGACTCTGTCCTACCTTTGCAAGGAAATGGACTCAGTAATTTGACAGGTAGTTTCCTTTGCCAGCTACTACCAGGCAGAGGTGTACTAAGAGCAGTTATAGAGGGGAGGTTGTGGAAGCTGGAAATGGGCAGTAAGTGCTCTCTACTGGGAGAGCTTCTCCTCCTGGCTTACTAAAGGGCATATGTTCTGTTATGGAAAGAAAAGCACTTTTTGAGTCTCTCAAGCAGAGCAGCATGTTGACAGAATTAGCGTCAGGTTCACTGCTGAAGAACTTATGTCTTCATTTCTGGGGTATAGATCAAGATCTCTGTAAAAAAGACGTAGAAATGACAAGTAAAGGCTGTAGGCTGTTTTTTTTTGGGAGGTGAATATCCCTGCCTGTGCCTCCCTTGCAACAGCACTAATAGTCTATTAAGCTCCATGAAGACTTAATGCAGACAGTAGGCAAGAGAGACAAAAGGAAGCTCTTGGTGACTCCTTTTGTCTGAGGGCAGTAGCACTTGAGATAAATAATAGATGTAAACAAAAATGTTTCCATTTAAACCCCCAAAAGTCTAAAAAAGCTGGAAACTAGTAATTTTTAGCCCTCTAGATGGTTAAAAAAAGAGAGAGGGGACAAGCATACTGACATCCCTTTATGTGCATCTATTTTGATTCCATTCTGAAGCTTTTCCGCAGCTGGTCAGAGTGGTATGCAAGCCACCACTGTTCTTGTGCACCTCACTGGGACAGATTCAGAAGCAGACTGAGCAGGAAGGCCCAGAAAACTAGCAAAAAGGATAAGCTAAAGAGGAAAACAGGAGTTTAGGTACATCCCTTTGTTTAGCAACGTGTCTCATTCAGTGCTGTGTACTAGTTTTTCTCCATTAGGACTTAAATACATAATTGCAGCATCTAATAATTTAGCTATGGTTCGTCCCAGCATCCTTCATCACCACATTGCTGTGTGTTCATTCTTTCCCAGGTGCAATTTTGTTGCAGATCAATTGTCTCTTCCAAGATAGAGTTAAGATGCACTTCAAGACAGAAACTTTTTACTTTAGGTCATTTGACTCCATCTGCCATATGTAGGCCTTCAACATTATCAGAGCATTCCTTATAAGCAAATACTCTGCACAACCTTGCTCTGAGCCCTCAACATGCATTCTACACACTCACTACCACTCTGATCAGAGGAAACACAAACCTCATAACAGCTGAGGAGTTTTGAGCCAGAAAAGGTACACTGATGAAATAAACATGTTTTAGGGTCAGAGGAATGCCACATAGGAAAAAGTGCTATGCAGTGTCAGTGTAGCTGGCTATAAGCACTGCAAATATAAGCTGCTCTGCATTACTTGGTGCTCCATGCGGTAAGTACTTGTAGGAGGCTGGATTTTTTTGCCCCCTGAGAATAAGTGCTGACTAGACTATTTTTTAAGTACGTCTGCTGGGGGAAAAAAATAAGGTTCTTCCCACTAAACATTGTCAGCTGTAGAGTCACCCCATTACAGTAGGTATCTCCACATCAATCATTTCATGGGCTGGTGGCAAGGATGTCATATGGGAGATGAAGGGTAGAAAAAGGCTGTAATATGGGATTCCCACTTTCTCAATGAGTGGTCTTTCATGCAACAGCGTAGTTGAATGAAGATTTTTGGCTACTGTTTCATGTAGCACCTGTTGCTGCTCATGTGCATTCAGCTCTGCTTAAAATACACTTAAAGTTTAGGACTTGTAGATGCTTAATGGATTGAATGCATTTATTTATTAAGCTGGTTGTGTCAGTTTGGAAATCGTGTGTGGAGACAAAAGAGTGGAACAGAAAGTTGTATCTTGGCACCTGAATGGCAACAAATTCCACTGCAAATGTAGTCATTGTGGATAATGCCTTAAATCTCTGCATGAGGTGTATAAATAGAGCCATGTAGTTTTCCCATTTCTTTTGGAACTTAAACCCTTGGAAATAAGAGTAGATTTTTTTTTTTTTTTTTTTTTTTTTTTAAGAATTTGCAGGAAGTATGGGTGTCAGGAGAATGAAGGAAAGACCTGTTTTTATCTTCTTACCAGTCTCTAGATTCAAAGAGAAGTCTATAGGAAGCTATGGAAATTACTTGCCATTGCACCTTCTGCCTTCTGTCATGCCACAGGCTGCAAGTGGTCCAGGGAACCAAAGATCCCTTTTCCCAGCTGCCGAGGAGGTGCATTGCTGTACCTCTCAGCAATGTGCCTGAGGCGCTGTCTGTTGGAACTGGATTTCTCCTGGACACTCATTATGTAAACCTGTAGAGCCAAGGGGTGGGTCAGTGACTAGCAGGCCTAGACCAACACTTAGCAATTAACATCTTTAACCTTGTGCCAGATGAAAGAAAAAATGGACAATGTCTGCCCAATTGATGTTTTGCTTAGATGGGACTGAGTGTGAAATTATGCTCGTGGACAGCCAATCATTATGTCATATCTTATGTTGTGGTTTTGTAAATTATTCCAAATGAAAACTCCAGCAGCCAATTAGCTAGTTGGACGTCTGCATGTTATTTACTGTTAAAATAATAACAATATAAGTTAATGCAGTCAGAAACCTCTTTATTCCAAAAAGCACAGCATACTTTTTATAAACTTCATCCCTTGTTGATACGCTTTTCCTTGGCATCTGTGTAGTAGCTGGAGACCATGATCCTGTGACTTTTTCCACTGGCAATCTTTCATAACAAGACTTATACCAGCTAATGTTTTTCTTTAATAATTTGTGGTCAGGCACAGTGCCTGTCACATCTGTGAACCAACTACGCATGGAAGCAATGAAATATGATCATCTCCATTTTCAGAATAAGTGTGCAGCTACACCTGAGGATCTAACAGTTACAGTGCTGGGTTCAGGGTTGTTTAATTGTTAATCACCCAGAGACTCTGATGGTGGTGTGTAGATCAGGAATGAAGAATGATGCTCCTTCATTATCTTTTTATAGTTTCCCTTCCATATTTATCAACTTTCTGTTTCATTTGACAAACCTACCTTCCAAGCAAAGCTGAGCTCCATTCCTTAAAACAGCCTGTTCACCATACAGCCTACACTTTTTACTTTTCTGTCCTTCTAGCTAGTATAAGGAAGACCTTTGCACACAGCGGTAGTATAATAGATGCAGAGAAAAGAGGTCTACCTTGTTATAACAAGTCCTTCAGCTCAAAGAGTCTGGACTTCATCATTTTCTCAGTGGGATTTCACAAGGAGTAGGAGAAGCTCTCTACCAAGTTCACAGAAAACAAACCTCACAGACTAGTGGAAAAACTGGAGGACACTAGCAACCCCTGTTATAGAGTATAACAGGTGAGAAGCCTTGCATGTATAATTTGCTGGTTCTATTTAAATTATTGGCTGAAACTGGTTTTACATTTAGACTACATTGCCATATCCTTAGAACAAAACACAGGGGGTTTTTATTGTGCATAAAGCCAAAAAAAGAAAGAAAAATATCAGTATTTTCCAACTAGTGTTGGAAAAAAAGAGACACTGGTAAAAAAGTATTCCATGACATGACAATTTCTGTATCGTATTTAGTCCTTGAAAAGATACTCTCTTTTTCTAAAATACTTTGTGAAAACTTTTGTAGCAAAATAATGTCTATTAGATCACAAAAAATTGATACTTGCAGATTAAAAACTAGTGGTGAAAACTTGAACTCCCTGAAGGCCCACAGACTTCACCACCAATTTAAATATAGTTTCTTCACCCAAAATAAGTTTTTTTTCCTCCAAAAACTGAGATTGACTTATGAAATTTACTGGTAATGGCAGAAGTATTTTTTGTCTTACGCAATGAGTACTTCTTCTGAAGTAGTTTCTCTTTGGAAAAATAAACAGTTTACTGAGTTCTGTGTATTCAAAGGCATGCACACTCATTGCAAGTACTGATTTGACCACTAGAGTCAGACAAACTTTCTGTCAAATTAATTTTTTACTTTTTTCTCACACTATGCAATCCTATTAGGCTTAGTGTAGTCTTGGGAAAAAAAAAAAAGAAAAAAAAGTGTCATCACCTGATTTCTTGTTAAGCCAGAAATGTGTTAGCACACAATCACATATGCAAATTACAACGTTGTAGTGTTTTCTACAGAGAAAGAAACTGAGGAAAATGTGCATATTTGTTCAAAAGTTGTGTTCTGTATTTTATCCTCTGTGTTTACACAAACATTAAATAAAAAAAATTCACAAAGATATGTTAATACCACCTATTCATTTTGCACTCAGTTTATAAGAGCCATTTTATTGACCAAACTCCAACTGCTAAACAACTGGTTTATTGACTCTAAAAAGGCTTTGTTCAGTTTAATCCATGCAGTACGTCCTGGATGAGCCTGTTTTTTACTAGCTGTAAAAATAAACAGAGAATAGAAGGAAATAATAATAATTGCAAAAAAGCCATATACTTGAGCCAATGATAATATGGTAATAATAATACAGCATGTGAACAAAGGAATCTTACATTGCAGCTCACATTGTGGTCTTTTATTTTATTAAACACAATATGAAGAGAGAATAACTCATCAGTAGCATAACATTTTCTGTTTACATTTTCCAGTGTTAGGAAAAGTGCAAGACTTGGGCTTGTCCCACTTGTCTCCAACGCAAAGATTAAGCTTTGGAAGATAATGGCCCAACCTGGTGTTATTGCTTGCAATCAAGTTACAGCAAACAAAAAGACACAAGACTGGGAAAGACTTTTTTTTTTTTTTTTTTTGGAGGCTTTTTTCCAGAGAAATCTGGATCAGGCCCTAGGTGAAAATGTTGTGGAAGCCTACTGTTTTAAGACAGATTAGTATTCATAACCTGCAAATTTGCTGCCAAAAATATGACCGAACAATGTGATACAGATTATTGGTTATGAGCAGCAGTTCTTTGGAAAATATATGATAACACAAAAAATCAGAATGCACAATTATATTATTGAGTAATTTTTATGTTTCTTCTGAAATTACCAGCATGCAGGCTATGTCAGGATGTGGCTCCCACTCACAGCACCCACTCTCTGATAACATCACAACTATTTTAAACTCTCTGAGCTAATTGGAAACATCAAATCTGCATTGCTAGAATTTAGTCATGCTTCATTTGAAAGTTAAAAGCAGCTCCTGGGAGCAGGGAGGTTCTTTATTCAAAACCCCTTTTATAAGCAGTGTGGTTAGAGCTGGAAAATTTAAATGTTTGTTTCTAAATCTCGCTTTAGGCCTTGCCATCTTTATATTTTAAGGGGGAGAAATGTCATGCAGCTTTTTAGTGAGTATTAGACTTTTTTTTTACTCAAACAGCACATAGACACAGGCAGTATTAAAAAAATACATTATCATTATCATGTGAAATGTTTTCGTTAGCAGAATATATGGAGACAAGATTAGTGAAATACTTCATGTTTCTTTCCTGAAATAGGATCCTTTGGCATGACATTGAGAATTTTAATAGTAGCTTGCCCAGAAAACCCAGTAAACCTGCTTATTCTTGGAATAGACACATGCTCTTTTGAAGGCTATTCTGGTCGCATTAAGTACATGTTATTGTAGAAGGACTCTCAGTTTTGCGATAAAATGAAATATGGAAACATTCCCCATATTTCCCTGGTTTAGCCAAAATGAGGGAAAAAAAAAAAAAGAGTATATTATGTCTGAACTTTCTTGTTTCATCTTTTCAAACAGCTGAAATGTGTATGCTTAAGGGTGAGATGCTGAAGAGCACTAGATTCAGCTTCTATAGGGTTGGTAGTTAGTCAATACCTACAAATTCTTTTCAGTGCAAGCTGAGAGGCTCAGCTGAGCTGGGACACAGATATCTGGAGTCCTGGCCATGTCTGCATGGTGCCACTGTAGCTGGTAAATAGATGTCTTGTAATCCCTAAAGATTTTTAAACATTCAATCATCTTCAAACAGAATTTGGAAATGTGTGTAGATTTTTCTGATTCCTTAAACCATTCTTTGCAGAAACTCCTATACAAATAATCTACACCAATGGGACTGGAAAGAATGAAAGAGAATAGGAAAAGTTGGGTAATATTACCACAAAATAAATATAGAACTTTTCTGCTCCTTTCCTTTTTTAATGATATGTTTTTACATTAACAATAAGCCAGTAATTTTTAACTCTCTTTTCAACAAGTGGTCTTTTGACAAAGGACTGAAAATTTCTGACATATTCCAAGTGTAATTAGTGCTGAACTTGAGATCTCCATTCTTTCAGCATGCTGTACAGCACTCGCATGGTTGATAGGCTGCAGTTAGTACCAAAGGCAATCAGTGTATTTTATTCTGTCTCCTGGTACCTGTGGGTGTCAGTGATCTCAGAGGGTTTAGGGATCAATTTCTTTCCTGGTGCACAGGAACATCAAAGGGTACAGAAACAAGAATAAAAATATAAACTACAGAGATCTTTGCCCCAGAATATAACCGAACCTGTGATCTGAGAGGGCTTTAGGAAAATAATTTTCCTGTGGTCAGGCTAGTTTTTAATTCTGCAATAAACCTGACACAGACACGTGGAGCCTTTTGTGATGACCTCCTTGTGTCAAAGACAAGTTCTGTCCACTGCTCATATAACTTCTGATATGTGCAGTACTGATTGCCTTCCACAGGGGAAGGAGGGGCTGGAAACCTGCCCCCCCCCCCCCCCCCCCCCCCCCCCTTGAAACTGCTGAAGATACTTATCTAGTACCTCATAGGATACTTGGCCCTGAATGGGTGAAAACAACTAAAGAAAAAAATATCCGAGGCATTCTGCTGTGATTATGTAAGACTTTTATGCCATTAAAAAAGACTATACTAGAAGGGAATGTATGTGGAGTTGTAGTAAATGACTTTCATATACAGTCTTGGAAGTGTCCAGGGCTAGTGTATGAGTAAAGCTTTGTTTAAATGGCAGAGTCAGTAGAAAATGTGAATTCTATTTCGTAAAATTCTCTTTTAAAAGTCTTCAGCACTGACTAAAAACCATATTGCTACTGCAGTAGTGTTGCAGCCAATGCCTCTGTGAACTTTATTTTCCTTGGGCTTTTATGCTGTGTAGTTTCTAACAGCTATTGATTACAGTCTTCCACCTCTTTTGACAATGACACTGTAAAGTGCCATAGAGTATAAACACTTCTAAAGGAATGATGTAATTGCTAGAGGCAATAATATACTGTACAGCTTTTGTTTAAACTTGTAAAACTCTTAAAGAGTCACAAATTATTCTCTAAATGTTGAATAGTATGATGTATTTTCTCCTTAATCCTTTAAACTCCAACTCCTAGGACTGTGTTTCAGTCCCACACATATTACATCATGCATCACAGTAGATAAAGCCTCAAGGAGTTTCAGCAAAAACCACACTTTTGTGGATCTCATTAAGGGGTTCTCAGTTTCTTCCATGAGATCTTCACTCCATACTGTAAGAGGGGCTGAAAATCACTGGCTTCCAACCAATGTTTGCAAAAATAATCAAAAAAAACAGAGAGTTCCAGCGCAAAATTTTTCAGTAGCGTCTACAATCTGCTAGGTATTATTTTCATTCTCAGTCAGCTCCAGGAGAGTTAGGACTTAAATTCCTCATAAATAACATTGAAAAGATTATTGAAAAAGTTACTTTTTCCTGTATTAGAAATTGCACAGCTAAAAGAAAAGGAAGAAATATTTTTAAAGTTTTATTTAAAAGTTCATATTTCAAATGCTTATCTTCCTTTTTCTTTTTTTTTTTTTTGCATACTTTTAATAAAAAGTTAAAGTTCTGTCTATTGTTCCAGGTTACAGGACTGAGAACTTTTGCACCTGAAAACCATAGTCTTTTCCAAATCTTGTTTGAGATACAATAATAGAGTCACAATAATATCCGCTGCATTTTCTTACACTAAAGAGATTAAAATAATGTCATTACACAGATGGGAACCCAATATGCCTTTAAAGCAGAGAGAAAAAGGGAGCCTGACTCTGCTGCCTGGATACTTCTCTCTTTGCAGGGAGCCTTTCTGTGGTCCAGAAACTATCCAAGAAAATGTAACTTAACCACTAAATTTTTATAATTTACTTTTAATTTGTGATGTTATCAGTGCTAGTGAACTTTTTAATCCAGATGTGGAGTTTATTTTTGCAAAGAAAAAAAAAAAAAAAAAGCCTGTGATAACTTTGCTATAGTTATATCCTTAATACGTTCAAAGCCCTTGGTAGAGAACTGACAGTCTCTTACACATGCAGACAGAAGTGCTCAATAATATAGACACATTCATGGAGCTAATAGTATTTTTGATGTTATGGGGATTTAGCAGCTATCTTCCCAGCAGGGAGAAGCAGCCAGCACATTGTACAACTAAAACCATTCTTGTTCCTTCTGAGAAGGCAACTGAGTAGATTCTCCATTCTTAAGGAAATATAATACTTTTCCTCTTGTCAGGTTGTGCTGTAGACATCTTAAGTTTTGAATATTTTTTCATCTAAATTGATTGCACAAAAATAGTTCTGGCCTGCTGGAGCTCCTGAGAGAGCACATCTATCCTATGACTCTATTGGAGCTGTGGTGAAGCAGCTCTGGAATTTTATTGCTGAGGGAGAAGCATTTGGATCTGAACAAGATATGAAAAGGAACTGGGAGCATCCTGACAAAGAGTGTGGTCTCATTGTAGAGATGTCACTTGGCTCTTCTTGGCTCTTACAGTTTCAACACACTTGAAATGGACCATCATGTTCATAACATCCTGAATAAACCAAGCATTTGTGGTCCACTTACAATACTTCTCTGTGTATATCAGGGCATGAAATTTTATTGAAGCTTCTGAATACGCTGAAATGCAATTTTGTAAAGGCAAAAAGACATTTTAATGTCTCTCCCTTTTAGCCCAAGGACTCCTGTTTTGAATGCTTTATGGAAACCCTGCATGTTTCCAAAAATCACTTTGGCTTCAACAAAACTGCATATTTTTACTGGTGTTTCTTTTTTAGTGGATGTACTCTAAGAAGATCTAGAATGAAACATGAGAGTCTTCATTTTTATGTTATGACCATTATCTGTGAAGGCAGAGTCATTCTGAACTCACTCAATATGCTCTTGCTCAACATTTATTAACAGTATTAAGGAGAATTTAAGCTGAGACAATATGCCAACAGAGAGACTGTGTAAGCAAAGCTCTATAATCTAACCTAACACATGTAGGATTCCCATCTTGTAAAAAAAGTGTGCAATGCCCTGCCTTGCATGTGGACTTTGGAGAACTACCCAGGAAAACATAAATGCAGCTGTGGTCTGTATGTGCTTGATAAATAGTTCATGCTAATACAAAGTTCAAGTTTTTCAGAAACTTGGAATATCTTCTATCAGAAGCTTAGAGCTTGTACTCACAGGCAATGACGTCTACCACCAACTCTACTAACTTTAACAAATAATACCCTTTGATATTCTTTGTCACTCATTTGTTTGCATATGGATGAGGACATTACCTGAGTCTTGTAAGAAGGCTCACCAGCTAGTTCAATTCTGAAGATCAAATATTCTCACTGGTGTGGATGTGACTCTTCTACTATGTTTCATTAAAGACATAGTAGATGTCACTCTGAGCACTGCTGAGAGTGAATTAAGTTATTGGTTCTTTTAATGTAGTATCTACCTCTTTTGTATGTTATGGAACTTTTCCTGGGCCAAATAACTTAGTCTTGAATAAGACAGAGGTTTGTAGAAAATTTTTTCTTTCATTTTTTTTCATTAAATACTCCTATGAGTCAAGTTTTTTCAAAGTTCCCTGAGAGAAAGTAATTTCTTCCACTAGAGTGCAAATGACCAAGCGCAAGCAAAGTTGTATTGTTACTTTATGCCAAGTGTAGTGCCCGAAGCACAGCAGCCTCCTGGGCTTCCAGGTGTTGGACTGTATTATTTGGTGTATTTGTATGTGCTGCCTGACATTCCACAGGCCTGATCAGCCACTTTTGGGTATGTGGGAACAACTAAGTCTGAAAGAAAGAAGCAAACCCTGTAGCTATTGAGCCTTGCTTGGACTGCCATTCTCAATGACTTACAGTCTTAAAATCAGGTCATTTTTTAATTTCAGGTTAGTTTCCTAACCGCTTTACTTTCCAACATTTTCATTGAGCAACTTAGTGTTTTTCCTCATTCAATGTGTTTTTCCAATCAGCTGCATTCGTTTCATTCTTTTGTAGTTACTTGAAATAGCAGGAGAATATGGAGCAGAATTTGGATGCTCTCCACATCCCTAGAATGGGATTGGGCAATTCATTTGACCATAATTTATTTGATCAAACTAATCTTTTTATTCATAATTAATATTTTTATTTTTACCGACTTTGATATTTGCAGTGATTCAGTGGATTCTTCTTGACATCAGTTTTCAGCTTATGGGTTGTCTGAAAAATATTGATGATTGATAGTTAATCCATCCCTCAGATTGTGTGAGTAGATGCAAAGGGTTTAGAGAGGACTGTTTGAGCATTTTGTGTGCATAAACATATGTTCAAATGCCTAGTTGTGCATTCTGAAGGGTGCACATGTGCACGAATTGCAACCCTGAACAATACTGTTACAAAAATAAAAGATTATTTCTATAAAACTCATAAAAATGTGTAAAAGAAAGTCAAAGTACTTTGAAAGCAAACTTGCAGAGTTTTTTCTCAAAATATTGATAAATTGAAATATTTTATCTCAGAGCTATTATTAATACAAAACTCTTTTTGATTCACATATATTTCTGGAATTCAGTCCTTCCAAATGAGAGAAAAATCAACTCACAAAAAATGTTTGTCAGTGTCCACATTCAAAACCTTGTATTTACCTTTAATGAAAACATAGTAAAGAAAATTAGTCCAAGTGTGCTCACAGTGAAACCCATGAGGGTTTGAATAAAAATTCTGAAATCAATGCAGTTGCACCAATTTTACATTGGTGTAACTAAGACCAAAAGTCTACCTAATGTATTTAATTGCTACTGATTCTATTAATTTCCTTGCAAAAACGTAGCAAATGAGATTAAAGTGTAATTCTCCTATTCAAGACCCTTATGGAATATAAATATATTGGTCTTATAAATGATTTATCTTTTTTTTTAGCTATTCCTCAGATCATTTTGATTATTCTTTTAGATCTGCTTTTTGGCTATGGAAATGCAGAAGTTCAGGAGGTCCAAGTAGTAAAATCTGCAGATGGTATTTACATCTCCTAATTCTGGATAACTCAGAACAGAGTTTGAGACCTTGTCTGGATTCACAGAGGATTTTATCTGACAAAAAAATTGATTTTTTTTTTTGCTTTTGATTTGTGTGTCTGTATCTTTTCGTGTTTAGTTTAGTTTACAATACTTCAAAGATTTCAGCCTTTCATTTAGTATGTTAGAGTCACAGCAGCTGTTGCCCGCATAAAAATAAATCAATAGCTTTAAAATTTGAACCTCATACTATACATATTATTACTTCACCTTCCTTTACTGAAAACAATTTTCTTTTACAAATGAGCCACATCACTGAACATTTACCAGATTACAGTTTATACAATTGTAGAAACTGAATAATTTGATATCTTCAACTAGTAAAAAATTATGGATTATCTAGAAATTTTTTTTAGGAATATATATGGATCCAATCCCGAAAAGATTAGAATGTGAGTATTTCAAATCCTGAATCCTGACCACATTTTTTCAAATATCTAAGGTAATTTTCAGGAATTATGTGATCTAAAACTCCTTGCTCTGCATTGTCAAAACATCTGTTTGAAAAAAATCCTGCAGATGTTTATAGTGATGTCAAATTTGTGCAGACTTTCATAGCAACAGCTTTTAGTGGTTCAGTCTTTAGCCATGTGATTAATTGTTGTTGAGGCTAACATCAAAGTTTATGTTTAATTTGAAGCATGTTCAATTCAGTAAGATTTTTTAACCTTTGTTAAAACACTTTTAGTGTCATAGCTTTCCTGTACTGGATATAAAGCTCTTAGAATATGAATATCTATAAATACATTCTTCAACTTTACTCATATTGAAAGCTACAAATCCACTTAAGCAATGATACTTACTTAATTAGGACTTGACATACATACTGCTCATACAACTAATTTCTGATTAATTTGTATTACATTATGAATATTTATACATTTACTATAAGAAAAAAACCCTAATTTTTCATGAATACCTTGTGTATTAGTAACTTTTAACAATTGTCTACGCTTTTTCTGGCCAGTCACTGACCTCATTCAGGAGTCATGAGGAAACTGATCACTGACGGCATCTCTTGCCTTTTTCCTTAAAAATTTGTTCCAAGTATACCTGTCCTTGAACTGGCCAAATGAAAAGGGAAAATAAAAATGGATAGAATTTTCCATCTAACCTAGATTTTTAATGGGTGAACACATGAAGAAAACAATTATCAAATATCATGGGTTATGATGGCAAAAGACTCCAACGGGCATATCATATAAAGGGACTCTACAAACATTGGGACAAATCCTAAGCCAGATCCTACGTGTCCTGTCTTTCTTTTAAAAGGAGAGTAGTGGCTTCCAGGAGGAAACTGTATTAAGTAAATACACTTAATTCCTCTGCTGCATTTTGTGAGGCCACTTAAACCTCCAAGAGGTTCACTTAAAGCTTTACAAATCAGAGAAAGATCAGTCACCTTCCTTGAATATTACTGTTTGTAAACTTGGGCTCTGGTCCATATACATGTCCATGTCTGCATGTCCTATTTATTATCAGTTCTGCTCTGGTTTCTGTGCTGTGATCTACACTGCTTATAGTGCTTAGTTGTCTCAGACATTGTTTCTTTGAAAGTGTATGGATTTGTCCTTATTGTTGAATAAAATTTTAAATGTTCTGGGAACAGGAAGCCAAAACCTTAGTTCTCTCACTTCTCAGTGAGAAGTGAGAGAACTAAGTGCCCTGATCTCTGCAGGGCTGAGTCCTGTGTTGCCTTGCATCATCTCTGTTGGAACTCCTATTTCTTATATTTCCATCAGTCTTTTCTGTCCTTCCAGGAGAAGACATCCCTTGGTGAAGGAAGTGCTCTCAGCAAAAGAGTTCAGTGCAGGTCCACTTCTAGATAAGTCCTAGGACCCACCCAGGGCTTCCTGGGTCCCATTCACTAGATTAAAATCAACACTTGCAAAGTGTTGAGTCACTTCTCTGTCTATTTCTAGATCATCTAGATCTAGATGAGGGTTACAGGCTCATCTGAATGCTTCTGAACAAACAAAGGTGTCTGGAGGATTTTCATCCTAAGAGTAAGGGTGTCTAGTGATTTCATATATGATAGGGCTAGGCAGTCATAAAAAGCAACGGAATAGATTTTGGTTTTAATTTTATGTGGATTTTTGGTTCCCAAGGTCTGACTTGCCCATGATGACTTGAACAGCTGTATTAGTCAGCTGTTAACTGGTGTTATATTTCTGCTGTATATAAGGAATAGTGAAAGGAACATCATCCCACTCTCACTGCATAATAGTTCCTCTCTGAACTTTCAAGTGTTAAGCATGGTAATGATTTTATTTTTTAAAGCAGAGACACAAATTGTTGATTTGGAACTTTTTATTTACTGCAAACTATGTTCTTAATTACTTTCAGACTGAGCTCTATGTAAGTTGCTTTAACAAGCTACAACATATGTTATGCAAATAACAACAGAAACTACTGTTTTCCATAGAACTGGCCTAAAAGTCATTAATAAGACAGAATTTCTCATTCCTAACCTGGTCTTACTTTAATCTTTTTCTAAAACCTGTAGGAAATAACTTAATTACAACAACATTTTACAGTGCCAGCACAAAAAACATGGGTAGATAAATTACTTAAGATTTCAAGGTTTTTAAATAGAAATCGTTGTGAGTTTTTATACAGTATTTTCTATTCTTGTTTTTGTATGTTTTGAAGATAACATATAAAAATACTACAGAAGTGCAATACAGAAGGAAATAATAGATTAAACTTAATTGAAAGTGCTTGTTTTAATGGGGAATATATCACCAGACGTACCTCTTGGTGTTCCCAATGCATCAGAAGGTTGTAAGAAACAGCCGGGCTGTAACCAAAAATCTACAGGGGACACTTCAAATTAGTATTCAGGGTATTTGAACGCATTTCTTACATTATGAAATCTACTCAAACAGTGGCTTTTAAATTTACGATTGTATCAGTGTATTGGCCAACATTTTTCAGTATCGGCCAAATTTAATGGTTAAATTATTTTTGCAGAAATTGTATACCCACCTGAGGGAAAGTGGAGCTGAATGCTCTATTATAGTTTGTCAAACTGAACAGAAAAATCTGAAACGAGAACAGAATTTCCTAGGAATGTCTAGTGCAAAACGTGTTGGTCTATATGGTTCAATACCTACTGTTTTGCACTGCAACAGAAATTATAGCAAAATAATATTATGCATTTGTATAATATGTATGAGAAAAAAATTAAATTACTTCTCTCTTTGCAGTTTAATTGTGGTTACTCTGTTTTACTTTTGCTAGTGTATGTAATTTCTGATATAAAATGCTTAACAATGGAAAAAGGGGTAAAAATAGGGTTAAAATGGTAAAGTACATCCTCAAAATAAGAAGTTTGAATTTTTTAATTGTCCTTTTTTGAATGACTGCAAGTATCACCTTAATTTGCACATAAATTTGTGATACCATAGACATACTGAAATTTTACATTCATGGGTACATGGGTACATAAAGCCTTGAAAGCATACATTCACATATCAGTTAGAGTTCAGCTCAATCCAACAATAAATGCTAACACCAGTCACTTGAAGAAGCTCTAAAATCCTTCTAGCATTTCTGGAATTTTCCTTTTAGATGATTAGCTTGTCTCTGCCTCTTCTCTTTTTCTTTCACTCTCTCTTTCTTTCTTTTATTCTTTCTCCATCCCCCTCTCCTTGTCCCCCCCATCTTTATTTTACTATATGTATAGAAAATTTGTCACTCTAAGGTATGGTTACTCACATTTCACTCAGCCCAACTTTTGTAGAAATTATGATGTTGCCTTAAAATCAGATAAGGGAACATGCTAACAATCAGAAAATATATATATTTATATTTAAATATACTTTTAAAAATCACTATAGAGATTTACTTATATATGCAAACATATCAAAATCCTGTATCTGACTACATAATAAATATTAGAGAATGTGAAGTCCCTGAAAGAAAAGGTCCACAAAGCAGCATATGATTGTCTGTCTTATTCATTTTCTTGAATAATGACACTAGTTGTATATTAAACCTGCTGCAGCTTATAGGATGTTGAATACATCTTCAGTATCACCACCTTATCCTTTGCTTTCGTATTTTCTGTTTGTTAAGGTTCTTGCCCTCCTCATTTGAGAGTGCATTCACACCTCTGATGCCAGGAAACCACTCAATGAATCAACAGAATTTTGATCTGCAGAATTATGGGATTTCTACTCATAAAAAGGGAAAAATCTAGGTAAACAAATAAAAAGTCTGTAGAGAAGAGAGTCTTTGGTCCAAGAAATAATTCAAAATGTTTTCAGTACTGAAACTACTGGACAATCAAAGCTAATAAAGGAGATGTATTAGAAGCAAAGGATGAATGTAATTACGATGACTTTTATCTTATTTTTATACTTAAATATTAGCACAAAACATATTGTAATAGTAGTAGGGGTTTTATTAAGTGATAAATTCAGGTCTCTGACTTTGCATCAGAATACAAAGCCACATATGACAAAAATGCTTTTGCCAAGCCCTGTTCCAGGAAGATGTATGGTTTTCATATGTAGAGTCAGGAGTTGGACAAAACAAGCAAGATCTGGGCTGTGTCTGTTGTTATGACCCAATTGAGAAAAACATTCCCAAGAGCAGCATTTAACATTACGTTTCTCTGTAAAGGGTTTACTTAAGCAGAGGGATGTACTGGTAACAGAAATGAGATCTCAATTACACTCCATAAAATGAACATAGTTTAAAACTAATTAAGTAGACATATCTGTTTGCAAATAGTGTTTTCTAGAAACTGTCTTGACTGACTTAATACATTATGGATAAAATGAACCAGTTCCTGTGAAAATGAACACCCTCCACCCCAAATGTTCCTCTTTTATTATGAGACAGGAAGAGGAAGATGGTTCAAAGAAAACAGAAATGATTGTCAGATCCAGTCTGCAAGATGTATTGAACATTCGGGCTAATACTATAGAAAAGCAAATGTTTTGAGGGTTTGATAAGATTGTCACTACTTTTAGAGGAAAGAATCATTTCTTTGATTCCACCAGAAAAACACAGTATTAACATTGTCAAATATGAACAGAAATGCAGTCACTTCTAAAAATTTCAGATTCTAACTAATTTAAAATTCATAGGATTTTCAACTATTTCAAAAAAAAATTGTTAATAATAAAGCTGAGTGAATATGTTCTAATGAATTATTTAGATAATGAAAGCCACATGTTTGGACAAATTTCCTGTGAAAAAGTTTGATATTCCCAAACTATATATGTTGAATAAAAAATGTGCTGTATTCAGTTAAATATTCTTGCTCTACACACCATGCACAAGGTGGAGTTCACATTTTAGTGATTATTCAGAGATCAAGAAATAAGCCTTTGGCTTCAGATGATATGCGTGACTAATAAACATAGAATGAGCTTCAAATTATTAAATCTTGAATTAAAAAGACACTAAAGTATGACCAATTCTCACTGCATGTGTTTAAATATTACAGTTATGAAATTATTAATATTTTTGTACTATTAGATTAAGACCCACTCATTAATATAATTAATTTCATTAATAAATTTGAGGAATTAAGTCAAAGATTTTGTGATTTCTCTGTAAAGCACACCATTTAGGAAATTACTGTGTATTGGAAACATATCATCTACACTATCGCTGTTTCATTTAGAAGGATCAAAATTGTAAAAAGGAGCCTTTCCATTTTTTGCTTTGGCAACTAATTAAGAGATAATTTGCATTTTCTTGTTTCTTTCCAAAGTGTCCTAAAATTCTCAATTTGGCTACTGCTCCCTTTTGCAACATATACATATAACATTGCATTTCAAAGATGTTCAGAAGTTCTCAAAAGCTTCAAAACCACAATAACACACAAAGGGAAACCATCCTTCTAGTCCTTTTCTGTATAATTTGACATGACGTGTCTAAAGTGATCTATCCAATTGTTTGAAGGAGGATATTGTAGCACAAAGTCAGCATTGACTGAGGCCAATCTGCAAAGGCTAATTTGTGTTTTCTTATCCTTTAGACAGACCTCTCCAGTGTCTATAAAACTCTATAAATGACCACAGTCTGCAGCTGGAAAAGCCGGATGACTGGCAAGAGACCCAATGAGGACTGAATAATCAAGCTGTGCTATTAAAAGGTAGAAGACATCAATTCCAAATCACTGGAATGATGCAAATCAGTTATTGTATTTTTTAATGTACACTCCTTTAATTGAACAGCTTTGTTCATGCTCTGTTGCTGTGTGAAGATAAGCCAGAAAAGGGGAGAAGCCACATTCCAAAGGCCTATTTCTCTAATTGCCAATAAAATCTACTCTGTCCAAGCTGGTGAGCAAAAGTAATCTCTGCTTTGTTAATTCTCTTTTTGCTCTTTCTTGTAGATAATATTGGACAAAATTTTTGGTTATATATTGCATTTACATATATTGAATATTCAAACAAACTTTCTCTGTTGAAGTTTGTGGCAACTCCATCTGTATGAAGTACAACTAATACTGTAATTTATGTTTACTTTTTTTTTTTCATTCAAAGTAATGATACTGTCTGTAATCATTGAAAATTTGAATTTATGCTGGAAAGCCTTCAGGATTTACAGAGGTATGTACAGTTAGAAGATATTTTTTTTGTGTGTACAGCTGCTCAGGGAACTTTTTCTATACATATAATATTAAATTTTAACTTTTAAAATGAACAATAATTTTAATACAAATTCAGTAATATGACTCCATATGTTGCTAAGTATTACACTGTAAACACTTGCACTGAAAAAAAAATATTTTTAATAGAATAATGGGCAACAGAGAATCTGTGAGTAATAAAATAAGATTTTCTGTCATATGACATTACAATAGATGAAGATGTATGTGTAACTTTTTCATAGTTTAAAAATCAAGTTTCAGTATAAGTGGATCTATATAAGGAGAATGAAATGTAATGTCGTATGATAAAGTCATATCAATGTAAAGCGTACAGCCTCGTGTCTTTTAAGGTCTTTGACCAATAGCTTTAAAAAGTCAATGAAATACATATATATTTTAAAAAAAAATTAAGAAGCAGAATCAGTTGATTACGTAGACTCACTATTAAGCAGACCAATTCAGTGAAGTTAAGGGAACTCTGGTGCAATTGAAGAAAAGTAGAGGTGATTTTAGATATATTCTGGGTTAGCCCTTTACACAACCATTACAGCTATTCCACTATGGTCATCCAAAAAAGGTTACATCCAGATTCATTCTAACTTATTTCTGAGTATACAGACCAAGCAGATTACAGTGAATCCTAAATGTCCTGAAATGCTATAACCTGCCATTACCAATACTGTCCCATCTACACTGATATTTAGGAGTTTTTACTTAAAGGAGCCATTAAGATCCAAACAGATGTGTAAGATAACCGGCCATCCTAATGGGAATGGATGCTGCCTGCCCCAAAATATCCTTTTTCACATAATGTAAAAGTATAATGAAGTATCCTATTTCATACTTTTTCTCTCAGTAAACGGAGAATGAAGTAGGCACCTCTATAGCCTTTCCAGTTGCTGTGTATATGAGAGAACACATTTTATGTATCAACATGCACACACATATGTATCTTCAGTGGCAACATCAGAGTAGATGTTCCAGGTACCATTTACCTCAAGTAGATGAGAACATTGCTAACATCGTACGAGGTGTCCAGGTGTGAGCTTGATGACTATGGCCCTTTGAGTATGTCCTGATGCATTGTCATTTCCCTGTCTCTGCAGAGTGCAAATGTCTGACTGAGACAGTGCAGTGCCATCAGCTGCAGGAAACAGGGTCGGGAGGAATTCCAAACCTACGCAGCGGTGCCAACTTTGCACCAGGTGTGCAGGAACCAAGAAACATTCGGTGTATGTTCAAATTGCCTACCATCCTTTTCCTTTTTCCATGGTAAAAGCAGCCCAAAAGGCTCTAGATATTTTCCACTGTTACACAGACAGACAACAACATCTACTTCAAAGTCTTCTCAGATAAGACAAAGCTTAAATTTACTTCCTTGAGACAAGAAATAGCTTTCTCTAAGGTTTTAAGACATAAGTGCTGTTGCATATATGACTTGAGTGATAAATATACTCTCTTAAGGCCATTGCTCTTCCTGTTTTTCCCCTGCATTATATGGTCCAGGAATAAATGCTTCTTCTGAAAAATATCAATGTAAAAAAAACCAACCTGTGAGAAACTAAAAGCAGAGGCACCAGAGGGAAGGTGCGCTGGCAGTGCTTTGTGTATGGTTAGAATCCATGAACATGGGTAATTTGACAGGTTCCAAAACATGCTGTAAAATACCTGTTGAATCTTGAGCACGGTGGACTTTTTCAAAAGGTTAAAAAAAGGCTTAAAAGGTCCAGCTGCATGGAAGAACTGCGCTGATACACTTTAAACTCTGTATACTGTGTTTGCATGTAAGGAAGATCACTGTCACGTGCGTGCTTTGGGAAAGAAGATCTCAGAGAAGTCATACCTGGGGGGCCAGGTGGGGGTGGTGCCAGCAGCATCTGTGGCTATAGGGAGTTTCTGAGTGATAGGCAGTATATATGCTGCACAGCTTCTTTCTTTCCTATTCTACATGCAAAGCCTTCCCCACAACTGGAAATGCAGGTGGTGCCAGGAGGAGAAGGATATAACAGACAAACGTCCCCGTGTAGCCTGTCTTCCAGAGCAGGGTGCCCAGCCAGAAGGGTGAACTAGGGTCATCCCCAAGTTATCCCGTGCTCCTGGGATACTCCTCCTGCTAATAACCCAGGACGTGTCAGGATTTTATCTTTTTCCATCTGGATAAACATGAGGACAAGTTACCATCTATGTCCAGGGGGACAGTCCATAGGGCTGGTGTCCAGCACAACAAAAGGACCCAGAACCAAAAGTTCATTCAAAAGTTTTACTTCCTTGGAATCTGTTTTTTATTATAATTAGCTCCAGTAACATAATATAAATTGCAGACAGACAGTATTAGAAACATCTCAGTAGATAGCATGCAAAAGATACGGATGTTTATATGAATTTCAAATGAAAAATACACACTATATTATATTAGTGTAGGTTATGTAATTAGGCTTTGAGATATTAGTGTGTTCAAATTAGCTCACACTGTTAAGTAAATCTTAAATGCTTTACTCCAACACATTTCCTTTGATTTCAATAGGAGACTGTTAGATACAGATTTTTTAAAAAGAGTAAATGCCTCTGTATTTAGCTTTCTTATGTGGCTTTTATTTCTAAAGGAGTATGTATTGCATCCTTAACTTTTATGTTTCCATGTTAATATGATTAAGAAGACACACACTGAGCTAGAAGAGTCTGCCTGCCCAAATTTCCCTCTGAAAACAATTTTGCTGACACATTTGGGAAAACTATCAAATCTTATTTATTTGACTTTTCATATATACAAAGCATTGAAGTTTTTGTTCCTTTTTGCTTCCTAGGGCTATGAACAATAGAAGAGGACCAGAGCAACCTGTCATGTGGGAAATACTTTCAAGTACCCCAAAACTCAGAGACTGAATATCATCTTGTGGATCTTGTTTACTTGACATTCCTTTAGTTGCTTTGTTCTAGAGTATAATCTTTTAGAATTGTTATTTCATCTAATCATTAGGTCCTCTTACGTAACTGCTGTGAAAGAATTTACAGGCTGCCCAGGGAGGTTGTGGAGTCTCCTTCTATGGGGATATTCAAAATCCACTTGGATGCAGTCCTGTGCAACTTGCTATAGGTAAACCTGCTTTGGCAGGGAGGTTGGACTAGATGATCTCCAGAGGTCCCTTCAAACCACTACCATTCTGTGATTCTGTGAAAAGCTGATGAGAAAATAGCCATTTTCCTTTTGAAAGCATTGCCAGGTTGGTTACTTCTGATGTACCTTCAGTTACCTGTAGAGAATACAAGGTACCTACATGTTTATTTCTATTATGCATTTTTTCCTTCATTCAGCTCTAATTGTAGTGCTTAAGGTGGTTTGCAGATCATTATCTGGCTTTTATGTTTTTATAGAGGGTGACCACTTCTCTATTTACTGTAGCTGAATCCTTTGAACCCTCCTGGTGATGTAACCATCACTGATAGATGCTGCGAGATAGCTTCAAGTTTTGAAAATGTCATTTAAGAACAAGGCATCAAAATACATCAGTTGACTTTGTCTCATTAGCAACTTTTTATTTCAGTGTATCAGCACTTTCTTGTTAATGCTTACTGGAATTTGTCTATAGTGAGGCTATACCACTGGTTCAAGATGGGTTTATGCTGACTTGTGATTTCACTGTAGCTTATTAGAGTGTTCTCCTCTCTGCTCCAGTTCACCATGTGAGACATAATGATATGCTACTGTTCACATTTACATTAAATTGCAATAGAGGGGGAAAAGTGTGGGTTTTTCTGTCCTTATATTGTTATCTGTAATGACTCAGATCAAATAATTCTGACACAAATTACAGTCTAAATCGGCTTTTTTATTTTGACTTTTGAGTCATCACTATGTTATTCCACCTGTTGTCATCCTGTCACCTCCTGGCATAATGTAAAATAACACAATGTAATAATGGATTTTGATATAATAAAGTAGTGCTTTAAAATAAATTTCCTCTGAGGACTTGGAGGCTGACAGATGCTGATCAAAGTCTTGAACAAAGCAGGCCATCTTTGCAACAAGATGTGCACAAACAGGTAGGTACCTTATGCACCAGCCACTGAAGTGTCCCAGGGAGGGTCTCAACCTCCTCATGTATGACAGTGAGAGTTGACTGACTCATACAAACCATTTGCTCTTTTTTTCAATAAGATCCTGCTGGAGTGCATAAAATATTAAACACTGATTTACAGTATCCAGGGGGTTGATAAGTAATGTACATAGAACTCTTGTAATTAAAGAATGTTTTTAGTTCACCTAAAAGTTCATTGTCTATGGGAAGAATGACAAGGAAAGTTCTTGGTTAAATGGTTAAATTCTAGAAATTTATGATACTAAATCTTTCTTTCCTATTTGGATTACTAACTGTTATTTTCAAAGCATAATGATATAGAACCATGTATCCATACCCTCTGAAAAAACCTGAAAAGAGTAAGAAATCAAGGAAAGACAGAAGATACATAAAATCAAGACATATAATTCAATGTCACGTTTAAGTATTACCTTCCTTTTGTTCACCATAAATGTTATTAGCTTCAGCTATTACCTGGATCTATATTAGTCACACCTCTGTTGGAATGAATGGCCAACTAGACAAATTTTAACTTGAAACTTGCACAGTTTAGCCCAAGTGGAAGAGGATTTTTAGATTATTTTGTCTAATGAAAAAATGACTAGTCATTTTTAATTTACATGTGATATGTTATTGCAGCTCCTACATTTTTTTACAGACCTCCACTTTTAATCTTGATTTGTATCAGGACAGTATAGAAACATATTGGCTTTTGCTTTAGAATTGAATATATCTGATTTGAGGATGGGGTTAGATTCAGAAGTGGTCTAGAACGTACAATTTAAAAAAATATATGGTCATAGGTAAAAGTAAAAATATGATGGCTGAATACCTGCAAGACACTAATTTCCAGAAGCTAAGTGCCTTTCATTTGACCTTTCTGTGAGTGCTTAGGCTGGCAATGGGAGACAAAAGAAGAAAGGAAATATCCTGTGCACAATAACATGACCATTACACCAATGTCCAGACTGCTCCTACAGGCTCTGTGGAGAGCTTAAATAAGATTAATTCATTCAACTCCAGCACTTAGGTGAATTTTGTCTACTGTATAGATTCCAACACCCGGTTCATTCTGTTGTTCCACTTTCACACTGGCTTAACCTACATGGAACTGTCAAAGGTTGCAACACTGTCTAAATACCACAGTAGTGTGTTAGACTTCGTAAATATGTAGGTAGAAGTGCTGGGAAAATGACATATAAATTAAAAAATCCTGGCACAACACCGCTTTCACTACACTGGGGCAAAATGTGATGCATTCTGAAACTGATATATCTAAGGAAATATTTGTCCAGCTCTAATTGTTTGGCTTCAGAAAACAAGAGGTAGAGGTTATGTTCTCAATAATCCTCCAGCACCGCCGCGTCCCTCTTTTAAAAAAAAAAAACAAACCCCAAACCAACCACGAAAGTATTTACATTTTTTAATAAAGAAAATCATCCCAAAAACTGAAATGATGCAGTTTTCAAAAAAGCTATTCAGAAAAGGTAATGTCATTAAACACTTGAAGTAAAGTTTTCAGCCTTCTTTCAACCTGTTTCTTTTTTTCCACAGGTGTTCCTGGCTGGATATATTTTAAAACAATTTGAGTGATACAAGAGACAAGCTTGTTCCTCTTACATTCAAACATATGCTTCACAAGGTGCAACTTCATTCTTTCACCTCTTTTATGATTCAGTCATATTTTATTGAAATTTTGTCTGTGTTTCTTTGTCACAGTTCCTGCCAAGCATGCTCAAGCAGCTGAGAGAGAGGTTGAAAGAGAAGTGACTGAACAGAATTTTAACTAGGGACAGACAAATATCAGATGGTTTGTTTCATATTGTGAAGCAAACTACCTCAATCCACCATCTCTTGGAGCAGTTTATCCAAGCATTAATGGAGCCTTCAGTCTGATTCCACAGTGGTACCGAGACTTACAGAACAGAAAGTATCTCAAGCTGTGCTGAATAATTGTGAAAAACAATAATATTTTCAAAATAATGAGTAATTACAGTATGTATGTGGCATTCTCTTGGTGCTGCTGGAAAGCAGACAAGGACGAAAATTTCTATGCTTACCTCTGAAAACATTGCCATAACACATAGTTCTGGTCTAGGCAAATCTAAACACTTGTGTTCACAGCAGTTGAAGCAGTGGCAGTGAATTTTTAATCCTCTACTAACAGCAGGCAAGTCAATCTTCTTCAAGAGTAGGGGTATAGAGAAGAAAAAACCTACATAGTTAGCTGAGTGTGAAATCTTTTTGCAACAGAACTAACTCACATCATCATAAAAATTGCTGTCATTGGCATAGCTTTACTGTTTAAAAAAACCCACAAAACTGTAGATATACTAGTGCTGCTTTACTGGTCTCAATTAATGCTGATCTGGTTGGTGAGAAGCAGTTTAAAGTGGAAAGCAAATAGAGGAGAAACAACGTAATTATATAAAATTTGGAAATAAGTTAGGAATTCTCTGGATGTAATTGGTGCTTACATTATATCAAATATGCTTCATGGTGTGTGACACTTTCAGCCAGCACGGAAGCTTTTTTTATTTTACACTTGCAGTAATATGATAACAAGGAGAATGAGTGTATTGTTTTGGGAAGGATTCACATACTACAAAGGAAAATCCTGTAAAACTTTCTTTGTATGACCTTATGTGAATTTTGTGCCCTGGAAAATGGTATAGTCTTACTGAAAAAATACTACATGAGCAAGTAAGGATTGTTCACGAGACTTTTATCAATGCAGAAATCAATCAAGCTTTTAAGTGCCATTAAGTGCCAGCGCATAAGACATCTAGGTTCTTCTGAAACCATAGCTTATATTATAAAGCACGCTTTGTAGGAGGCTGTATTTAACATTACATGGATAACTTGTCTTCTGGAATTTCCTAACTTTCAAGTGCTGATTTCACAATTTAAATAACTTTCTTCTAACATAAGTGGGTTTGGTTTTTTTTTTGTCTTTGGCGAGGTAAGAAGAAGATTTGGTGTTTCTCTCTGTTTTGCACACCGTGCATGTGGAAACGACATTTGTATATTAAATTGCAGAGCCATGCAATGAATTTTTGTGCATCTGTGACCAGAGCACCTACTTCCTGCTCACCAATATATCCCTTTTGAAACTTACTGTAACATTTTACACTCATAACACTTTCAAATAGATACCATTTCAAAGTGCCCTTCTAGAGGCATATCCTCTATTTTTCTCGTCTGTTCTGCTTAAAGTCATATCAAGTTATATATATCTAAGAGGGGGTAAAAGCCTAAGAAACCCAATTCTAGATCAGTAACATAATTTCTGACAACTAGTATGTAAAAAATTTGATATAGTTCACTAACCAATACAGCTGAAAATGGAATTTCCATACCAAAGCAAAAGGAAAAATTTCCTTGCTTCTTAACAGGACACAGATCACTTAATGCTCTCAAAGTATGGCAATAGAAAATATACAAAGTCATGTAAATAATTTGGTGGAAAGTGTTTATTCATTGCAATTCCTGAACATCTTTTGCCTACATTATCATTTGGTAACTAAGTTCTTATGCACATGCACATTCAAAATTACTGAGTAACTTCCTGTGTAAAGAAAAACTACAGTGGGTAGAAAAATAATCCAGAATTAAAATAGAATAAAATAGAATAAAATAAAATAAATAAAATAAAATAAAATAAAATAAAATAAAATAAAATAAAATAAAATAAAATAAAATAAAATAAAATAAAATAAAATAAAATAAAATAAAATAAAATAAAATAAAATAAAATAAAATAAAATAAAATAAAATCTCCTCAGAGCATTTCTCAAATAGTACCACTGTTCTGTGGGGAGAGTAACTGTAAATATTGCATATGGAATAGAATATGATGAAGCTGCACATAGAATCCTATTATTTTCATTATTGTTTGTGTCTTGCTGACTCGTGACTGATATGTTAAAGACTATTGTATTGCTACTGTCTTTTACCATGGATGCTCTTAAGATTTACAGCATTGCCCTCAGCAAATAAAAGTGTTTTTCAGAGAAAAAAATTTCTGCTGCTGAGTTTCCAACCACATCTTATCTGTTCTGTCTAAGAAGCAACGAGTTTTCTTAAGGATGATTTTATTAAGAGTCATTTAAAGAGATAGACCCAGAGTGCTTGGATCGCTAGTCTGTAGACTAATATATATATATTTATATATAGAATACATATATGTTATTTCCATAGATTTTGGAAATAAAAATTATTAATACAGCGATGCAATATTTAAGAGGACAAAAAAAATTTATTCTCTTGAGAAATGAAAAAAGGGCAATCTATTAAATTTCTGAGCAATATATGCCTTTTGACATACATTACATACCTACATGTCATACATACACATCTATCTTTTCCGTAGAGCTTTTATTACTTAACTATTATAAAAACTGAGTTCATTTCATGTCCATGCCATAATTATTAAGGTAGATCAAGGAAGACTTTGAATGCCATATACTTTTTATAACGTAACATATACATTACATATCTTCTTTTGTAAACATATATTTTATTAACTTTTATTTTCTTTTTATTAAACCAGTTAGAACCCTTTCTTATGGATCACATTACAGCTTTCCCTTCACTGGAGGATCTACAATTTCTGTAGAAGACTTGTTTTTACCTCAGCATTGTGTTCATATTGTAACCAAAGATTAGCCAAGGCAGTTAAAGTTGTTTTCAGTGTGAATTCTTTTATACATTATGCTGTCTCATCAGTAGCACAGTCTTGGAAGATAACTCTTGGTGGTCTTATTCAGTGGCAATAGAGCTGGCAAATTAATGTGGGGTAGAACTTCTCACAGATCCCTCATCCATTATAGAACAATTTTTCAAAATATAGAGCACTTTGTAAGTCAAACAGAGCAGAATTATGGTTTAGTGAACTGCAGTCCTGAGTGCATTATGGTTTATTTTTCTGGTGAAAAAATAAACTATTACTTTGACTAATAACTCTCATGGAATGCAGGAAAAGATTACCGTTAGGTATTTCTTGCCAAAAGAAATTGATATCATGATACTCTCAAAGCACACAAAAAAGGCCTGAATTTACTGGTACTTGAATAGATTTTTAGGCCTGGCATGTGTCATTACTGTAAATCTTTCAAACATTCAGAGTGGAGGAGAATCAGTTTCATCTTTCTTCTGGAAAAAGTTGCTGTTAATCCTCCTCATACTCTGGGCTTGATCCAGGGAGAATCTGTAATTCTCACTGACCCCGCTTAAGCAAGGACCACAGGAACTCAACACCTTTCTGGCTGAACTCCTTTAGACAGGCTATCTGTAGTTAAATGTGTGTGTGTGCACTTTTCCTACAAATGGAGAGAGAAGGAAACTTCTCATTTAGCTCAAAAATCCCATCTTGTCCAGACCCAAAGAAAGAAATTACTTCTCTGTAAAACTCATAAAAAAATTATCTCATAGGATATCTCCATGGAAGACATTTTAGTATGTTCTTGTGTCAGAGAGACCAGTGAAGAACTTCTGCCTGCTGACAGGTCAAGCCCTAGCAGAACACATTTTTGGGATAGGCGACTTTCATCTTGAGTGAGTATCTTGAAAAAAAATATAAAGGTGAAATTTTGCTATGAATCGTCCAGCTTATAATTACCTCCCCAATAAAGTTTTACCCTTGTACAGCTCCACTTATCCTCTCGCAATACAGAAAGAACTGAAGGACTATTGAAAATTATTAGGAATATTTATTTAACAACTTAAAATTTATTCAAGAGTCAACAACTATTTTTAACATTTTGGTCATTGTTACACATTACTACCACTTTTCCCATAATACACATCTACACACACATTAATCCTGGCAGAATGGGTTATTCTCACGTATGAACACAAGAAGTGAACACTACAGAGAAACAGTACATCCTCTCTTTTGTGCATACAGTATTTGTACATTAACAGTTACAAAATAAACACCTATTGACATAAACAGAAAGAAAATTCCTCAAGCTTCAATGACACTTAGTAACCTTGGAGTTGCATGATTAGCAGATATGGCTCTGATCCAGCAAGGCCTTTCAAGCATGTTTAAATTCTACCCTGCAGATTGTTCCTCTGAAGTACTACATGCATAGCTAAATCTAAGCACATACTTAACACAAGATCTTTGCTAGATTAAGGCCCATGCTATTAAAAAGAGAGTGTGAAATTTCATTGGCATTACAGAATGCAAAGAAATATGAAGAATCCTAATAACACAAGCTGTTTTTACAACAGACTGTACAACTTGCATGGTCTGCTATAAACTTAGGTAAATCAATCTTTCAATTTCAGAGTGACTATTTAAGCATGAAGTTTCAAATGTTACCAGTAAAGCATCAAAGAAAAGTTGTAATTGTCAGTTGTGTACAGAAAGGTTTGAAGCAACTACAGTAGATATTTGTTGTCTTAAATCTCAAGTTTTATACATCAGTTTTGTTACTACGCTGTATTGATTGCCAAGGTTACAACATGGCTGAATATTTGCACAGGAAAAATTTTGTTTTCCTTTGTTAGGGCTAAATCTAAATACTGATTACTGTTGTTTGAGGAAACAGTAGTACACTGCTTTAAATTGTAACCTTCATAAATACTTTTACTTAAATAGGAACCTCAAAATCCTAAAGCAAACAAAAGCATGATTATATGTACAGCAATAATGCCCTTATCACAATGGGATAACAAACACAATGGTTAGTAACATTTGAATAGTGTAACAAGAGTGTTTATAATAAGACGATTAGAGCCAAAATGCAGTGGCCCTTTCACAGACTGTTTCGTGAGTGTACTAAATTGTTTGCCACTTAAGGACTTCAGAACAGTTTCTAATACATTCTTCAAGTAAAGCTACTTTTGGAAGGTAAGTTCTTTCCTAAACTTCAGTAAAGCACACTTTTCAAACTAGCAATGATAATAGAGTTTAACATGGCTTGAGGACAAAAATATGTTAGAGACAAAGACAAGAAAAGGCCTCTTAGTTCAACAAATCTTTCTGATTTAACTTCATATCTCTATATACTTCAGTTCTCAGCTTCTGCTCTTTGTAAAAAGGTCCTGTTTATTTAGCATTACTACCCTTTCCCACAATTTGCAGTTTACAAGTGCATGGTTTTGTTTCTTTTTTTATGCCAATGTGCATAATATTATATTTTTGGATGCTTTCTTATGTTAACAGTTTGCTAAATCTTACTACTGATTTACAAGATGCTGGTGATGAGTTTCTAAAAATAGGAATTGTTTTATGAATGTAATTTGTTAAGTGGCCTACATGGTAAGTGCAATTACTGAAATAGTAAATAAAAACATTCTGTGAGGAAATGATCTCTTCCACATTTAGCTCAGTTGTTCTGTTTTGAGAGCCTCCAGTACTGCCGCTAAGCATTCAGTTGAGGTGTCTGACATGATAAAGGTCAAACTAATTTTTATAACTGTACTTATTTCATCCTATTCATCCTATTAGTAATGGAGTTGAAAAATTGTAAGCAGGAGTGATCAAGTAAATTTACTAGAGTTACATTGTTCACATGCCTTTTCCTGTAAGCAAAGCTTTTCACTTTTGCTGCAATAAGAGACATTCCAGATTCCATTGTCCATCCATGCCTAAGGCAATTCATTTGCACTTTCTGTAACAAGCTTAATGGTGTAGTAGTGAAAGTTGAATTGTCTGACTCTCTGCCTCAGCAAATTCCATCATTAGTTTAATAAGACACTATAAAGTGTTTGATTTTAAAGCTTTTATTCTCTTATGAATTATTTTCTTAAGTTTGAACATGGGACCAATCCTACAAAATTTCAAAGTGAGGGATGGAGTATGCTTCTCAGTATTGTAGAACTGATGGACAAATGTCTCAGTGCTATATTCACTGAAATCTGAACAAGCACCACTGCTGTCCTGCCTGCACTGACATAAGACGATACCAACTGAAATTGCATGGTAAAAACAAGGAAGACCTATAAAAAGTGACCAATACTGTAAATTATTTCTGGATGCATTTTCATGTCATATTTATTTTTATTCTCTTCATTACATTCCATGGGTTATGACTTTAAGGTATGATATTTTAGGGTGCATACATAGCTAAAATGATGAGAAAATGTTTACCTTTACAGACAGTATCAAGTAGTAGAAAATAAATTACAAAAGCATGCAATAAATTTTAAAAAAAGTTAATGATCAGATAATAATAAGGGACATGACAAAGTTTCTTTCATATTTTGAGAAAATATTCCACTTCTTTGTCATTCGCACTATATACATGCCCAGTCTACACAAAATTTTTCCTATGATTTCCCATCAATAGGAATATGTAGTCCTTTAAAAATCTGTTACAAACCCTATTTTCCGTTGCCTATGGGCATTCAAATAAATTAAGGAAGTCAAAAAGTGCATGTCCCATTTTGAAGATGGTTGCCACACATTAATATAGTAAAAATTTAAAAATGAGCTAATTTGTTAAATTAATTACATGAGTATGTTATTACAGATTCTACAGGAGGCAAGAATTCCTTATCATAAATGTGAATGTGCAGCTGAGATAGCTAGAGTTCAGGATTGTAGAAACAGTATAACAGTTAAGGATTTTGTTTCTGAAGAAATATTTCTTCCTTGCAATTTCAGTATGTCTTAATCCAACTTTTTTATCACATATAGTTTTGTAGAACTATTTTAAACTCAAAGCATATCTCAGTATGTCACAAATCTTGTTCTGTGTTTTAAGCCTGTCTTAATATTAAGAAATGCTTTTCTAATAACGGATAGTCACAACACAATCATGATTAGCATTCAGTCCCACTCTAAAGACAGAATTTGTTCCTGTACAGAAAAGGAAGACAGGATTAGAAATTACTAAAAAAATACTTTCTATTTCTTATTCCTATATCTTTCTAAGTCCTTGTAGAGAAAACACAGATAAATAAATTCACAGCCAAATTAGCAAAAACTGAACCACAAACCAAGCCTTTTCTGTTTAAATTTTGAAAATAATTTTCACCCAGTTATCTTTGGCTGAGTGTGCAAGCTCTCTTCCAGTGAAACTGTGACATTAAACCCTACACTGATGGGTAGCAGGCTTTAGCAAGCTTTAAAAAAAAAAAAAAATTGTTCCTCTAGTAGATTCAGTCATGAGATTCTGATAAAATTTATCACCCTTGAAAATGACATAAATTTAGTATGAATGAAAACAAATCAAGTGTATAAAATTATTATTTACATGTATGAAGGAAAATTCCTAGCCTGTGGTTTAGATTAGCATCTTTAATTTACACATGTCATGAATTAAGTTAACCACTGAAAAGTTGCTGATAACTACATTTTTGCCATTTTGGATCCTATGTGTTCAATTATTTGGAGTAAAGTAATTAATCCATTAGGTGCCAGTGTGACGAACACAAAAAATTAGCTTGTTGGGTTCCTGAGTGCACCAATAGGCTTTAATGGCCCTGATCAGCCCCATCCATGGTCACGGGCTCAGGCTCCTGATTTAATACTACCCTCCATCATCCATGAGTGCCAGTCACTGTCCTGGGCTCTGTCAGAACAGACTGGGACATCGCATGGCTACTCTCACCTCATGTGTATGTGCTAAATTGGGCTGTAATAGCTCCTGCTACACCTTTTCATAGCTTGACTTTCAGTCCTCAAAAACTTACTTTCACATGAATTTCAAGGATAAATTATTCTATAGAATGAACTGACTGAACAATAAGACTGAGATGATAGTGTTCAGTAAGGTAGAAAAAAATTATACAGTTGCTTTAATTTCACTTTTTTATTACTAGTTGCTTGCATCGATGACTTTGGCTTTTCCCTGCTTTTGGAGGTGTGGAGCTGTTTTCCCAAAACATCAGCTTTTCATAGCCTTAAAAAACAGAGAACATTTTGCATGAACTCTATCCTATATAGACCCTCTGTTCTACAGACTTTTCTATTTTATATATATATATGTGTATATATATGTGTATATATATGTGTGTGTGTATATATATATATATATATATATATATATATATTTATGTGTAGCAATTTATATGTATATTTATACAGTACCAAAAGCAACAGAAGTCTGATCTATAGGAGTGGAGTCACTGAAAACTTTTCTTTGGCTGAAGGCACACTAACACAAGGGATGTTGGGGATGGATCCTACTTTGGCAAAGGAATTCTTCTTGGATATGTCTAAGAGTGACAACTGCTTTTGATCTCTCAAAACAGATTAGGATGCTGTATGACTGCTCTTACCTCACATTTACATGCCTAACTGGGCTCTGCTAGCATGATGGCAAAAAATCTTTTTTCCTTCCCTTTCTATCTCAGTAATGTCACACCTCATCTCAAAGACAGCTGGAGAAAGGCAAGGGATTTTCTTAGTGCTCTGCCTGCCTCCTTGTGTGGGTGGAGCTGGTAAAGCATAAGCTGGCTTGGAATTTTATACTTTAATAGGAGGTTGAAAATGCTGGAAAATGCAACATTTCTACAGCAGCAACCTTCACTCGGTACTCATGCTCACACTCGTTTGTGGTGTGGAAGGAAAATAAACTGAGACAAGGAAATTCACATCAAGTTGTACAGTGAGGTCATAGTATTTGAACTTGTATCATGCTCCCAGAAGAGATACCACAATATTATTACAATCACATGAAAAGACCACAATGAAGTACAACATTTAATCTAAAACATTTTGATCGATTCTGGTTCTGAGGTGAATTTATGGTGGGGAGCAACTTGGAATGTCAGTTTGTGCTAATATGTGCTATAGTTTGAGTGTGCCTAAATTTGAAATAAAAAAGACTGCCTTCTTGCTTGACATTATGTATGTGCTGACATGCCAAAGTAAGTTAGGGCTCCACATTTCCTAGAAATAAAATATTTTTCTATATAATTTTTTCTGTTCAGAACTCAAAGCATAGTTTATTTAAGTTGACCTTTTTGGAGTGTCTCTCTTGTACCTCTAGCAAGCTAGAAGACTAACAGGCAAGGACTTTTTTTTAACACCTACGTTCAACAGTAGGAATCTAATATACCCTCTTTACACATGTATAAATAAAGATTTTTGTCACAAATATTAATGTATTTTTTTTATAATTATTGAAAGTAATGTAGCAGTCATGTTTGAAGCCATTTTTACTCATAGTACATTAAGGTATTTTAGGATATTTAGGTGTTATGCATTTTATATTTGATAGTCACTTTTCTAAATGAAAAAGTGTAAATATCTGCTGAAAACTTGAATTTTGCTGAAAACAGGAGCATAAACATGTCTTTTAAATTAGAAAATAAAGGTATTTAGCAACCAGTAATCATCATAGATTAGCCATTAGTATGATGGCAACAGGGTTGGATTCTCTCCTGTCTTTGCTTGTCCTAACAAGAGAATTAAATTCAAGCTTCGTCTCAGAATTTCAACTCAGACTCTCCTCTGGGCGTCAATCCCTGGCCAGCTTTATCAACAATAACAAAACTGTGACAGTTTGAAGCTTGCTTCTAAAAAACACGCTGCGAGTGGAGCTTTTTTTAAACCATTCACTTTCAAAACAGCTTTGTCTCTTGCATGCAATCTTGATAAGGGAACTTTCCAATGAGGAATTTTCTAGGTGGAAGTTTGATAGCAAGGTTGTCTTTTCTAAAGAAAATTATGGTCATCTTCAGTTTATATCAGAATGCTATCACCTGAAACAAAATATGTAACTGAATACTGAAAGTTTATTCTTTAAGACTAGTGCTGCACTCAAGAAGACTTCCAAATATGTCATTGAAGACTGAATTCACTGGTGGGCTAAAAAAGTAAAGATGGTTGTCTGTGGAAATTAAAAGCTACAGCTAGCTGATTAATCTGTTGATGTAATTTATTTTCATCTTTCTGCTAAATTACCTACATTTTTACTTTAAAGTTATCTCTAGTGGACTGAATTCATTAACCAGCGAGTAGACAAAGTGAGAAACACGACCTGTTGCCAAGAGGGGACTGTTTATGATGATATGGTAGTTGATCTGGAGTTTTTTAGACCCAGAGAAGCCATGGTAAACTTCTTGAATTGACAGGTTTCCCTACATTTGAAGAGAATTTGTACATGCACCAGCATTGGCTTCCTGAAAATTTTTGACTGCCAGTGAACTGATTCAAACAATGAAAAGTCAAATCATCATGCCTTCTTTCAACCACTCATTGCTCTCTTACAGACCACAAGAAGACCAAAGTTGTCAAATGAAGAATATTTGCCTTGTGATTTACAACTTTACTGGATCTCTTTTTTCCTGTATGGAAATTTTCATAAGTGGTTTGGCAAATGCTTTTAAAATAACTGTGGTATTTGGCAGAAAAAAGGCTGCAGAACTTGGGCCTGCTGTTTCCATTTTAGTTCAACAGTGAGACTCCTCTCAGTGATACGAACCAAGTACAGAATTCATAGTCCAAAGACATAAGTTATTAGAAACAAGTTGAGTAAAAAGGAGACATGTGGCTCAACCCACAGAAATTCATTAGACAATGGTTTTCTGAATGCCTGTTCCAAACAATTTGTCAAATCAACTGTTCATTATCATGCAGCCTAATACTGACTGCGTATATATATAAATTTACACATCAGTAGCTATAAAAGTGTTTATATTTATCACACAATACTGTTCATTAGACATAGTGGAGTATGTGAGCACACGTGTTAGCAATTTATACCCACAAAAATAATTCAGTTTTTCACATGGCAGAGGTCTGTGTATTATTAGGAGGAATCCAAATACATGCACTTACTTTATCACTTTTTGAAAGGGCAGACAAAGGTCATAAGTGACAACTTCCTGAGATTTATTTTCTTTTAATTTCAACATGTCACCAGAAAACATAGTCAAAATCAAGGTTTTAAAGTGAAAGACTAATTTCACAGCAATTTCTTATTTATTAATGCTTAAAATTGCCTATAGGAGGTGAAGTGACATTTTATGTTTCAGATGCAGTCACATGCTGTCCATATGGGGCCGACTTTTGAGACACAGGTTTGACTTCAGTGCGAATATTTATGGACTGATGTCTCCCTTACCAGATAGTGGTGGCACAGACTACCATAATCTGTTACCCCCAGAATGTTTCCCCAGACATCATACTAACAGGGTGTTTCAGGGAGGTGTATAGGTGGGGCCATGTGTAAGAAATGAGGCAGAGTAGGCCTAGAAACAGCATGAAAGGATTCACATTTGATGGTGGCCTTTGCAACTAATAAACAACCCCCAGCCTCCTTGGAGGATTTCTCTGAGACACTGGGACAGCCCAGAATAGTGTGTTTCATACACAAGAGCTAGTCCCATGACTAGAGGCACAGCCTTGCTGTAGTGAATATGCAGAACAGCAGGAAAGTTCATAGAAACATAGAATGGCTTAGGTTGGAAGGAACCTTAAAGATCATCTAGTTCCAACCCCTCTGCTGTGGACAGGGTTGCATCTTCAGAACTGACCTCTTTGCGTGTTTATTGCAGGCCTGCTGATAACAGCAAATACAATTACATGGGTGCATGGAAAGCCTCATGTGGATTTCGGAATAGTAATTTCTAATGTTTGGTAGGTGGTGATTCTTAGAGAGCTATACTTCTCTTTGTTTTTGCATGCTTAATAGATTGATTTAGCTATGTAAAAATAATCTTTTGCCATATCCTACTGAGACAGTTTGAAAGCACAATGAACTGAGAGACAATTGGACATTTTTTTAAACAAGGTGAGTTCAGTGTTGCAAAACGTCAAAGAGCAAAGCCCTTTACTCAAGGAAACAAAAAATCTTAGAGGTTGTCCTTGAAACACCATGACAGAGGCACCATGGTATGAGTCATCAGGGCATCATACTCAGGCAAACTGTCAGCATTGGTAGAGGTTCTGCAACCTTTTTCAGGAGAGGTTGAAGAAAGGAATTTTGTACCATTTCCCATTGTGCTGAACAATTATTTGCCTGGAAGCTGTGCTTGACAGATTGGCCCCTATTCCCACTATGATTTGTGCTACTGTGAAACAAGAGTGCCTAATGCATGGGCTGTAATATAATGACAGGCTAGCTTCAGTTAGTCTGAAAAATGATACACAGATGAAAGCGCAGGCTCTGCTCCACCTTTCATGCTTTTCATATTTGCATTTGGAGCATACACAGGCGGGATCCCAGACATAACTGACAGACAATTAAAAGGCCACTCAATACAAGGAAGTATATCTGTGTGACACATGACCTCTGTTAGCAGACAATATTGTAGGGCATAAAACAATGTCTTGCTATCAACCTGAAGTCTAAGATGAATTATATTAAGCCCTGCCAAGAGGTTAACTTTTTTGCAGCAGGAGCTTTGTTCTGACTGTGTCTTTCTTATCAAAACTTTAGGATTCCTTTTTCCCGAGTGAACTTAATCTTTGAGATTTGGGTCAGGAGGTATAATAAGTAACACAAAGAAGTAAACACTATAAAATTCTAGGGGGAAAGTAGGACACAATTTTTAGAATTTAGTTAAAGGAAATCCTGTCCTATGTGAACTCTGAGAATGTAAGCATAGTGGGTACAAATTTTCGTTTAAAAAGGCTGCTTAGAAAAGTAGTAAAATAAAAGGTCTTTTTAGATTTTTATAGGTCTTGATGCAAAAAAAATGACAATATGAGTATTTTAAGTGTACTATGTTGTGTGGGGATTTAACGTGGAAAAATGGATCTTAAGGATGTGCTCATTTCCACCTGTTGATCTTGCATTGTACGTTCTAGTGGAAATCCTACAATATGTATCGTTATTGTTGTATGTGTAAAATTTGAGATTTTAAAAAGTCATTGTTACATAGAGAGGATGTTTATTTTGGCAAAATTAGAATCTCTGAAACAGTAAAATTATACAGTTCATTTCCACCAGATGTTGAATGTCCTCTTTTTTCTGAGAGTTGGCCTGTGTGCTGTACAAAAATAGACAGATACTGTATGGCACTTTATTGTTGGGATGGTAGCATACTTATATTGCATAAAGGGTGTTGCAAAATAATGTTTGCAATGTTCTATACCAAATGCATTCTGAAATATTTGCAGTTTTAGAGAACAGATGGAAATCAAAGTAGTGTTCAAGCTCAAATCAGTTTCTTGCAACAGTGTGCTGCAAAGACGGTTTTAAGCAAACTTTCAAAAGAAACTTTCTAGGTATTTAAAATGTGTAAATATGAATATAGAAAATGCAGTAGAAAGTGATTAAAGACATGGAAAATATTCTGGTTTTGATTTTACTTGAACTGAACAAAAAGATAAAATGCTTGAAATGTTGTTAAATCTTTTGTACCAAAGAGAAGAAAACATCTTGTATGTGTGTCCATTTTATTTAATTGGAGTGCAATTTTTTTTTCTTTTTCTTGAACCTGCTGTCCAAGCAGAAGGTGCAACACTTGAATAATTGGCACACTTCTGATATTTGATGGCTTCCATAATCCCCATTTTGGATACTACATTCAATTTGTATGAGAATGAGTTGCTACAAAACTGTGAAGGGTTAATTTTCCAGAGTTGCAGTTTATTTTGTTATTTTTTGTGGGGCTTTTTATTGTTCTTATTGTTCATTCAGTTTATGATTTAATTTGAATCTATAAAAAGCTTTGTTAAAAAGGCAAATAGGAAAAGAAAATCCTCAAATAAATGGATAGATATTTTAATACTCAAATATGAAAGCATAACAGTGGATAAAAGATTTGTTTTCCAAAAGCAACAGTTCTCAATTTGCAGGAAAAGTTGAATAAATTAATGCTGAATGAGAATTATTTCACCTCTGTCAAAGACCATTTGTAATATTTGCCCTCCCTTCTTTTTCTCAGCATCTCCATGTGCATACTAGGTGTAGGTGGGCAATGTAAATTAAACCAGGGGGGAGAGAGAGAGAGAGAGAGAGAGAGAGAGAGGCTGCAATGAGTACAAGTTTGTACCTTTCCTTCTAGTATGAATGAGCATACCATCTTCTACTGCCTTTTATAAATTGATGCTTATGGGAATCTGCCTCCAAGGTATCTGCAAAGTATTTGAATTCAAAGCCAAAACTGGATAGGGTTGTTTACAAATCCTAGTTATTATTGATAGTTATTTCTTGTTAATCATAATTCAGTAATAACATGACCCTTCCAGCACAAAATTATTTGGTGAGCCTTGGGGAAACTGCTTCCAGAGATTACCTTTAAAATAAATGTTAGCAGAGGAGCAGGCAGTACCTCAGAGCATTTCTGGTATTTTATTTTAAGCATTTGAGATTGGGTTTTAGAAATCAAATTTATTAATCTAACTGTGACAATTCAAGTTTCCTTCTGTGTCTTCAATTAACCTTCATTTCAGATAATATTGGAAACTAGATTGCTGCTTTGGGAATAGCTGGAAAAGATAATACTACAGAATCATAGAATCATAGAATGGTTTGGGTTGGAAGGGACCTTAAAGATCATCTCGTTCCAACCCCCCTGCCATGAGCAGGGACACCCTCCACTAGATCAGGTTGCTCAAAACCTCATCCAATCTGGCCTTAAACACCTAATAAAGTAACTATATCTGGCCCAGGTTGAAACCATCATCAAGATGATCAGAAAGGGAAGACATGAGCCCTCAGGGACCACTTCCCATCATCACAGGTGGAAGAGATTCAGTTCAAACGAGTTAAGTCAAGAATTGCTCCCCAACTGCAGGGGAAGGTTATCTGACATAGTGGAAAATTTGATGCTGATGCCCAAAGCTGGTGATCTGTTTAGAATACTACTAATGTTATTTTAAAATTTGAAGGCTAGAAGGTGGGAAGCAGGAATAAACCTTTATATAAACAACTAATGTGTTCTGAAACAAGGAGAAAATACAGTGAGGAGGCCTGTTGGTTAGTAAAAACAGAGAGTGCTTGTACCAACAGACTTATCTCTGTGAAGCTGGACTTCATGAAACTTACCTTTACATTGTGATGAAATCATCACCTGGAAATTAGAAACAAATAGGCATTATTTCTTAATTTAACCTTCAGGCAAGGACATTTTAATAATTTTTAGTGTTACATCTTATGAGTGACCAGGATAGCAATGGATGTTTCCCTAATTTGCAATTGACATTTCATTGTAAATGACACATAAACATTCAGTATGGTAGTATTTACTTAAGAGAGGCAACTCTATAGTGCAAGCAACTCTTTATGTAAATATTAGTAAAGAAGGAAATAAAAAAGAGGATTCTTAGTATTGCTAGCTTCCTTACCCTACGGAGAAATGTAAGATGGTAGTTTATAGTACTGGCCCTTCCTTGGTCTACAGTATTTAAAAATTTATCCAAACGGAAATCTACAGGGTATCATTAAGAGAGGCAAGCAAAACTAGGGAAAACATTAAGGCATTTGAAAGCTTCTATGGGAATTTTACTTGGTGAAATTGCTTACATACATCTACCTTGAAATTCCTTAGGGAATTTTAGAAACATTTCTTCCTCTTTTCCCCTTCAATTGATACAAAGATCAATTCACAAAGCTTTCCACTACTTGACACAAGAAACAAATGTGTTGACATGATTAGTGGTATTTAGAACACCAGTTCTCAGAAGCAAGGGGGTCTACAGGCTGTAACATTAGTCTGTTGAGCCATCAAGTCAGACCCTTTTTCTACCTTTCAGAGACAGAGAGACTCTTAAATTGAATAATTGTCATCTTCCAGCTTTCAGCAAGGCCAGAAATCACTAAAGATCTCATTTAAACTTTCTGTTCTAGTTCTCAAGCAAATTTACAGCAGAGGTCAGTCCTTTTGCAAGATTTCTGGAGGGAATTCTTCATCATAACAGATTTTTTTTTTTTTCATTGTAGTTTAAACTATCTTCCATCAATTTTTCTTGTCATTTAACCCATCTTATTATGACCTTCATAGGATAAAAGAACAGTACCAACTATGCCTTTTCTCCAAGCATTGTGCTTCTCAGTATATTATGTAGTTAATATTGATTATAAATCACAGTGAACTCAATGAATGCTTTCCTGCTCCTATACCTTTCCATGACAACCATTCTCATGCTTTTATCAAGCTTGGAAATAGTACTATTTCTAAATTTCTTCCTCAGAAGTGAGTTCAGCTTAGTTTACTTTTACAGATACAACAAAACCAGAAATAACCCAGATGATAATCTATCAGAGCACAAGATTCTGAAAAGTTATTTTCTTCTCATTAAAAAGAGATCCATAAATGCACATTAACCTAATTATCCTAACAATTGAGTTTAGCATGGTAATAGGATTTGATACAGGCTGTGGCAAGTGGATAACGTGTATTTTCAATCATTTTGTTAAAGATCGAGTTACCTTAAATAATTAAAAAAAAATAAATTAAAAAGTAAGTTATGTATTAACATAATGTAAAATAGATTTTAAGCATTAATGAAAACATTCTTAAGCTATTATGTGAAGAAAACAGAAACTGGAAAAAAAAATCCTATTACAAAAAGCAAAGACAGTGATACATGAGGGAGAGCAAAACAAATATATTAAAAGAAGCTTATGTGTTTTTAATAAGTTTTTTGTATAAGTTTTGGGCTTACGGAAGGGAACATCTGGTGCATCTGGAGGCTGACAGTGAGTTTGAAAAGAATGTGACGGTGGAGAAAGCAGACATGTTGTCAACTCTCTCCTTCTGCCAAGAACCTGAATAAAAGTATCTCTTGGCATGAAAGAATGGAGGATATCTGACATCCAGGTTTCTTTTTTTGCAGTCTTGGCAGAGACTACCACGCAAGGTGTGAAGTTCCACCTAGAATCAAACACTGATTATGGAGCACTGAACAGCACTTAGATGGTAATCTAAACTTTATCTCATTGCTGAGCTGAGATGCAGCTGAATCATAGTTTCTGAACAAAAAGTTTTGATTTTAAAAGACCATTTTCTGGAGTTATACTTGTTGTATCTTTCATTGATTTTTAATGGTTTTGTTGGTATAGGAACCTTATTCCTTTGCACAGAAATGAAACCAAACTCCCTCCCCAATCTCTTATTTTGTTTTCCATCGACAATGTATAGCTTAAAATAAATTTTGCCATTCACATTCCAGTTTTAGACTTTAACTAAAGAAACACTATACGGTTGTATATAAAGACAAAATCATATCTGTGGCATAATCACAGTAATTTGTTGTTTGTTTTAATGACCAAAACTCTGAATAAGTTCCTGAGTAACAACACTTGTAATTTTCTTAAAAAAAAAAAGTGTGAAAATGGCTCAACTTTGATTTCTGCAGTGCAAGAAGACCTGAATTGTTCCTTAGGCTGCTAAAACTCTCTCTCCATCGTTTCCCCTGCCTGTTTGTTAGAAGGCACTCTTTCTTCTCCAGTGCCATGATATGTTTTCATCATCCTAGCACAACTTCCCTCTCAGACATGGTGTTGGATGGCCTGAACACATGAGACTGCGTGTTTTGTTATGAGACAAAGTGTGTATGTGACAGTCAGACAGCGACATGACTACAAATCGAGAATAATTAGCAGCAGCCTGAGGATGAGGCTGTACATAGCAGTTTGCATCTGCAGACCTCAAAGCACTTTGCCAGGACTAATTAATTAATTCTCACAACAGTCCCAAGACTTTGTAAGTATCACAAATATGTTTTACAGGTGAAGATCTATCTCCCAGGGCCATACCTGACTCAGGATGCACTGAGGGTTGGTGGCTTCCAGGGGCTGGAAGCGGTGGGGCTCTGCAGGGCCTGTCAGGGCAGGCCCTGGCAGCCAGGGCCCGGCCCATGCCCCAGCCAGGTCCAGGAGCGTTTTTGAGTAACTATGATTCCCGCTTGTGTTTCCAATCATGTTTGTTTTCATGACTGCCAGTTTATTGTATTTATGGTGTGGTATTTATAGTATTTTAAGGTATAATGCACTCAGAGCTTAAGAGGACCCTCAGTATCACATTAATAAAATACATGAAAAGGCTGGGCAGGCATTTGGCTGAAAGCATAACTTGAGGCATAATGGTTCTCCCAAGGGGCGAGCTGGCTATTGCTGTTTTTAGGGCATCTCAGGCAATAGCAAATTTATCTCAGAGCTCAATGCAAGACCTTGTGTATCAAGAACTTGTATGGACTGCATTAGACACTGAGGAAGAATCCAGGAAAAACACAGTGACGAATGATGCTGATGGTGAGTTTGGGTCAGTTAGGAAGATACTGTCAGAGAGGGTTGCATCAGTCTGTACCTTGAAGGGTTGAAAGAAGGCTGAGAAGGCTTTTGCAGGGTACTGTGGCTTTGGTGCCAACCACAGCTATGTTGAGAGAAGTGAGAGAGAACAGCAATGGGTCCAGGCTGACACAGGTGAAGGAGAAGGGACATGCTTGGAAAGTGTCTTCTGAGTAGAGTTTACAGCACACAGCATAATCTTTTTCTGTTTCAAGCAACAATTATTTCTTTGTGGCCTTTGCCTTTGCTACTCTCATTGTATCAGTGTGTCCAGAAAGTTTCCTTGTTAATAAGATTGCCTGGTACAAAAATGTGTCTATTAATATTCTTTCTGTTCATCTCTATGTGTAGACAAAACCTCTCATAAAGTCTCACCCTATGGAAAACCCCCGATGATCATGTTGTCATCTGTAAAAGATGACAGGTTAGAAGCTCAAGCGTGTTTCTCACCTTAACAGGACATACCTTTTTTTTTTTTTTCTCTCTCTCCAAAATGAGTTCAGGAGATCAGAAATTTAGAAAAGTTATCCACTAAAAATATCTGTTAAAGGCAAAGGAACAACATACCTTCCTCTCAGAGTGCCTACTTCCTCTCTATTTGTCTTAGTCAGGTAATTGAAATGTAAATGTAAAAATTAATGTATGGTATTTGACTGTATATCATATATACCACACAAGTACAGTGACTTCAACAGCATAAGGAAACTGAGTAAATGAAACTACTTCAATGGGAACAGTACAATGCTTTTTGTGTCATTTGGATTTTATTATTGTTCTATGGACTGTATACATGTGGTTTATCTGAAAATTGTCACATTTCTCCCCAAACAATTTCATATTATACGAAAGAATCCTTCTTAATTTCTAATGATTTTTCTTTACTCTTATTGGAAAAAAAATACACTTTTTGATCCTTCCATAGTCCAGGCTCTTCATATTATGTAGTATTTTCTGCCTCATTTACAATATTTTCTTATTAAGAATACTCTGGTAAATTATTAAGTTTCATTCTTAAATTTATATGAAGGACAAAATTTGTAAGAATAATTTGATGGAGCCAGACTCTTTTCAGTGGTGTCCAATGATAGGACAAGGGACAATGGGTGTAAGCTGGAGCACAGGAGGTTCTGCTTAAATTTGAGAAGGAACTTCTTTACTGTGAGGGTGACAGAGCACTGGAACATGCTGCCCAGGGAGGCTGTGGAGTCTCCTTCTCTGGAGACATTCAAGACCCGCCTGGACACCTTCCTGTGTGAACTCATCTAGGTGTTCCTGCTCCGGCAGGGGGATTGGACTAGATGATCTTTTGAGGTCCCTTCCAATCCCTGACATTCTGTGATTCTGTGATTCTGTGACTATTTTCTCAAAACTGACAACCTTAGAAATGTCTCATTAGTGTACACTACACAGCAATAAAGTGTAACTGAATATAGGTAACAACCTATAGGCTTTACTTTCGAATTATATTACTGTACTGTCAGGTTTAGAATGTATGTTAGAATAACAAACAAAAGAAATGAAAAAAATATACACTGCTGGTTTATATACTCTTCTCCATCTCATTATAATTTGTTAAGAATTCTGAATGTAAGAAAGAATTACATGCGAAATTTATTTGCATTCTTTGGAATTCGTTATGAAAATATATATGGTACACTTTTAATATCTCATATATATATTTAACCTTCAATAATTCACCTGTAAGTATGATAAAGTGTGTTCTCTTTGGCATGACTGAAACTAGCTTCTCTTTTTATTCATTGATCAGTGGTGGTAGATGAAACAATATTTACTTTCTCTACAAGGAACAATGAGAATTTTTCCTTCAGTAAAAAGTTGGAGGTAAAGGCAAAGTCTGTATTGTTTGTTTTTGTTCAGCAATGGCTGCATTTTTCAAGTTAATGTGTATGTAGTGCCACAGAACATCTTTTTTTTTCCTAATTAAAATACAGCAAGTTCAGACTGTGTGCACCGAGTTTAGATGTTGAGACATTGTTTGCTAGTTTGTAAATTGATATTCTTAGGAGGAAGGGAGGTTAACATTCAATTAGACAGTGGACCAGCTCCTCAGCTGTTACCAGGAAGAATAACTTTCTAAAAGTAAAAAATGAATCTCTGTATTGGGCATAACTGACAGGGTTTGGGTAGATAGCAAGGGTGGTCAGTGCCAGTCACAGCCGGCTCCAGATGGCTCAGCAATGAATGGAAACATTTCTGGTTCTGGAATTATTTACTGAAATTTGGCTCAGAAATGAATGGAAACAGCCTGTTCAAATGCCAAAACTTTAACCCACCTGAGGATCATATGGTGCCTCTGCTCAGAGGTATTTGAGTGAGAGTAGTAAATGTTAGGCACAGGAGAACCAGGAAGAGACACCTGAGCAGATACAAAAGGAAAATGAATAGGAGACAGGTGAGGATGTGTGTGAAGACACACAGAAAGGAGATGTGAGTGGAGACACAGGAGGATACACAAAAAGGGGTCACTTGAAGAGAAATGTGAAGAGATGCATTTGGAGAAATAAAATGAAGGAGTCATGCAGAAAGGGACATTGTGGGGAACATGACTGGAGGTGCACAGCTGTGATGAGGTTCTCTGAGCCAGAGGAAGGCCCTATGAGGAGACTGTAGGTCATGGAGCACCCATGTGGGGGCAGGGACATCCCTGAGGGTACTGCAGCCTATGGAGGAGCCCAAGTTGATAGTACTTTGCCCACAACAATCTTCAGACAGATGAGGGTCTATAAGGTAGGTATGGAAATTTTTTTCCCCTGTAGTAAAAGATAAACTGATCTAATCTATTCACAACTGTGATGATTTATGAGTATTTTAGAAATTCTTCAAAAACTTGCTGTTGTGAAAGAAGAGATTAAGGTGTACTGTGTGGTATGTTCCAGTCTTCTAAGATTAGAAATAAGCCGTCTTCACTATTGCCACATAAAGTATCTCTTTTTTTTTTTTTTTTTTTTTTTTTTCTCTCCATGGGGATACCTGACAGGGATCAAGTGGTAAATATTACCTGTTCTGTGATAAAGTATATTCTCTGAGTGGAAAACTATATTGTTTAGGAATTTTTCAAAGAAAATATTACATGGCTGATGGAAATTTTTTTTTTAAATATTGGTTAAATGGTTGAGAGTATTGAAAGAAATCCCTGGGAGTAGAGTTTGGGCAAATCTTTTCTGCTTATGGTTCTGGTGAAGTTTTGCTGAATGCTGAAATTTTCTTTCTTTGGTTTGAATGGTGAATGCTTCATTGCTCTTCCTAAGTGTGGATTGTGCCAATAAAAAAAAAAAATAAAAATTAGTCCTTTGGGGATGGAAAGTATTTCTAGCCAAAGGATACAATACCACAGCTGTGCTTCTTTAAGGAGAGGCAGTTTAAAAAAATCTTGTGTTAAAGATGTGGGTGAAGTTATGGATTTGTTTCATAAACCACATTTTCAGTTAATAAATATGCTTTTCTCATGTCACTAATTTTGTAATATTTTCTAGCTTGAGCAAATCAAGATAAAATTCTCTCAGTCAATGTTTTTAATGATCACATTTTTGGTGACTGAATCAAGATGTAGAGATACATTTGCTATAGAAACATTTTTTTTTTTCCCCCCTTAAGAAATTTTTTTCTTGTGCTACTAACTAGAAATTAAAAATAAGATAAATGACAACTACAAAACAGTTGTTTCCCTGTTATACATGTACTAAGGTTAACAATAATCTCTAGGTGCTTGTTTTCTGGAGGGCTACTGCAGATTTGGAGCATTACAGAGATTTAATCTCAGTCTGCCTCAGCATTCACATCCTAGGACCAATCTAGTGACATTTATGTTGGACTTCCTTCCTAGATAGATGCCAGTAGCAACTCTTACAGTTTATTATCATCATTATGTGTATAGAACTGGTCTGAATTTTCTAAATTAAGGATTAGCATATCCAAAAAAGTACAGGGATGTATTTAGCTGAACATAGTCGTAAATTTTGTATGATGTAAAGGGGGTTTTAGTACACCTGTCACAATATTCTTACAAAGATGTGTGAATGTAAGTATATTTACACATTATGTAGCATAAACAAGAGAAACAATTAACAAGCACATAATTTTAATTAAAATTTCTTATGCTTAATATCGAATAAGAAACAAAAAGTTATCAAATACAGACTTGGGTAATGATTTCTTTCTGAAGAGAGCAAAACTATCTCTTAGTTTATTAATTCCATCAGCAATCATCTCACTTTCTTTTTTTTTTTTAAATGCTCTAAGTTTTGTTTTCCTTCCTGACTTGCTTTACTCTTGTTTTGCTTTCTTCCTCAGTACATGGCAGATTTGTGACATCAAACATAAGACACTGTTAACACTACAATGGACAGTTTTCTGAGTTTGCTAGATAGTGAACACAGAGTCAGTGCTGGACAGAACATGGACTTTATCCTAGGATCAGTTAAATGGCCCAGGAAAATGAAAGTTTCACTAAAAATATTCAAAAGAACAGATTGACAACAAATCCATACTCCTATTAACTTTACTCACAACCAATTAAAAAATGCCAGGGTCTAGTCTTCAGAAGTACCAAATGTATGCAGCTTCATTAGTTGTTTCAGTAATAATGAAATATTGTGCAAAACAACTTTTAAAATAATTAGTTCTGATGAAGGTTTTGGCTTTCTTTAGGAAACTGATGATTCATTATCATACAGATAGTTTATCAATTTTGCTTCTCTACAGGAGTGAGATCTTGCAAAATGTAATTGTGGTGCACAACTTGTGTTCTGAACATATTAAGGGTTAAATCTTTCTCTCTGAGTTCCTCTGACAACATTGTTCTTATTTGCAGCTGCTATTTATACACAGTATTTGCAAAGAAAGGCAAACAAAACACTATATGATTTCAAACTACTATGTTACAAGTGTGGTAGTAACAGCATATATAGTAAAACTCTTCAGAGTACTTCAGTTCTTCTGAAAATTATTATTAGAAGGGTTTTCCACTAAAAGATGCTTATAGGCCTCTTAGAATTCTGTAGTTTACAAGGGCAACGGAATTCTGACCATAGTCTGTAGGCTGTTGACGGTGGCATTAAAAAACTGCTTACTTCTCTCACAGGGCCAATGTGAATGTGGAATCACTGACTAATATTTGCAAAACATTTTGAGATCCTCACATAAAAGGAACATAGTAGTTCAAAGTATTTATTTTTGCCAATAGTGGATATATGTGACTTTGGTTTCAGTGTCCACATCTTTTAGGCTCTCATATGTTTCCAGAACTCAATTAGATCCCAGTAGGTATTTCCTGAGAAAATCTTTTAAATGAGTAGAAAAAAAGAAAATAAACTTTTTTTTACTTGTATATAAACCAGGCCTTTCTATCTGTGCCAATGATATTGTACTGTAACTGTGGTGTCATAAGCACCAATGGAGGAAAAAAGCTGGAGTACAGATTGTCAAGTAATCTTTAGAAACCAATTAAGTGAAGTTTGTCAAACCAAAGAGGCCCTAACCTACAGGGAGAGCTAATAGTTTTATTTCAAAGACAAAGTTACAGCTTAGTGAAGGGCCTCTATAACCCATATAGTTCTTGTTGAAATAGCCTACTTACAAAATACCAGCCCTGTTTTGTTTCTCTTTTTAGTTTTGTTTCACTAATATTTTATTTTAGTTAAAATTTTGCTTGGCTAACATGACAATGTGTGTGTGTTTAATTTCTCCAGCACTGTAGATATAAACTTTCTCCCAGCTAATATCACAAAATGTAACAAGGAGTTAAGTTGGAGTCGCAAAGTCTGCAGTTCGTAACTTGACATCCTGTCTTTGCAGAGTCCACTCTGCAGCTGACACAGAGCTCTATTTAATGTGCTGCCAATCATTTCTAGTCAAGTACAGTACCGTAAATCCTCGAGTACTCTTTCAAAATGATTTTGTTTATATCTTTTTCCATTTCAACTGGTTTTCTCTTGCCATAGAGTGATGTGTAAATCCAAACAGAATTGCCAGCATTGGCTCCAGGAAAAAAGTTATCATTTAAATTGCTTTTATCATCTCTCATAAACTTCCAGGAAGAAACCAGCTTGCTAAGGTCTAAGAGAGACTGTGAGATCTCTATGTAAGCTTAAAATAATCAGAAATGTACTGTTAAATATTACTAGTGCAGATTTGTTGGACTGAGATTTACAGGTAGTTACAGAAGAGTTTGGCTGAGGTTAATAGTATCAGTAACTGAGCTTTATTTGATTATTCATCTGATTCCTTAGCTGAACTTTTTTGCACCCCTCCTCAGTCATCCCTTACTCACTCAGCTTTGCTGATAGCTACATGGGCTGTTCACTTGATTTAGTCTTCATCAAGCCCAAGTTTCCTGATTCTTCTTCCACCACTTTGTGACCCACTAATATAATCTTTGATATTAACTTTTTCTCAACCACTTCTCTTCAACTGTTCTGTGCCTTCTTACAACCTCTCCGCTTCCTTCTCTCTGTCTTCTCTTCCTGTGGTTTTTTTTTTGTTTGTTTGTTTTTTTCCCCAATGATATCAACAAGGGTTTTCAGCACTTTGTTTTTTCTTCTTTCTGCAGGTTTCTCTCTCCATCACCAGCTGCAGTGTCTACATCCTAGGCTTCTGCTTTCAGCAAGAAGCAAATGTCTGCAATTGTCACAACTATACTGGCTTCCTTTCCCTTGTACTTGATCTTCTGCTTCTCAGGTCTGTATTCATCCTAGGTGAACAAATCTTATCCAGGTTAACCGGACTCTACATGAACAAACTGAGCTGCTCTTGGCCATTCTTCAAACACTTGCATTCCTTCTGCTTCCACTTTTTTTCCTCACAGTATCCCATCTTATCTCCTGTCTCTCTCCCACTGGTTCCAATACATCCACTCTAATCTTCTCCCTTTTTCTCGATGGCATTTTACAATGCAGTACCACACATTGCATTACAGTTCAGCAAAAACAGTGCAGTTCAGTAGAACGGTTCAATTTTTCCTGTCATAGGAAACTTGTCCCTGCTTTATTCTACAAACCATGACCTTTTTATCAGTGTGCAATTGCTGTTCAGTATTAATTTCTAATAATATTATATACTTTTTCCAACCCAATTCTGTATCTTCAACGCAATTGAAGTTACTCTAATCTAATTCCCTAAATACCTTCTCAAATCCAAAACTCTGTAACAGTACATATTCACTGTTTTATTCTCTTATCTTGACAGACTTAGCTCATTTTCTTCTTGCAAGAAGGACTTGGACCACTCGGTGGGTAAGGAACTGGATGGATGGTCGCACTCAAAGAGTTGTGGTCAACAGCTCAAAGTCTGAGTGGAAACTGGTAACAAGTGGTGTCCCTCAAGGTTTGGTCTTGGGTCCGGCGCTCTTTAACATCTTTGTCAGTGAAATGGGCAGGGGGATTGAGTGCACCCTCAGCAAGTTTGCTGATGACACCAAGCTGAGTGGTGTGGTTGACATGCTGGAGGGACGGGATGCCATCCAGAGGGATCTTGACAGGCTTGAGAGGAGGGCCTGTGCCAACCTCATGAAGTTCAACAAGGCCAAATGCAAGGTCCTGCATCTGGGTCAGGGCAACTTGAAGCACAAGTACAGGCTGGGCAATGAGTGGCTTGAGGCCAGCTCCGAAGAGAAGGACTTGGGAGTGGTGGTGGACGAGAAGTTCAACATGAGCCGGCAATGTGCGCTTGCAGCCCAGAAGGCCAACCGTATCCTGGGCTGCATCAAGAGAAGAGTGGCCAGCAGATCGAGGGAGGTGATTCTTCCCCTCTATTCAGCTCTCGTAAGGCCCCACCTGGAGTACTGTGTCCAGTTCTGGAGCTCCCAACACAAGAGAGACATCAACCAGTTGGAACGAGTCCAGAGAAGGGCCACGAGGATGATCCGAAGGCTGTGGCACCTCTCCTATGAGGACAGGCTGAGAGAGTTGGGGCTGTTCAGTCTCGAGAAGAGACGGCTCAGGGGAGATCTTATAGCAGTCTTCCAGTACCTGAAGGGGCCTACAGGAAAGCTGGGGAAGGACTTTTCACAAGGGCAGTTAATGACAGGACAAGGGGGAGTGGCTTTAAGCTAATAGAGGGTAGGTTTAGATTGGATATTAGAAATAAATTCTTCACTGTGAGGGTGGTCAGGCACGGGAACAGGTTGCCCAGAGAAGTTGTGGATGCCCCCTCCCTGGAAGTGTTCAAGGCCAGGTTGGATGAGGCTTTGAGCAACCTGGTCTAGTGGAAGGTGTCCCTGCTCATGGCAGGGGAGTTGGAGCTAGGTGATCCTTAAGGTCCCTTCCAGCCCAAACCATTCTATGATTATATGACTTGTCTTGATTTCATCTTTACTCTGATTTTAATCTTTCCTTTTTCAGTGGTCTTACACTTTGTGACTGAATAGTCTTTATTGCCTCCTACAGATTTCTGGGGGTGCCACAAAGCCCAACTTCTGTTTCCTTTTCAGTAGCAGTAATAGTGGCTGGGGCAAGGACCTGCCCCTCTTTGTGATAAGGTTGCTCTTTGTGTCTCTTCATCCCACAAGTTTGACTTCCTGTGGCTTTCAGCCCTGTGAGGAAGGTTCAGGCCTGTGAATAATGGAGAAGCATTAAACACAGGAGATGATCTGGATGCCAGAATTCCTTCTTATGTCACTGTTCTCATCTGCAGACTCTTAATCAAAAAACAATCATGCAATATGTTTTGAAAACAAACCATGACTTGATTCATCCTGACCAAAATAAATACTGGTCTGCCTCTCAGGAATCCTTGTCAATTACCACCTACCAGCTCCAGGTCAACATGCCAAATTTTGCTTCCTTCTGCAATAATCCTCAAGCTTTTTCAGAAAACTCCTGCAATGGAAAAGAACTGTACCTACACTGTGGGAGAAGTGCATTCATGCACTCAGAGATAGACACTGCAATCAGTACTGGATTGTACAAAGAGAAAAAAACCTAAAAAGCCTTCTGGTAATCCTCACAAACACTGAGCAGAAGATCTTTTCCCCATAGGTACCTCTTCATCTATACGTTCAAGAATTCTTAAGAAAAATCTAGTCAGAAATGCTGGAATGCAAGAATCAAGACACAGAAAAGGTTCATATGTGGAACCAGGAGTGTGAAGTGCACAGTGGAGTTCCTTCATCCTCTATAATGGGTACAAGAAATTTCACCATGATGGCCATGATTTCCATCTCTATTATTATCTTCAATTTGGTCTTCAATTTGGCTTCTAGAAATTCTTGTGAAAATTATGTTTATGTCTAGCTGATTCTCCATGATACAGTATTTCCTGTGCATTCATAAATCTGAAGTCTTTTCTGTGGTTCAGTGTTGCATACATACACTACTCCAGTATCTTTTTTTCTGCTTCTGAGAAATTACATCAGTTGACATCTACCCAGAGTGCACCAGAATGATAATTCTTCCAGCCTGTCCTTTTTGTCCTATATGTTCTTTCTGTGAATATTTCTACTACTTCCATCATACAACAAATGTGAATTTGGCAATTATGTTCAACATAGGAGGTTTGTTTCCATTTTTGAGCTGTAGACTATCACTACAGCTTTTGTAATTTCTTGTGAATTTACTTTTCAACACCCTTCTTCAATTGGGTAAGTCTTTACGAGCCACTTTTAAGGTTTAAAAATAATTATGTTCATGATCTTTACTAAGCGAGTCCTCATACTCCTCTGTAAAGCAGTTCAATTTCCCTACATTCTCAACTGAAATCAGTATGTTTAGATTTCTCATAAAATTATATTTTGCCAGAATGCCCATGGAGAACTTAGTAATGCAGATATGTTGTCTCATTATTTTTTTATGAAACATCAACCCTGTGCTTCCATCCATTCTCTCATACTGTAGTGGGTCCATAAATTCTCTGGGACATGAACTGTCTTTTTAGTTTACTTTTTAAAATGTCTGGCCATAGAAGTGTGGGCAATGGACAGCACACATATAGTAATAATGATGGCAACAGCAAAAGCACTAACAGCGTCACCTCTGACCTGATGATTTCAGAATTAGTTCTAGAACATGATGCTAATTTTGCTGCTGAAGCATAGTAAGAGTTGCTAAGCACACATATAGACAGAAATAACACTTTTACAGTTGGAATCTGTACCTTGGGTGTTTCTGTAGTAAGTCAGAATCTGAGTGAGGGGTGTATTTCTGTCCATGAGGCAGAGTGGTGAGATTCCTCAGCAAGTCGTAGTATTGATGCTGAAGTGAAAGACTCTTGATTGGCAGTAAAAATGTCAGCAAATTTTCCAGGTGTTTTCATGACATACAGCTAAATGAAACTTATCTATAGTGATTAGCCAAATTTGGATGAATAACAGCAAGAAGATGAATTACATATTGGATATGATTAGTATAAGAATTGCTTAGAGACCATTATGTTCTGTAGCATTCCTTCAGTGGTGTGGTTGTATCCAATTGTACTACTTCTAATGAGTTGGATGGGGGACTAGGGGAGTGGAGGAATAATGTATTCTTTTTGGATCAGGTGGAAAGAAAGTATTTATCTTTGAAATTACCCTAAATACATTCACAATTTATTTTAAAATATTACTCCTAAAATGTTGTCATTCACAATAGGAAATGCATCTAATTATACCGTGTACCCACTAAAGAATTGTACTGGCATTTTATATGTAAATAATATAGTAATGAAAATACTTAGAATTTCACTAGGTATTATAAGAATGTTTAAAATTAGCACAGTAAATAAAAATAAATAAAAATCAAAAGGAAAATTATCTTGGGACCGCAATGCTAATTTTTTTCTAAAGTAGTATTATGTGAAGATTTTTTTATTACAAGAAAATTTTTAGTGAAATATTTTACATGACTTGGCTAAATAGAGATCCAATACAGTGTCTCAATACACATTTGCAATAACTGATACTTGGTGTTAGATTACTTCTTTTTAGCATTTTAAAGGTACATCAGAGTACTGCTGGCTTACTAGTTATGACTCTGTCATTCAGTGGTTGGAGTAACATTTACTGTTGATGCTATAAATGATAACGCATCTCCAACTCTGTTCTAAGTCAACTGTGTTTGCCTGAACTACAGGTCATCAACATGAACATATTTGTTTGATGCTACAGGCACAGAGATTCAGGCTTTTCTTGATCTTTATGCATATATTTAATGTGTATTCTCTTTTTTTATTTAGAAGGAGATGGCAGGTAGGATGTCTAAGATAAGATGCAATTAATTGATCTCACCTCCTTTTAGTACAACTTTATGGTATGTTCAAGACATTTTTCAAGAACAGGGATTTGTATTTCATGTGGTTTACCTGCAGCCTGACTCACAAGCCTTCATAAAGTGCTAGAGAGAACAAAAGCTTTTGCTCAAAAACCTGGTGGGGAGAAGTCTTCTTTTTTGCTGGATTTATACATTACATGAATATCACCCTTGTATTTCTATGCCTATTGTCAAATCTGAATGATTATTTTTCTGTTCTTCAATGTATAGCTTCTAAGGATGTGCATAAGGGTTAATCAACACTGGAGGACGTTTCATAGCTTAGAGAGTAGCGGATGAAAAAGTAAAAAGGCTAGTCATCTGTAATGAAAGACACTGTAGTGCTCCATTCCTCAGATTTCATTGTCATTAAAATTTTCCACTAATTTCAAGATGCTGCAAGAAAAAATTCTAAGTGGGATACTGAGGTTTTTTGTTTCTGATACCGATTCTACCTATATTTTACCAGTGGCTGTATGAGTACCTGGAGATGATAATTCATAATCATTGTAAGGTGGTAACTTGAGAATGCTATATTCCTGTTAATTTGGTTTCCAGAAAAGATAAAAAATCAAAATACTTCAAGAGCACTAAACTTTATAAAGTGCAAAAAAAATAAATTCAGGAAGGACAAAGACCCAGTTCTCACTTTCACTCTTTGTTGTTTTAATTGGACGGGATTTCTATTAATCCATTCATTCCCATCTACAGTTAAGAGTTACAGAATGTTTCTGCTAGCAAATAATTTTGGTTCCAACAGTTTTGGACAGCAAGAGCAATTGCAGTTATGTTGAAGAGACATGTTTCTGACCACTTTACAACTGAAAGGGACCTACAAGAAAGCTGAGGAGGAACTTCTTACAAGGGCAGGTAGTGATAGGATGAGGAATAATGGCTTTAAACTGGAAGAGGGTAGGTTTAGATTAGCTATTAGGAAGAAATTCTTCACTGTGAGGGTGGTGAGACACTGGAACAGGTTGCCCAGAGAAGTTGTGGATGCCCCCTCCCTGGAAGTGTTCAAGGCCAGGCTGAATGAGGCTTTGAATAAACTGGTCTAGGAGAAGGTGCCCCTGGTCAAGGCAGGGAGGTTGGAACTAGATGAACTTTAAGGTCCTTTCCAACCTAAACCATTCTATGATTCTGTGAAATAGATGGTTTCAGAAGTAGACTGCTCGAGTCAGTTTTAGAGGTCAGCAGTCTAAAGGGTCAAGGCAATTGCTTTCCAGGTGGCAGATAAATGTCAGCCAGTCTCTAGTCAGATGTCTTATCTAGCAGTAGTAATAATTCTGTCAGATCTTCCTTTCCTCTTCTTTACCTTTTCTTTACCCCAGATTTAATTGCAACTATTTGGTGACAATAATGAACAATATTCATGGATGACTCAATGGTAAGTTAATTTTTCATGCCTTACAAACTTAATAGTTTTGAAGTATTGCATTCTTAAAAAGAGTCTCTGTGTTTCAATTAGACATGAAGTATGTATGTAGCACAGCCCTAGATACTGAACTTCAGATTATGACATTTTTCTACTTAGAGAGATTTAGTTGATGCTTTTTTGGACTGAGAGAGAGAGGGGGAGAGAGAGAGAGAGAGGGATGCATTGCCATACCAAACTCATCATAATAAAACATGCATTTTATTTCCCATGTTACCATCATATATAATAAATTAAATACATAATTCTGGACTTTCTCATAGGTTCCATATAAAGTTGTTTAGAAAATTATTAATTCAGTCAATGCTTCCATTGTTATTTCATCTGTGTTCTCCAAAATACCTCTTTCCAGGCTGATATGGGGGTTTGGAACTAGATGATCTTTAAGGTCCCTTCCAACTCTAACCATTATATGATTCTATGATATATTTTGGGTAGGTGTCCTGCTTTGGTGGGTTCTTTTGTATTTTGATGTTAAGCCTTTTATATTTTTTCAATGTACATTGTTGTGTATAATATTATGTCTGTTTAACAGTGTATAATTAAAATATCACAAAATGCTGTGTAGCATATCTATAAAAGCATATACTTTTTAATTAGATAACATTTTAAGCTTCTTCAAATACAGGGAAGCATGTTAATATCAAATGTATATTTTATAGAATTTCTTTATTCTTTCATAAGGGATCAGCGAATCATTTTAATGTAGTTCAGAAACATGTAGTAGGAAAAGGACCTAAAAAAGAGTGTATTTTTAACAATTTTAAATAAAATACTTTGCTTGTCCAGCTCTTCATGTGAACCCAAATTAACATTCTGTGTTCATTGTGAGCTTGGATAGATTTGCAGCCTTTCATGTCTAAAACCGCATGATCAAGGGCAAAATCTTTTGCTAACACTGGAATCTGGAGTGGGAAACAAAACACACACACATGGCTTTATCACTGTGTGTTTTACTGCAGAGACCATGAAAAAAATTTCTATTGTGTTTTATTTAATTAAAGCACACTGCCCCCTTTTGAATTTCTATTTAACAAAAAATAAATCCTTCCTTATTAATGATGTATCAATCTGCGCTATACAATCTCTTACTACAACGCTAGCTTTAACTGTGCTTTAAACAGCTTACAAATGACAGATTCTATATAAAATAATTTGATAGTCCTATCATTATTTCTACAGCATAAACCTTGCCTGGGTAAGAATCATATCTGAATAATGTCCTTTATGAAATATTATCTCCTGATTAGCTTGGATTTTCACTAGCAGGCAGTTTATATAGGAATTACAGTGCAACACATTTACATCTTTTTTTTTTTTAGTGTCATCTAGTGCTTCTTATTTTTGAAATTATTTACTGAAATTTCTGTGTGAAGGTAAGATAAATATCTACTTTATTAAACACTTCCATTCCAGTTTATTGTCTACTAGAAACTGCACATAGATTTGTCCTGATGTTAAACGCATTTGGTCATGAGTGTTTTTAAAATTAAATTTGAACTTATAAATCACTGTGCCCCTATCTAATTCAGGTGAAACAAGAAAACTAAAAAAGGTAGTAGAAAGAAAGACAAATATAATGGATAACTGGAGAGCGGGAAAAACATTATGGAGACAACAAAGATGACAGTGAAGGAAGAGAGTGCAAAATCACTATTTATATACATTGTGGAAAGCAACTTTGGAAGTCTATGTGTGAATAGTGCTGTACACATACACATCTGAAAAAAATGAGGTCCTTCTATCTTAATATGTACCAGAAAAAGATTTATCTTTGTGCAAAAAAAAGCCTAATGAAAAGCAATTATAAAAAGCAATCTGAAACATTCACATGTAAAGAATAAACTAGCACAGGCAACTCAGAGTTACTTTAGAAGGGAAAAAAAAAAAAAAAGAGGATCAACTTGACATAATTTTGAGAATGCAAAACATTTTTCAGAATAAACTCTTGGTAACATTTTACTACAGAGAAATTGTTTTTAGCAATTATAGCAAAATTTAGTGAGACAATAATTTGTGATTTTTCTGCTAGTATATGTCATGTATTGAAGAAAATCTATGTCAAGATTTAAAAGACTTTTTGAGCAAATACTGAAAATAATTACTTAAAAAAAAGTTACTTGGCACTTAACCTTTCATTTTTATCTTTTTCACACTATGTTTCAAGTGACCACAGTTGAGTTACGTAGTTATGTTTGTAGAAAGCTAATGGTACCATGACTGCTTGACAGAAGTGGAAAAATACATTTTATTGCTTTCTATAGGCAAAAATACAGAAACTTATTCATAACAGTTTTAATCCTCCTAAACAGAAACAGCTTTACATGTCCAATAAGACTAATTCTGAATATGCAATATCACTCAGATTCTAAATAAGACAATTAATTTCAGAAGAATAAGAATGTTAAATGTACATGAACTGAAATATAGTTAGAAAAATATTTCATATTAATTATTCACTAAGATTAGGATCCACACAACTGCTTAGAAATTTTGCAGGGGACTGAGTGTTTCAAGACGAATCTACGGACCCCATCTAACACTCTGATAGTGTCAGCATCCACAGAATTTTCCTCTACCACGCCCTTCGACTATAGATGTGCCATCTTAAGTCATGGTCTGAATGAGGCACAGGGATTTTGTGCAGCATGCTTCATTAATCTGCTGAAATTCAGAACACCCATGAACTTTCCAGGGGCCACTTTTTGTGAGCACTATTCCATAGTTCTGACCTGGTCATTTTACCTTCTGACCTTCATATTTCAGGAAGATTGATGTGTGGAGAGGCCACCTATGATCCTGCATGGAGTCCCATTCACTTCAGTGGAGATCGAAACAAGCTCAGTGTTACCATGGGTCTAATTACATGTGCACTCTAAACAGGAATGATTATTAAAACAGGATAATTTGTAGACTCATGTTCTAGAACCTGCTGACTGAAGGATTTTCTCCCTCCCTTTGAGAGGTGGATTTAGTGTCACTTCTCACCTTTACTTTCTGTCTTTTGAAATTAATAACAAACCTAATTTTTCATATGTTTGTCTGCACAGGTTAATTTCATTATAGTTTTCTGTTATTTGTAGCTGTGCATTTTTATTATAATCACCATTTGTAAAGAAGATATTTATATGAGAAAAAATGTAATATGGCATATAAAGGCTGTGATGTTGCAAGACCTTGCCAAGCATACACAGCAGCTGATGGAAAGTTATTTTCTTTGAGGGGACGTCTAAGTGGAGACTAACAGGGGGAAAAATCATGATTAAGGTTTGCTTATTCTTTAGCACTGAGTGGAAATAAGCCTTGAAATGTTTTCATTGTTTAATTGTGTAAAGTACTGATTAGAAAAAAGGGCAGCACAGAGCCTGGAAAGGGTAGTACTTGAGAAGCTGTGAGCTTACGTGCAAACCTTGTCAAGAGGCTAATAGGATCCTTCATAAATCTCACTTCCACACACCAGAAAGAAACTGGCAAATGTCTAGGAATACTCTAACACAGGATGAGAATCACCTCATCTCCTCTGTTTGCAATTTTATATCCAGTTTTAGAGGTGTGTGGCTCTATAGATAGTATTGTAAAGGGGAAATACAGATGAGCATACAGAGTTTAGTTCTCTTAAATTATTATGCTTGGTTTAGCCCATTCTTTGGTAGCCACTACAAGAAGAAGAGAGGGTACACTGCTTTGTTGATTACTGACATGCTTCTACCTGGTTAAGTGGGTCACGTTTATTATTACACAGTTTGAGCATCTTTTAGTCAATCTGCCAAGATCCTAGTGCTAAACCATCTTTGAATGAAATCTGTATCAGATCAAGACTGGCACTTTTATATTTTTTTCTTTGGAGTCTTGCCCTCATTTCTCAATTTGATACATATACACGATTTTTTTTGGCTCATTGCATCTGTGTCCATCTGTTGCAGTGGCATTGTGCCCAGCATTCACAAGTTGGTCAGATTGTTCAGTATGATATAGCTGGTGATCATTCTAGGCAAATAGTCTTAAAAACACTGGAATTCCTCCCTCTGGAAGACAAACTAAAAAATCAGTATTGCATGGCTCATTACAACTGGTTGCCCTCATCAGCTTTAGTGTGCCACAGAACAACTAAAGATAGGAGAAAAGGGAATGCAGGCTTCTTGGGCACTGTGACAGTAAAAGAAAAGACAGTTTAGAACCATAGAATCATATAATGGTTTGGGTTGGAAAGGACCTTAAAGATTATCTACCTAGTTCCAACTCCCCTGCCATGAGCAGGGACACCTTCCACTAGACGAGGTTGCTCAAAGCCTCATCCAGCCTGGCCTTCAACACTTCCAGGGAGGGGGCATCCACAACTTCCTTGGGCAACCTGTTCCAGTGTCTCACCATCCTCACAGTGAAGAATTTCTTTCTAATATCTAATCTAAGTCTACCCTCTTCCAGTTTAAAGCCATTACCCCTTGTTCTATCACTACCTGCCCTTGTAAGAAGTTCCCCCCCAGCCTTCCCGTAGGTCCCTCTCAGGTATTGGAAGGCCACTATAAGGTCTCCCTGGAGCCTTCTCTTCTCGAGGCTGAACAGCCCCAACTCTGTCAGCCTGTCCTCATAGGAGAGGTGCTCCAGCCCTCTGATCATCCTCATGGACTCGCTTCAGTAGATCCATGTCCTTCTTATGTTGGGGCCCCCAGAACTGGATGCAATACTCCAGGTGGGGTCTCATGAGAGTGGAGTAGAGGGGCAGAATCACCTCCCTCGACCTGCTGGCCATGCTTCTCTGAGCACAATCATACAAAATCAGTGGAGCTATAGGTTATTTATACCAGTTAAGGTTATATTCATTTGCATAAGCCTTTTAAAAATATTGGGACAATAGCACTTGTCTCATTGGCAAGACTGAGTGACCCCTTGAACTCTGAGGCAATTGTGGAGAACACATAGCCAAAAAGCATACTGAAAAGTATAACCCTCATTATTTTTATTTTATACGGATTCTTTGTTACTATCCTTCAAATTTCTATATGCAGGTTAGTACAGACATCTATAAAAACAATGCAGGACTGCACTGCTTTATAGAATCATTGATTTTAGGGAAAGAAGGAATTATTATAACTTCCTAACCTGAGCTCTTGTGTAACACGACTAAATGATTCCTGTTTCATAACACTTCTTGAAGTTGCATTTGAAGTACCTCCAACCCTTTCAGTTTATAAAACATGTGAAATACCAATGGGTCTAGTTTTGTACTGATGGATGAGAAAGGGGAAAATAAACTTCTGAGAGCTTCTACGCTGTAGAGTAAGGTGGAAATGAAGCAATTGTAAAAAATTACACAAATGAAAATAACATGGAAACCCACAATACTTACACAGGGTTGTAAGTAGAGTAGAGTTTGTTCTTGCAAAGGAAATTAAGACATATGCAGAAGGTCCCTTGCTTCAGTAATTAAAGAAGGTGGAACGTGATTGCAAATATTCACAGGACTGAGACATATACCTTCCAACTCCCTGCCTAAAATACAGGAGAATTTTATATCTATGTAAGTGATTTAAACTTCCTGTGACTGAACTTGTAGAGCAATATTATTTAAATACACCAAAAAAATAATTTTTTAATGTGTCTGATACACACTTGTATGACATGTTTTAACAATATGAGCATGAATTACTTAGATATTGTTATAGGATAAGCACAGTCTAACAAAAAATTTGCAAGGGAGTAGTGTTATCTTAATTAAAAATATATATATATCTAGATGAAACTACCTCCTTAAGAACAATGTTTTTTGTCAGAAAACAAATAGATTTACAGGTCATGATGAGATTCATAAAATGAACTGCAAAGTACTATGTTTAAAGTAAAAGAAAGTCCCAGTGTATGAGGTGAACAGACATAGTAATCTAGTAGATTTGGCTTGAGAAGAGAAAGTAACCCCACAGACTATAATACTGATCTCTAACAGATATGTAAAACATAATGGGGTGAAAAAGATCTCTTTTTCATTCTAGAAACAATGTAGCGATAAAATAATTGAAGGTGATGATAAAGCTCTTCAAGTTTGTACAATTCTCATTCACTCCTACAACTAACAATCTGTTTAACTGATTTTTAAAAATTGGCCTGAAAGAATATATGTGAAAAGATAACTCTGGGTGCCATACTTTTTTTCTCTTACAATTCATTGTTTTATGCATTAAATTTTTATTTTTATTAAAAAACCCCCACCAACATTTAAAATAATATATTTTAAATATTCATTCAATTTTTTGTGGAGAAGAATTACACCTTTATAAGAATTTATAATTTCTGATATTATACCCACCATGTAGTGGACTTCTTCAGAGAATACAAATCCAAAGACTCTAAAATGGCTAAAAACCTTAGACTGAAAACTGAAAATAAAAAGTTAGTAGGGACACAGGGAGGGAAAGGGATAAAAGCTTCTGTAGTTAACTGCTTATTATAGAAGTGAAATTAATATTTGAAAGAATTTTTATTATGTTGAGTCAAATTACTAATGACTCACTCAATCAAAAAATTCAGCACATTCATGCTTTCTCCCTTCAGTAGTCATACTAAAAATTTTGTAGAAGCCAGCTCTCCAGCTACCATTTTATGTCAGTTGTGATGTCCCACCTATTTAAACACCACAATGAAAAAAATAAAGTTATATTAATGTATTACTGTTTATGCAGGGATACACAAGGTGCTCAGAATGATTTCTCTTCCCACTGACTTACTATGAGAATGCCTGCCACCTCAGCTGGTGTAAGTCATTGTAGCCACTGTATATTACTTCTAGTACTCTCCATTAGGGGATGTGGAAAACAAGTATTGCTTTTTTGAGAAAATGTTTCATTCTGAATGCCAAAATAATGAAGGCTGAACAGTAGAACTTCTGTTTAAGGAAGAGATACCACAGACACATATGTGTGTTCAGCTTTACATATTCAAATAGTACTTAAAAAGTGATTGATTCAACTGTGTTTTGATAAAAGTGAAAAATATAGTATAGACTATGATTCTCTTTCCATAGGAGGAATCCTGACTATCTCAAACCTCAAAAAGTTATTGTTTTATTATGCTGGAATTCCTGGAACTTTCAAAAGGTAATGCTAACTCCTGTAAGAAAAAAACCCAACTATATAAATATCGTTAAAAACAGATATTAAATGATCCATTGTTAAAGATCAGCATTAGTTCTATCTCATCTACCACTTCAGGATATGAAAAATCAAATAGACATTTTTTGAGGTCTTTCAATGCAGTACTAACAAGTGATATTTGGATGATTAAAATTTTATTTAAACCTGAAATAATTTTATTTTCTCTTAATTTCACTCAAAAATATTGTTACTACATTCAGGGTGATAAACGAGAATACCTAGGGGTCTGTTGGGTGTTGCCTTACATTGCTGCATTGGAGATGGTTTATCTTGGATCAGCCTTAAAATGAGCTAGGTTTATGAGGTGATCAACAGATTTACTCCCTTTTGATTTTTAATATTAAGAGAACAAACCTGATCTGTAATGAAAATTGTTACCTTCCTATTTCTAGAACACAGTAAGTCTCTATAACACCTTACAATGACACCGCTTCTTTATTTTTCCCCTCTGCTGTTTAAAAGTTCATTCATTTGGGCTAGCATAAGCCTTTATTATATTTTTCCCCTCATCTGTCCTTCAGTTAATAAAACCATAGGTGGTAATCCACAGTGTTTGTTTCCCATTTCTGTGTACAATATGCGTGTAACTGTAGTGGTGCAGGGAATAGTCAATGGACATTAACTATGTTAAACAAGAAGCATTGTATCCTCAAGCATGAACCACAGATTCCCACAGAAATTCTCTAAATCAAGTGTTGGGTAGATTTTTGTCTTCCTGGCTATTTTGTTATCTCTGTTATAAGACCCTTGGTTTTTTGGCGATTCTGAACAGATATTGTGATAGACACCATGGTAAACAGCTCTCTTATTGTATTTTGTACTAGGATATTGAACATTTTCCTGAGCAAAGTGCAATGTGATGCCAAGTATTTCCATCCCCTGCAGCTTCTTACAAAGGGAACCAGTCCACAGCTTGCTAATAGAGATGGAGGAGCTCTTCCTTGTAAGCTTTCAAAATAATCCATTTTAAAAGACTGTTTCAGCATAATAAATGCTTGGTGACTTGAAATCCCAGTGGGTTTTGAAGAAACAAATGCTGTACTGTATATGCCGAATCTGTACAATTTGAGCTTTGCACTTGAAGTACTATAGACGTGTCCTTGCACTGATAATAACAGTCTTTTCTGGTACAAAAGAACTAATTTATAGTTACAAGTAAGAAACCAGAATTAGCTATGATTTACTATTTCTTTATACGTAGCATGCTTTCTACCATTGTCATAATTGAATATATCAAACATAATTGTTCCATAGATACATATGGACGATGCACGTAGGAGGAAAAAGAAAACTGGCTTAAAGAAACATTATGTTTGTCTCAAGCTTATGCTGTTTAAGTATTGCAACTGTGGTTGAAGTTTAATGGCTCTGTGTGCGGCTCTGATTTTTTTCCTCTCTCTTTGTTAGGTTAATTCAGCTTCAATAACAAGCCTTTTCTGTCCTGCTACCAAATACCTCCAAATGTACAGCAAGGGAAACTGGCATTTCAAATTAAGGGAAACAGTGAACCAAAACAAGAACACAATAAAAGAAAGAGCAGGGTGATACATGTAAATGATGTACTCACTGGGAACTAACAGCGGTAGCTTGCAGTGAAGGGATTTAGCTCTATGTTAATTCAACTGATAGGGAGACAGGCAAATTTGGGAAGAAACTTGGCCAGGTTCCTTAAGCTCACAAAAGCTTTAGTGGTTACATCATCGAGGGGCTTTGGGATTTTAAAAAGAACTTGTTACTTTAGTTAATCTGGTAAAAAGAGAAATCTTTCACTTTTCTATGATAGAGATACTTTATCTTCATTGAAATTAATCTTTTAATAACAATCATCTATCAGTGGAAGCCACTTGAAGTATTTTCATTTTAGCAGAATAAAGACTAAAACTATCTTTCTTTCTGTAACTCTGCTACCAGTGATCTTGTACAGTTCCTTTAGGAGTCCAGCAGCACAGATTTAGGGTACAAAGTCTGACCAAGGGGGATGTATTTGTTGGCCTGCTTACTGTATGTGAGTTTCTTCTGCATAGTGACTGCTTATGGTGTGATACTGGAGAGGGATTAAGATGCTTTATATTCTGTGTGTGCATTGGAGAGGATGTGTTTTACCTAATCTTGTTTAGCCACCATGCAGACAGCTTTGAGGATTTTTTTTTTATTCCAGTATCCTTTAAAACCTGCAGATCTTTGGGAAGGGAAGATATTTCCATTTATTTCATTTGCTTTTCAAAAGTGCAGAGCTTTGCCTTTATCTTGAGGAGCAAAGAAGAAAATACTAAGTATGGTGCTCCTGCCTACAGGCTTGGTACTTGTTAAATGTTTTGGGCAATTAAATGTAGGTGAACTGCTCTCAGAAATTTGTCTTAAATTTTTGTATGAAAGCAAAATAATATGTTCTCCAGTTCTTTGATGCTAATTGGGTAAAATATAGGTCTACAGATTTAGTGTCCTCAAGAGTATATCAGACGTTCATTGCTTTGTCCTCAAACAGCCATGTCTGGCTTCTTTTTCAAAGCAATGTCTTAATGTTGAAGGACTGACTGCTGCTTTCTTTACTGGGTACTGTGTGCATGTAGAGGTAGAAAGAAGGGGAAGGAAGAAAGCAAAATGATCACCTGAAATGGTGGAATTACTTTTGAAAGAAGGAATCTGTTGCCAAAGTCTGAGATCTTTTAAAAATCTTCAAATGCACCACAACCATTTGAGCAACGGAAGAATTGAAAGGATGCCCAAAGGATTTGCAGGGCTTGAGAGATATCAGGGTAGCAAGTTGAACTTGAAAGTTTGGAAGGATGCTAGAGGGCTACAGATGCACTAAGAAAGACAATATGATCAGTAGAAAGCAAAAAGGTAACTAACTTGTTTCTGGTCTCTGCTATACTGCTACTACCACAGTAGCATCTTTATTATTCTCATACCAGATTCTCATATTTTCAATCTGTCCCTGGGACATGGTTCTGCACTTTTGCCATCCTTATATCCCTTATTAAAGGTGCTGCCACCCTGTCTGGAATACATGCACCTATACGCATATGACTTCATATGTTCATAATTAAAATTATAATAATTTTAATTACAGTGTGGTAAGGTTGCAGGCAAGTAATCAGGGCTCTAGGTGAAAGACTAGGCCACTGACTATTCCCTGGTTTGAGGTTAGGCTACATAGACAGCATAAGGGAAACTGCTGGATATGGGGAGTTACTGGACATGGTAGATTACATAGTTAGAAGATAACAAAGTTTACAAATGGATGGATTTCATGGGTTAGAGGGAGTTGTGTGAGAAATGGCCAAAGCCCAAAGAAAGCTAAACTGGAGTAGAATCTTGCAAGGCCAACATGCCATCAGTAGGTAACCCTATCAGTAGTACTACATAAGGTAAAGACCACTTTGTCGCGAAGGAGGGAAGACCCGGACGCTCAATATGAGTCATCAGCAAGCTTCGTTTATTGATTACAAATGTGCTCCTTATATACAGTGGTTAATTAAGCTCATGCATATTCTTAAAGACCTATACTGATTGGTTTATTAATTATCCTGGGAACTTCTTCCTTTGTTACAACAGATGGCTTTGCTCTCACGTCCCAAGGACATCAACAGGATACTCCTACTTTGCAGTTACCAGCTAAAGCTACTTCCTTCTTTTTCCCAGCTTAGTTTTGCTAAAGTTGTTTGTCTGAAGTCTCAAGGACAAGTAAGTATCCTGGAGACTTCTTCTAATTTACCCTGACCGGGCAATTGCTTGCTATACTTATGTCAAGGGCCTAAGCTGGCTACTGAGGCCTGAGCCATTTCATACCCTCGCTGCTTCTGCTAAGCCTCTGATTGTACAACATCTCTAGTGATCCATGACCCCTGTCAACATCACTTAGGTAACAGTATCAGGAATTTGGGTATGGATGTAGTACAACTGAGATCAACAAGGAAAAAGTGTTTAAGGGCATTTTGTTTGGAGAAAACTGGGGCAGAGAAATGGAGGTTGAAGAGAAGTGAAGAGGAAAATCAAGAAATAAGGAAAAGGATAATAAAGCACTATATAAGTTTTACTGATTCCTGTTCAAGGTGGTTTATCAATGAATGTTGAACTCTCTAGGAAGTGTTTATATACTGGCAATACTGAAATAGCAGCTATCCACAACTTATTATCAGAGAGTCTTTTGGTTTTTAACAGAATCCTAAATTAAAGCAGCAAAAGTGAGCCAAAGAGAAAAACCTCACCCCATGTACGTTGTCCTGAAGTTTGTCACTTCTCATGGATTTTCTTTCTGTCTTATCAGGTGCAGATTGGAAGCCCAGATGTTGCTCTAGTTTGAGTGAGGATTATTTCACCTGAGTGACTACAGACGACACTGTTTATTTAGCTGCTAGCTTATTTCAAGAAAGTTCGTCTTACTATGAAGTCATTCACAACACTGAAAAATATAAACATTAGAAAAATACCAATTCAAGAACCAAAAGCCTATTTAACAGGAAATCGGTGAAATCCCAGATAAACTAAGGCATGCATGGTGCCATGCAGTTACAGTAGGAAAGTTGCAAGAGGAGTCATTGTGTGCTAGTGGACCTATGAAAAATATTAAAGGGAAGAACAACATGAGTGATTGAAGAGGGGAAGCCCCAAGCATCCAAAAAAGGAAAATTAGCAAGGTAGTGGAAGAGGACTACAAACAAGAAGTTCTTTAGCCTCAGAAATGAGGCTAGAAATAGAAAGAGTAAGTTAGGACTGGAAGTCATACTCTAGATCAGTAAATCCAGTAAATCAGTAAATTCTCTCTTGTAATGGGTTTAAGCTCTATATCTTTTTGTCGAGTTACTGGAGAGACTTTTCATTTTCATGCTAATTCAGGATGGTCAAACACTGAAATAGATTGTTCAGAGAGATTGTGGTGTATTTGTCCTTCAAGATATTCAAAACCAAATCAGATAAAGTTCCTGGCAATATGCTCAAGCTGACCTGGAGTTGGGTGGTTGGGTTGGACTGTATGATCTCAAGAGGTTCCTTCAAACCTCAATAATTCTTTGATTAAAATTTGTTATGCTTTTTTTGTCCTTATTACTCCTACCATTCCAGAATAGTATCAACTCAGTTGTATAATATAACAATGTATGCTAATACAGGCATGCAATCAATCTGCAAATTGTGGGTCTGCTGTCAGTGATGGCAAAGCCAGGATTTCTCTCCATTGACAAGATAAGTTCAAGAAATAGTGAAAGAGGTATGATCCCACTTCGTAAGAAAATAAACTCTTTAAACACCTATTTTCCTGATAAGCAAAACTATAAGGTTCTCTTTCTAGGAGATCAAACCAGCCTCAGAAATACATCATGATAATTACAACAAAGAATGACAGACGAAATGGTGCAGAAATTCAAAGCACATGAAATAGACAACAACTAAGTATGAAAAAGATCAAAATGATTGCTACTCTATGCTATTGTGAACATACTAGTAAGACAGACTATTACTAAAAGAAAGCAAAAGAAGAAGAATTTGAACCCAATACATGCTAAGGAAAGTAGTGGTGCAAAGAAAGTTTTTGCAAACTGGTATTCTCTGTTGCTACTTATCACTACTTTCTTCTTAATATTCAGAAAATGGCTGTATGGAATTCTTTTGTCATTCAAAAAGGGCAGATTGGGCAGTACCTAAGAACTGTTAGAGTGAATTAACATAAAAATTGTCATTGATTTGTCCTTTATTTCTGTAAACTCCCAAACTGCCTTTTTTTTTTTTTTTTCTTCTCCTTTTCTTTTTCCTCACCTCCTTAGTTTGAAGGATTTAACTTGATAGAAAAGCAGTGAGTTGGAAGTCTGGAAGAGAGAAATACAAAATACAGAAGACAAGGAAACACATTGATTGAAAAACACTGGATTACATGCAGTGTGCTGAGAAACCTCCTTTCAACATTTATGTCTCAAGTATGGAGAAGTCTTCAGGGACATTTACACAAAGATGAGGAGATTGTAGCTAAGCTTGCCTTGTGTAGAAATCAGATTTTCTTTTCTTATGTTGTCATAAGATGTTGATACCAAAGAGCCAAACTATTAAGGAAAAAGAAAAGTAGACAGAGCATTGCCCTGCAGAGAGAAAGCAAATACAGAACGTAGGTTCTGTCAGACACATAGTTAAGGAAGTTGGAGCCTTGGCAAGCAAGCATACAAAACAGAATATACCTTTATAATTGTATATTTTTGAAAATTAATTGCTCAGGAACAGTGTTATCTTGGCTCCCATTGTAGCTTTTGGTATCCTGATGGAGGAAGAAAGGAGATGTAAGCATGGTTCCTGTCTTTCTCACCCACTTACACAGAAGGATGGGTGCAGATAAGGTAATCTATTGTATCTCCACAAAGATGCACAAAAATAAATACATTTTTTCAGCACCTCAACGCTCTGAATCTCCACAGGTCAGCTCAGGAGAATCAAACTCGTGTTAGAAGGGGCAATACTATTAAAATCATATATACTGAAGTGGAAGTCACCTTTCATCCTGCTGTAAAAACAATCTTTCTATGTATTGCCACAGATTTTTGCACTAGTAAGACCCAGCAGAAATACATAAAAAAAAAAAAAAATGCCGAAGGAGCGTGAGATTTAGGTAATACTTAGAATAAAGTTATCATATAAATCCAAGACTATTAAACAAATCTACTTGAAGAATGGCGAGGACTCTAGGGAAATAGCAATCTTTAGATCAAAACCAATGGAGGACAATTTGGCTACCCAAGAACAACTCAGCTGCATGAAATATTGTGGCATTGGTGGAAACAGAGATTTAGCTTGTATAAATTGGCTTTGATTCCTTTGAAGTCACTGGTGATAATTGCACATTTAAGTCTATTCTTGTTCTTTCCCCTCAGTCAGTGTGTTGAGAACTAGGCTCCAGGACAGGAAGTGTTACACTGCACACATTTCTGGACTAGCAAGTCTGGTATCCTTCAAGGATGTATGCATCACCCCATTCATGAGAGAAACATAATTGTACAATTTGCTGATGAAAAAAAAATCAACACTTGTCCCAAGGATAATAAAACTGAAGAATGTTATTCTTGCATAGACCAATATGGGGTCCCAGAGTGAATGTCAGTCAAAATCTATACAGTAACATAAAGAGCACAGTAATATTACTAAAACTGCCTTAAGTCCTTTCTGTAACAGCTGTCTGTTATCCAATGACAATTTAACCTTTTAGCTACTCACTAATTCAAGAGAAAAATAGGATGTGCTCCATGAGCTTGAGTGATCAATTGCATTTCAATGATTGGAGCTACTTCTTGGAGAAGATGAAATCAAATTTTTCTATAGAAAAACTGCTGCAGAAGACGATCTTCATTATCATGTACATATGACATTATTGTATACCCCTATCATAGCATATTTTTCTTTAGCTAATATAAGTCCAGTTCAGGGACAGCTCACATCATATGCCGCACAGGAATGTGTTGAGTATGTATTTGTGAGACTATATGGCAGAGAATGACTCTTGCAGGGAAGTACAACTAAGAGTTTAACTTTCATTTTTAATCCATCCTTAAAACATACCAAAGGATTATTTTCAGATTGTAATCTAAATTAACAATAAGAAAGTTGAGAACAGTTTGTCAAAGCAGTAGAGATTTAGTGATGTAGTAGATTGCATTTACATCCTGCTTCTGCAGTGGTCTGCGGAAGATCTGCTGCACCTTTATGGAGGTCCAGAAATTCAAGTGGGATTAAGTAGATCTTTAGGACAAGGGCTTTAAGCAACATATCAGAAGGAAAGCTGTTACAATCTGTAATATTGATTTACAAATTTGCTGGCACCTCTTTCCAAAATTATCACCTATTTTTTCAGTTATTTGTTTCAGTGCCAATCAAGAGTGATACTTTTTTCATAAATGCATCAACCTACACTGAAAAGTGTTAACATGGAACTAATATAATTCTGTGAGAATTTGAGCTTTATATATTTATAAGGTACATATGACTTCAGTATGACTCAAATGTAGATAACTCAAATATAATTCCAGTTTGTGAATCTCCATTTTTTTTTTTAATTATTTACTTGATTACTGCCATGTCACATTTCTCAGGAGTACATATTTTGCATTCTAATTATTTTGGTCTTTTAATTCTGTTACAGTTTATCTCAAACGTCATTTTGGTACATCCCTAACACCACAACTCAAGACTTTATAGATGTCAAACACTATTTCACAGCCATAAAAGCTAAAAGAATTTTCCCCCCACACTTATGTTACCAAATAGTTAGGTCCCAGTTCCATCCCATTCATCCTGTCCTAGTTTAATTTAGGTATATATGCATACAAGAAAAAAAGTGCTTTTGCATTATTTTAAATTATGCTAGCTAAAAATTTCTTCTCTGCATTAATTCTGGTTTGGAGGACAATAGAAAGATGTAGAGAATGAAATAGTCTGCTGCATCAGTTGGTTCTGAGGAAAAATGTTGATAATAAACCTCACTCTCTTTGTTTCCTCCATTTGAACTGGTTCTGAAAACAGGATCAAGATTCAGATTCACAGAGGACTTGCAGATTTCATATGATGCAGTTATCCTGCTAGCAAAATAAATGCTGCTGTTTTGATGAGACCTGCAAAAAATTGAGACTTTTCTTTACAGTCTCTCTGGAAATTCTGCCATTAAGCTCCCTTTAATCCCTAGGTCAAGCTATGTAGACTAATTCACATCCATTCTGTTCAACTCTTATTCTGAAACCATCAAGGCAGACAGACAATATAAACTGTACAGAGTATAGGCTGCATAGAGTCAGGAAAACCCCCTGGGACAAGAGTTATCTGAGCATTTTTCCTGACAGCATGTGTTCTTCCAGTGTGCACTTCATTCCCACCTCATCTGAAAATGGCTAAACCTCTTGGAATACAGTGCTGACCACATTCATACTATATATATATTTCATCATAGAGGAGATGATCTATTTGTCAATAGCTGAGTTCTTCCAGCAGGGGAAATATCTGTTTCACACAGAAGCAGAATCCAGGTGCAAAGCATTCTGCAGGCAGTGTGGATACCAGTGGACTAAGACCTAGTGCCAAAGAGATATGCAGCATCCTGGCACTGAAGATGCTCATAAGTAATAAAAAAGGAGGAAAAATTTAAAAAGGAGCCTTATATGTCTCCAGCAGTCAAGGATTGCTGCTCAAGGTTTGCTTGTGACCTAGTCTGACCTGAAATTGAAACATTTGCTATGCTAAGAATAACTGACTGCTAAGACCAGCTCTGGGGACCAGAGATAGAATGAAACTAATATCCAGTGGCAATCCTTTGTCTAAAAGCTTATTTAATTCTCCATTATTTTGAAAGTAGGTGTTCCACTGAGTGATACACCATTAGCTGGTACAAAACCAGTCAGTATCCTGTCAAATGAAGGTGTATTTCCAGGTCCAAAAGTCCAGGATGACCAAAGCTTGCACCTAATCCCACAAATACTTTCAGCCTTCTGTACAACATCAGAAAGTCTATGTTGCATCACCCATCATGGAGGTGGGAAAATCTCTGAAAAGAGTTATTATAATTATGTAGACTCATATGCCTTAAAACTGTCATTCTGTGCTGGATTTTTAAATCAAGAAGCCATAGACCAGACTAGACTAGACTAGTTCAATTGGAAGGGACCTATAACGACCATCTCATCCAACTGCCTGACCAATCCAGGGTTGATCAAAAGTTAAGGCACATTGTTAAGAGCACTGTCGAAATGCCTCTTAAACATTGATAGTCTTGGGGCATTGATCACCTCTCTAGGAAGCCTGTTCCAGTGTTTTACCACCCTCTTGGTAAGGAAATGCTTCCTTGTACCCAGTCTAAATCTTCCCTAGCACAGCTTTGAACCATTCCCACATGTCCTGTCACTGGATACATGAATAATTAGTAGAACAGATTAAGTACTACCTTTCTGAAAAAGAGAATGAATGTAGACACATCACTGTATATGCAGTCAACCTTTGAGCCCACCAGAATATCTTATTACAGAATTTAAAGAGGGATATATTGTGATATGCAATAATAGTAATAGACCTTCCCATCCTACAGTGACTACCTTATTAGCTTGAAACCTATCTAATATGACTCAAAAAGTTTATCCTTCAGAGATGAAGTGTCTATGCAGGTAGGGAGATTCTGGCTTGTGTTTGTCACAAATGACATTCCTTTTAATTCACTTTAAAAGTTAGTAATGATCTACAGTTGGTGGAGTAACTCAGTGAAAAATTTTTAGTGTTCTGAATGAGTCATTAAACTACATAGGTTTGATGTTCTGATTCTCTGATTTCTGAATAACAGGAAAATTTATTTCACAGTTGTACCAGTCTTGGCAGAGTCTTATTAACATTTCTTCATGGTTATCAGCAGACAGTAGCTCCTTTAGCCTATTTCAGTTGTACAGCAACAGGTCTGAGCTATAAACACACAGTTATAGAGAAACTAATTTCTAGAACCTGGATTGCTTTGGCTTCCCTTGCAAATCATTTTGAGTTAACCTTTAATGTTTTGTAACATTGAATAAGAGGTGTATATTAACAAAGTTATTCACAGGTTTTCTTATCCTGGATGGAACTTGTTGAAATTTTACTTTACCACATCTCAAGGCTTATGTTATAAAAACTAAAATTATTACAAATATATTCAAATCCCGAAGTTGTTACTCAGTTTTATTTTGCTAGTTCCTCAGGCAAAACTCACTAGCCTGCACACATGAAGGAAATCAGTGGGAAAACTGCAGCTGGGATTTGCAGAACTTTTAGGACCTAGCACTCTTCGGAGGACAAATCTCTGACACTGTTGTGTTTTGCTATCTGAAACACTGTATCATTGCAACCTACTATCAAAATGCTATAATTACATATCAGCATGTTAAACCAGAGAGTGAGATATAATTATGCTGAGCCATCCCTAGCTAAATTTAGTGGCTTCTCAGTTATCTGCAGCCCTTGCTGCTCCAGTAGACAAGACTACTCCAGTGATATTTGATCCCTTGAACAAGGAGCAGCAGCTTAGAATTTCTAAGACTTGAACAAATTTGTCATTGATACACTCCTGGATGCATCTTTTTTTTTGTTTGTTTGTTTGTTTTAAATAAATCGCTTAGTCAAGGCCACATTCAGGGGAATAGCTAAGGAAAGTCTGTATTTGGGAAGATGTCTTTTGAGGCAAAGCTTTCTTGGTCATAGGGTCCTGGCAGGATGCCTCTGTATAATTTTATCGTAAACTACTGAAACAGTCTAAAGTCTTTCTGTCCACATCTTCACCAGAGTACCTTGAGTGATAAGAAAAAAAAGATCAGGGATCAAAGATCAACTTGGGCATACTGAGTTCTCCTGCTTCTTAAATGGTTTCTGTTTAAGGCATCAATAGACCAGCCTGCACATACCATACACAACTGGAGTTCTGTAACTGTGTCCTCTGATGAAGTTTCTGATTGTTACAAAAAGTTGTAGACTACCTATGATAATTTCAGCCTTGTAGTTGTTAAGAATATTGGACATTCCACACAAATTTTTTGCAAGATAGTAAGCTTTCAGGGCTGAAACTAGGAACCACTGACCAAGCCTGGACTGCTCATCCAAGCAGAAGATTTTTATGCTTTTATGCTGGATTCTTCTTCCCTTCCCTTCCCTTCCCTTCCCTTCCCTTCCCTTCCCTTCCCTTCCCTTCCCTTCCCTTCCCTTCCCTTCCCTTCCCTTCCCTTCCCTTCCCTTCCCTTCCCTTCCCTTCCCTTCCCTTCCCTTCCCTTCCCTTCCCTTCCCTTCCCTTCCCTTCCCTTCCCTTCCCTTCCCTTCCCTTCCCTTCCCTTCCCTTCCCTTCCCTTCCCTTCCCTTCCCTTCCCTTCCTTTCCCTTCCCTTCCCTTCCCTTCCCTTCCCTTCCCTTCCCTTCCCTTCCCTTCCCTTCCCTTCCCTTCCCTTCCCTTTCCCTTTTTAAAAAGAGTAAGAAGAAAGTTCTTTAAGCATGTACATCACAGTGCTTTCTGTTGTTTTACAACATTTAGAAGAAAAGTGAAGTACTATAACAATAGAGTTTGGATTTTAAATTATTTAATAATAAGACAATTTGTCAGTTATTATGTGTATATGTTTTTAAACAAGCTAACATAGGATATGTAAAATATTATGTATCCAGCTCTTGTTCTGATAAATATAATTATAAAGAAATAATAAACCCAAATACAGAATTTTAAATTTTTCCAGATGAATAATATCTAATATAACTACTATCTGATATAAATATGGAGTAACTCCATTGGCTGCTTTTACCTTTGAAGAAACATTGCATAGGGAGTGAATATTCAGAGCCCACACTTATGTGTGCAACTCAGGTCAGTAGCTGATAAGACTGGATTCAGAGCTTAAAGGACCATCCTCTGCTTATGGTTTATAATCGTGCACATGGACAAATAAGGATGATTCAGTTGTTTTTTTCAAATAGGCCACCTCTATCTTTTGCTTCACTCACATCCTGAAAGCTCAGCAAGTCCTGAAATTCCTTGTTTAATTGAGAGCTCTGTACCATATGCTCATGAGTCAGTTTCACTCAAAAAAGTGACCAATATTATCTAAATGATAAATAGCTAGAAAGCTCTCAAGTAAGATCATTTATCTTTTCAGTTGCTAAGAAGAACCTTTTCAGATAGATACATTTTCAAGACAAGCATCTGGACTTTGAAAATTGTTATGCCAATTTCTGTTGAGTCTTTTTTGCTATTGTTTACTCCACTGTTTTTATAAACTTTACATAACTAAGTCAAAGATGCAACATTGCAACTTTACATAACTAAGTCCCACCATGCAATGACAGGACCAGAAATGTATTTTGTTTCCATACATAAGTACTTTAAAATATTGTGTTTCATTATTTCAGTAAGGAGATGTCACATATGTTTTATTGGGCTTGCAAGTGAAGGTTCTGAGCAATCTGTATTTAAAACTGAGACATAAATCTTGCAAAATAAAGAATTCAAACAGAATTTCCAAAACTTTCTTGTTGCATTTAGGTATATAATACAAGGACAATCCCGTGTAGTTTATAATTCATAGTCACAGTACCTAATATAGCATTTTCTCTTTTATCCCTTCAGACACAGTTTCACTTAAGTTAAATTGTTGTATTTAATAACCTTCTCTTGTATAAGAACAAGATAATTAAGTAAACTATATTCAAATACATCTTTTTTTTTTTCAGTTCTAGAATAAATTTCTTTTATTGTATTCAGCTTTACTGGGCACTGTACAGTCACCATAATACACCAAAGGCCTGCAAACCTTCTGTTCCAGAGATAAATATCAGTGGGAAAAAAATCAGCATGGAATTTGACATAGATCAGGATTAACTTTTTAAAAAACAAAACAAGCACAAATAAATATGAAATTCTTTGTCTCTTCCTTTTCATATTAGCCAAAGCATGCTCCATAATAAACATTGCTTCTACAAGACACACGAAGCAAATTCCCATGCTCCACAGAACCATTTAAGAGAAACAGTGTCCTGGGGCTTTCTTCCCATAAAGCAATTATCAGGTTTTATGTCCTGTGACATTTGTCTCTCATTCTTTCTACTTTCTATGAAGTATAGAATCCTCTAGAAGTCTTTTCTGTTACTAAAACAGACCTCTAAAGTATCTTGTATTACTACGATCTGAACTATGACAGAGGCTTTTTGACAAAAATGGCGGTAGAGGGAGAAGGGTAAAAGGCAAGTAATTGGGGTGAGTGAGGCAGTGACTTGATTCTGAGAACTGCAAGCCCTGTTTCCTGGAAATGCCATTGTTTATTTCACCTACTTATTCAAACATATCAAGAGACAATCCAAACAATCTGAACTGACCAGGAGCATCTACATGCTCTTCTTAAAAATACAATTACTGGCCTAAGTGAATTTGAATTAAATGGCCAAAAGCAAAAGCCCCTAAATCTGCTTTTGTGATGGTCATAGAAGGTGTTGCAGAGAAGAAATGTCTGATCTTTATGAAATACAGTGCTTGAAAATATAAATCTTTTTTTGCTAAAGTGTGTAGATAATAATATAGTATAATATAACCATATAATAAAAATAGCCTGTGAATTTAGCAGGAAAAAAGGGACCTTTCTTTTTCTACATAACTTTTGCTGAAAATAATCTGAGAATTGAAGAATTCTTTTTATGTTAAGAATCACAATATTAATTGCAACTTAAATTTAGAAAGGGAACAAGAGCCAGAAATAATTTCCCGAGAACTTAAAATCTTGATATTCTGTCAAATACTGTTACTTGAATGGAGTAAGTGCACTTGTTTCCGCAGCCCCATGGCTTGTCTGTTTTAACAAGGTATAGTAGTTCCCTTCTGCAATCTCAGTGGCTTTGAGTTTCTTTTGCAGAAGGCAGAGAAAATGTTCCCTGCTACCCTTCCTTGTGTTCCTGGCTGAAATGCCAGAGTTGCAAAGAGCACAGAACAACTTTATGTGATACTTGGACTGTTGTTGACCCTTCTTTCTCTCCCTAGATGAGCACTGAAGAAATGAATCCTTAGTTTCATTGTTTGCTTTTTTCTCAAAGAAGTGAGCAGTCTCCTTCAGTATGTTTATCTGTATGTAACATTCCCAGGTATTACTGTAGGCCTAACAGTATAATTCTCTGTAGTCCTTCCCTAAGGGCTTTGTTGCATGGACAAGTTAGTGAGTAGTACATCAGGATGTGAAAACACAACCTGCTAAATGCACTGTATGGAGTCTTACATACAGTTTCACTGTAAGGACTTTGCACAGCAAATACTGGACTTTGAAATGTTGACTGTTTTGCACAGTGTAAGGGGGCACCTTTCTTCATCACACATTTATTACTAAAAAAAAAATAAAAATTAGAAACGGTTCATGTTGAGCAGCTAAGCAAGGGATTGAACTTAATATATCCGAACCTATATTGCCTGCAGGAGAGATCCAGTTAGGCACTTTGAGTACACCCACCAGATCAGCCCTCAGACAGTAACTCAGGTCTCTCCATAGCCAGTACCTCAGTCCCCTAAAGCAGGACCTAAGCCACTACCTTCAAATCCATTTTGTACATAGGATGATTTGAACCACTGAGGGGAATGCTCTGTCCCATATTCTAATTAAATAAGGCAATAATTCACACTTGCCATAGTACATAAGCTGATCACCATCAGCAGAAATATGGGAACAGATCTGGTGAAACACAAACCTATCTATTGTTCAGAGAGAATACAGCAGAATGTTGGAGTGATAAAGGCTGTTTCTAAATATTCTGGCCAATATACTTGGTTGCATGGAAATCTATGTGTCTGTCATCAGGTGTCAGCTCAGGATATTGGAAGACGAACAGAGACTTTTATTAGCTTTTTAATCACAATTAACCTCATTGTTCTGCTCAGATCATACAGAAGCCAAGTACTGCTATCATTACTGATTACTGACAACTTGTTTAAATGTCACTTGTTAGCTACTCATTCCACAGGTCCTCCTTGGGAGCCCCTGAGGAAATTTCAGTAATTTAATGCTGATCACAAATGGCCTATGGTATACATCAGTGATATCATGTCTGTACAAGAAGCTATAACACCTGACTCCAGAAGATTTCCCATAACTACAAGAGCTACTGCCTTGCGTAATGTGAAGTGGGCATCATGCCTCTGAATCTCCCATTCTACAGAGGTTCCTGTCACCACTCTGAAAGTTGAGGTTGTGAAATTTCAATTTAAATTACTGTTTTTATGAGGCTCTAGCTTTTACAGAAAGAACAGTTAATTTTATTTCCTTTTCACAAAATGATATCACATTTTTTCTCATATTTTAGTATCTCCCAGCTTTTCTGCAGGTCAATGATGAAGTGAGTTTCTGACAATAAAAGGGAGACTAGGAGACTAAAGAGCACTGATAAGACCTTCAGTCTGCCCCTATGCCCTGTTCATTTATAGACTAGCAAGAGCAGGTAACCAGTAGATGCAGAGGAGCAGGAAGTAAACTGTGACTGCCTAAGAGCTTTGAACTCTGCAGCTCCTGATATGTCAGGGCACTTTCACAAGGCAGGTGGCAAAGTGACATTCTAGGTTTTGGTAGCATTTTAGCTGTGGCAAACATTCCCTCTGGACAGCATAGCCTCCAGTGATATTTGTGGTGTTACTGGCTTAAGATATCTTTAAGACTTGAAAATCACTTTTCAGGATATAGGTGATCAGTTCTTTATAAAAACTCAGCAGACATATTGATTTGTCTTGAGATGGGCACCATAAAATGAAGGCACCCAAGGCTGCAGTTATTTTTTTAATATAGGCCAAATTTTCATAGGAGGAATCTGTTTGTGCTCTGTAGTTTTAGCCAGGCATTTCCTTACTTGCTATGTGTAAGCATAATTTTTACAAGATTTTACTTCAAAACACACAACCACTGTGTTTCTGTAAGTCTTCAACTGATACTAGTGATGAAACCACTGAATGATCACTTGGATCAGATCCTCAATAAGAGTATAAGTTTTGTTGCTGTTTGTAGACTGTATTGAAAAAGATAAGTAATATATTGAAAATGGGCAAATAAATTAAGATAAGCAGTTGCTGTTATGTCAGAATGTTGAAAAAATAGCCATAGCAAAATTATATTATATAAAGTGTTTCACAGAACCAGCTGACTTACACTCAGCCTTATTTATGTTCTTCCTCCAAATATTCGAATTAATTTTCATCTTTAATGTGCTCATCAGAACTACTTAAGCTAATCTGCTTGATTGCTGCTGTAACAGCTCTTGGCTTGGTGTCTGCTTAGTTTCAGACTTTGTATTCAACAGGGTCTCCTGTTGCCCTAGCAGTATGATTCACATACAGTACAAGGCAAATGCCAAGGTGTTGCCAGTCACAAGAAACTGATAGAAATGGAAGTGAAGTATTTGGTCGTTTCTTTTTCTGACCACAGGGTGTTGATGGAAAGAAACAAGGCAGGACAATCATGCTGCTTTTACATTTTGCTCAAGTGCCAGGAGGTGGTTCTTTCACAGTCACCGCAATTGTTCCTGTTTAACATGGAAGCCTTAAGCCAGACATAATTAGACTTTTTCTTGACAAATCATTTGTGCAAAGACTTGACAGGTTGAAAACTGAAGCGGTTGTGCTGCATTCTTCAGGGTCTGAAACAGACAGGATTACAAAAAATGAAAGCAAGTACTGTGAAAGCTATAACTTACAGAAATATGTGTCTAGCGCCAGTACAAAGTCTATGTCATGTTTGATCAAAACAATTAGAATTTTGCCTCGTGCTTTGCTGGTGTTATACTGCAGTATATTAGTAATATATAAGGGCTGTATATCACTAGATAAATCCTATGCCAAATGAGAAGCAAACAAACACAGCAAATCACACAGTATGCACACATTTGATACTAGAGCAGAAGAAAGTCAGTGTGTGTTACATTTTGAGCTCATCTAATGACTGCTTCTTCTTAACTTCAAGATTCTTCTAGCAAAATGAGCTCATTGGAAAAATGAGAAATTGCTTCCAAGGTTTGCACACTTTTTACTGCTTGATACTTCGTATCTGACCTGTTTTCAACTGGCATTTGTAAGTTATAAGACCAGTGTTGGTTTTTCAAGTGATATATGGCAGTGTACAGTATTTGCACTATCCCAATAGTATTTCCCATAAATTACTATCTCCCGTGGGTATATTTAAAACCATATGTGCTAGATCACATTAATTTTTGATTAAGTTTTTTTTTTCTTTTCATATTATCAGAGAAAAACCCCATGAAACTGTAATCATAGATGTTGGTAAACCACTGGAAATAATGTTTTGCTGCATCTAAGATATTCATATTATTCTTACAAAGGTTAGTATTGTCAGTAATAAGAGTCGCTCAGCATTGCCACAGTGAGACAGCATGGATGTAGGTGATTGAAATATTTGCAAATGTTTTAAACACTACATAATGAATAAAAAAGCAAACAACATAGTTTGCACTCTTCATCTGCAAATACTATGATTTTAATCAAAATGCATAATTGTAGCTAGAGTTTAACAATAGATTTAACGTTATAATGAAGGTTTGAAGATTTTTATGAAACATACTACAAGAAGCTCATCCAGTACATTAGGATGCAGATAATTTAACTAGAGTTTTTCATAATAAGTGTCCAGAATGTCTGGTGAAACAGTACTACTGGTTATTTTGTATAGCAATTTTTCATGTTACTTCACAAACTGTAGCAATTTGTAACGAACTTGTTTGGTAAGCTATTTCTAAAACATTGTACAAGATCTTTTCCACTAGCATTTTCCAAGACATTAACAAGAACTCTGTATAACATAAATACTGGAAAAATACATTCTACAGTCACAGGTGATCTTTCAGCTTCTCTGTGGATGAAAAATATTCTCTTAGAGGCTGTCAGGTCTTAGTGTCATGTTCTGTACTGTCAAATAATAAAAGAGGACAGCAACTCCTTGTAATATAATAAATCATCAGCTGCAGCTTTAAAGTTGGTCTCAAATTTTGCAATTGCACCGTGATGTGATTCTGTTGTACCATTGTATATGTGTGCAAGAGCAATACTGACATGGGAAAGTTGAATCTGTATCTATTCAAATGCAAGTCATCTGCACCATATACAGTATATGTGCACTCAAAAGATCTTGAAAGAAATATTCTTGCAGAGGTAAAAATGCATATGGAAATTCACAGCTCTTACAGATCTTCATATTCCTTGCTCTGTCTCCAAGTATAGTGTGAGAGGGAGCATCATGTCTTTCTTTTTTATGGCTTTCCTTAATATACTGTATTAGTAGTCATATTTCAGAATTACCTCAGGGACTGATACAATTTCTTGTCCAATACTGAAAAGGGAGTACCTTCTTTATGTCTGAGTTCATCATTCTGTTGGCATGTCCTCTATCAGTTCGTTAAGTGGTTAAGGAATCGTACTGAGCTGTGCTTGTATACCTTTTACCTCACAGGATACTGGCTTGCTCTTAAGAATCTGCACTTTAATATAGACTGATATGATTCTCTGAAGACTATGGTTAGTAATAAAAATATAGTTAGTAACTCAAGTAAAATTATTTCTGCCATATTTATTATGTTTTTTACTCCTGCAGCTCCACAAGGGCAAAATTCTTGTTCATCATGAGTATAGGAGACACTATTTCACATAATGTGCATGGTATCTCCTGAATTTTGGTAGCTTGGAAATGTATTATTTTAATTGTGTTTTTACTGTAATCCAATCTTGCTTAAGAGAACAAGATAATTTTTCTAAATATTTTAGACTCAGAACTTACCTTTAAAACTTTGTTGTAGCATAGCAGTGCTTTTGTGTGTGCAGAATAGATTAACACGATACAGCAAAAGGTAGTAATCAGTGAATTATTTGTAATAATACGTAATTTATTAAAGAGTTACTTACAAACTGTTTGTTAAAGAGTGTTAGAATAACCTCTGCTTTATTTTTTAACCACAACTTTTCACCTTGATTGCATGTAGTAACTTTTCAGCTTCAGATGAAGACTTATTTTTGTATAACAGATCCTTCCTGTATTTTTACTCTGAACAACTTTTAGCTGTACTACACTTCTGAAGCTCAGTCCTATTGAGTTTCAATTCCCACTCCTCTTTCTAATGTTTGTTAGCATGGCTGTTTTTAAACATATTGAATTATGGAAACAATGAAAGCAAGGGTGCCTATAGGAGCTCAGTCATGTGTGTCCATGTGAAAGTTGCCAGCACACAGCCTGGGGGAAAGCAACCTTTCTGCCTTGAGATACCAAGACATGCTGTCAACATTTTCTAGGAGAAAATATGTTTCTGTTTTAAGTGTGAGAATGGAAAGAATAAGAAAAAGAATAGTAATACTGAGTTCTGAGAATAACATAGGTGTGTGTTTATAAGCAAAGCCCCTGTTAAGTCATTAGATCTCTATCTTTTGAGCCTGTGACGAATACTCCAGCTTCAAAATAACTAAAATATTTTTGTGTCTAATGATTGACACTGCGCCTCAGAGTGTCTGACTATGTGGGAGGAGAGGTAAGATTGTGGGAATGTTCCTTGAAATGGAAGATAAGAATAAAATCAAAATGGCCTTGGCTGGAGTTGCAGTTCATAGTCAAATAGTGTCTGTATGTGAAGAGTCACTGGCAATGATACCTTCTTTTTATAGGAATAGATAGAATGAATTCTGCACTGAGGCACAGAATAGTTAGGATTTTCTTACCTGTTTAGCAAAAACTAAAACCAGATTTACTGGATCTAATACAAAAATCAATTAGTAAGCTGCAGAAGACTTGATTAATATTATTTTTTTAAATGTAATCCAATATTATAAATTAGAAAAAAAATTAAATCAACCAAAACTCCTCATAAAAGTAGCCAAGCAAATAACATCTAGTCACAGCCATAATTGGTGACAAAATACTGTCATATTCCAATACAGTCTAGCACCAATAGCTGCCACTACTCTCTACTGCTGAGCAATATATCTGTGGATATTTAACACCAGCACACAAATCCATAGGCTACATCCCTGACCATGTGGCTCTTTGTCCTCCGCAGCCAGTGAATACTATATATTATAAAGTCCCTCTGCCGTTAACCTGGTGGCTCTTTGCAACAACAATATAGAAAGGGAGGAGTGATTTTCATTCTTTAGAAAGCTGCTTGGAGTCTCATTTCTGTCTTCTATAACAGCTCACTCTAGGTAGCCTGAACTTGCATTAAAGCATAGCTGAGAAAAATTTGTGCTCTCAGTGATATTCATTCATTGTATTATCTTTTATTTTTATGAGCCCAGTGCTAAAGAAAAATTTCTTTTCATGTAGAATGATGATATTGTAAACGTGAATAGAGAAAGCTGGAAACAGATAGCAAGAGTGAAAAGAAGTAAAAGCAATTTTCTTGTTTGGGATACAACCCAGCAATGAGTATATTTAAGCCCAGTGTTGCATGAAGACTTGTCTAATTTTTGTCATATGTAAGCTTAGGAAAATAAAGCCATAAGTGAATAACAAGTTGGTTTTTATATACTACAATCACCAAGGAGAATGTAAATTTTCAAAAGCAATGTGAACAACTTTGTAAATACACATAAAATATCCTGAAATGAACTGGGATAACAGGAACAAATTTCTGTTGATTGAATTTAGTTGGGATTAGAACGTAAACAACAAAACAGGGTGAGTATTCCATAAATTAACAGGAGCATGAAACACCATGCTTGACTGCAGGTAAAAATATCCAATGGAGCAATCAGTTCTGGCTTTGCTGGTGTACATCAAAGCTCATGACAGTGCTGGTACATACTGGGTAATGGGTGACAAGATATTCACAGTGCAAACTGGCTTGCATGGCAGACACTGTAGTGCAGTACTCAAGAGTAAAGGGAACCTGTTGGGAGATATGAGTGCATTTTCTGTAAGGAGAGCATTTATTTTCCAGTAAAAACACAAAAGGAACCATCTCAAATCCAATTCATTGAAAAGACAGTGAACAAATTTACTTTGCATCATGCTGTCTATATACTGACTTGAGCTTTACTGAAGCAAATTCATCTTACTAAAACTTATGTTCTACAGTCAATGAAAATTTAAACAGAGGATCTTACCAACATAAGTGTCCCAACAATGCTGCAGTACATGAAGAAGGCAGGGAAAGATGCCACATATGAGACTACAGATGAAAAACATAAGCTGTGAATTGTGTCTGGAAAACAAAAAATTCAGAGGTCTGGGAAAGTATGGTGTGACTATTAGCACTCCACAGTCAAGCACTCACATGACCACCCAGCTGTTTCAAGCAGTCTTCTTGTAGAATATATTTGACAATTCAGTCTACAAGTTATAACACCAATAGGTGATAGAAAGATAGACACAGTGATGCACAGAGATCTGTATTTTCTTCTAACAGAGCAGCCAAGCCATACTTCAAAGAAAGGTGAAGAAAGTGTGTTTTAGCAAAAAACTTTTCATAAATAAAATGTGTATTAAGTGTGAATGCTCTCTCGTGGCAGTAAGTTGTACTGGTGTCTTGCACACAATACTGAAGTAATTAATTTCTGCTAATTTAAAATGTAAAATCTGAAAGAAAGACTGGCATGCCATATGTAATGTGGCTATAATCATATATATTTGGACTGACTGGGATCCAGGAGATACCAGGAGAATTCTAGTGTCCTCATTATGTTACGTTGAACAAGGGATGGGAAATCCAGGCTCAACTCATGCAATAAGAAACATTGCTACTAGGTATTTGTAATCCTTCCTCATGCTGCCTCCTTATCTGAGCTGATCCTCTGCCAATTAATTTTCCTCCAACTTTAACACCAAGTCAAACATTAGGAAAGCAAATCATACTGCCGTATCAGTGACAAAGTGAGACAGAGTAGTGTGTCTTCTGTGTATTCAGTGTCCTATAGCTCAACTCTGTTCTCTGTTAACAGCTCATATGGTTCACTGCCAGAGAAATAAAATATTAAGATCCGAAAGTCTGCTAGTGACAAAAAAAAGTTGCCTTCCCATATCTCGTAACAGAAAAATTACTAGCCAAAAATAAAATCATCTTCTCAACCTCAAGTCTGCAGATATGACAGCAAAGTACTGCAGTTAAAGTAAATAAAAAATGGTTAAATGACTTAAAATAATTCATATGCATAATCTATCATTATTCATCACCAAACAATTGGGTAAGAGTTAAATTGTTACATTTTCCAGGCTGCTTCCAGGTCAAAAGTGTATTTGGATGAAATTAACATATATGTACAAGTTGTCAAAATTTTACTCTACTTGAATATGTTCAGTAAACGAGATGCTATTTAGTAGGAAGTTAATGTTGGTAACTGGTGATTGTATGGACATCTGTTCATTTGATCAAAAATGGTGCAAGAATCACTAACTCTCCAGTGAATTGTTTGCACCAGCATCTGTGGATCTTCTTGCATAATCAGAGTGATTAGCCTTTGATGAAGAGCTATACTTACCCAATCTTTTAGCCTGTGGCTTACACAACCTATATACTGCCTTCTATAAACATTTCAACCTGAAACAATTTCGATAAAAATATTATTCCCAGGGTAGTAGCTCAGTTTGCATTGCCTCTACCAAATGGTTTCTGAAGGGTCTCCCCTGAGCTTAAGGCAGTCTGCTTGCAACATTTCAATTGTTTTATTTCTTCTTTTTCCCTTCTTTGTTGTTGCTCTAAATTAAACTCTAGTGGAGACTGTAGCATTTCATATTATTACAATGCTTGTCAGGAGTTCTTTACTGTGTATGATAAAATGTAAACTCTTTAATTAGCTTTTTTGTAATAAACACTAGAAACTACTTTAGCATCTTAATCAGTAGAGTTTCAAAGTTCTTTTCCTTTTTACTTGCGTCTGCTGCTCTTCTTTGTTTGCCATGCTCTATTACACTGTTGAAAGCTATCCTTTACAGTATATCCCATTATTAATGAGCAGTGTGTTTGCCTTTGCTATTTTTAACTAAAACCATATATTTTATTAAAAGTCTCCTAACATTGTATCTCAAGCACTTTGACAGAAATCATTTGGAAGCACATCTCTCACTCTAAAGTGAGTTTCCTGGAAACAAGTTGCTCTAATTTACTTAACCCAAAAGTGGCGATTGTATATCACCAAATACCTTAGATATTCCCAAAGCAAGCATTTACAAAGGGGCTGAGAAGTGGATTGCTGACTGATGAATAATATAATACATACATACAACTTCAGTAAACTATTTTTAGCATGAATGAGATTTGGAACACAATTACACTGGTCTTCCACCGTAGCACCCAAAGCACCAATGCAATGCTAAACAGGTAGTTACCAGGTAGCAAAAGTCAAATTATAAAAGGAGGCTGGAAGAGAACATCTCCTGGTTTTCAGTCTCCAGGATTTTCTATATTTGTAACACTTTTTTTTTTTTTTTTTCCTTTTTTTTTTTGGTCATTTCCAGGCTCGAGCCTGGAAATTTCCAAGCTTGAGCCTGGAAATGAATCTAAGGGAAAGAATCTAAGACTGTTACAAAGGCTGTGCTTTACATGTAGTTAAGCTGTCTCTAAAAATCAGTTTTTTAGCTGCTGAGTTCCATGGGCTACAGAAACACACAGTGGGAGCCCTTCTCCTCGAGATACTCCTCCAACAACCTGCTGGGCAGACAGGAAGCTGCAGCTGTGGCTTTGGCCTGCAGCTGCCTCAGAGACTGCTACGGCAGGACCTTCTCAGTCCTCTTCCTGTGCTGTCCAAACACCTGTGGAGCAGAAGAAATCTGGGCTTTAGTAAGAACTTCTCTTTCCCTCCATAGATCACTGAGAAAGGTCAAGAAAGTCTGATGCCAAAGTAAAACTAATAAAAAATATATTTTGGACTCTCATTTTTGAGCGTGGCCAGCAGGTCGAGGGAGGTTCTCCTACCCATCTACTCTGCCCTGCTGTGGCCACATCTGGAGTACTGAATCAAGTTCTGGGTTCCTCAGTTCAAGAGGGACAAGGATCTTCTGGAGAGAGTCCAGTGGAGAGCTACAAAGATGATGAGAGACCTGGAGCATCTGCCTTACGAGGAGAGGCTGAGAGAGCTGGGGCTCTTCAGCCTGGAGAACAGGAGATTGAGAGGGGATATTATCAATGTCTATAAACATCTGAAATGAGGGGGCCAAAAGAATGGGGCTGGGCTCTTTTCAGTGGTGCCCAGTGACAGGACAAGGGCCAATGGGCAAAAACTGGAATAATGTAAGTTACAGACAAACTTAAGGAAAAACTTCTTTACTGTGAGGGTGTCGGAGCACTGGAATAGGCTGCCCAGAGAGGCTGTGGAATCTCCATCTCAGGAGATGTTCAGAACCCACCTGGATGCTTTCCTGTGCAACCTGATGTAGGGAACCTGCTTTGGCAGGGGGGTTGGACTAGGTGATCTCCTGAGGTCCCTTCCAACCTCTAACATTCTACGATTCTGTGATTGTGTGACTGTCTGCTCCCCAAAGCACCTGGGAAAATTATGATTTTCTCAGGTTTTGTTGGGGTTTTTTTGGTGTTTTTGTTTGCTTGTTTGTTTTTAAAGGGAGGAGTTTTGGTTGGTTGGTTGGTTGCTTGATTGGTTGTTTTTTTTTAAATTATAGGGGGTAATATGATTCATTTGATGCTTTCTGAGGATTCTGATTTAAAGAGCCTAGCTGAGATCAGGTTTTCCATTATGCAGTCCTTCTGCAACAACTGAAGAATTATAGCTGAGAAAAGATGTTCTTTAAGTGCAAGGTATGATAGTAAGTTTGCATTTGAGAGCGGGAAATGATCCTCATACAGATTAGAACAACTCCTGCAGAGCTGGACAGGAAGACTGAAGACTTAGGAGAGAAACATGGAAGAGAAAGACATGTTCTCTCCCATGAAGACATGGGAGAGAAAACCTAGATCTGTAGCAGCACCTTTGTATCACTTAATCCCCCAAAGATTTAATATTAAACTTTTGGAAATTGTACATTCTTTTTGAAGAGATTATTTTATTAATTTATACCTTAACATTGTTATGATAAGGTTCTTCTACTAAATATCAAAATCTTCTATTTGCTAACCCTTACTTATTAAGGTTTAACCCATAAGCAAATGTAATTGTATGTGGTATAACAAATATCTTAGCATTATATTTACCTGTTACCTAAGAATGATTATTTCAGGAATTGTTTCATCAGCTCTGTCAGAGTAGTTACACCAAATATGATACATGAACACAAAGCAATATAAATACACAAAGTATTTTTGGGAATATTATTTCAAATACAGAGTTAATGTTACCGCAGCTACAAAAATGTCAATGTTTACTTATAACTCTAATCCTGATATCTACTCTATGCTCATTATTACACAGATTTTAATTAGATGTTCATGTTACAGTTTTGTTTGTTTGGTTGTTTGGTTTTTTAATTAAAAAACCCCCCAAAACTGGTGAAAACCAACAGTCTGCCAAGTGGTCTGCCTTCCATCAAATTCCTTCTTTTCAAAGCGATGCATTTACTGGAATAAACACTGGACTAAATAAAAGGTCATCTGAATTCCTCTAGCACAGGCAGAACAACATATTTTTCCCTGTATCATTCCCCTAAATGTTTTGGCTGAAACTGTTCAAAATAATTCAGTGTGAAGCAAATATTTATACGGATACTTTTGGTATGAAAAGATATAGTTACCAAACTTAAAGATACTTAATATGTTGAAAGCTTTTCTCTCAGCCTAGATTAATAAGCAGTGATACACTTATTAATGAGCACTTGACTGTCAGGAACAGGTAAGAAACTCAAAAATTAGGATTAATTAATAAACACTATCTCAAACCTTCATTCAGAAATCAGGTGAAATTAAGTTGTACTATCTAGTGGTCCATTTTTTCGCTCCCAAGATGAATGTCATAATTTTAGATTTAGCTCTGTTCTGTAGATTTGCTGAAAGCACTTACTGTTTTGTTGTTCTCAGTCTTAATGTAGCATGCAGGCACTGGACATGGGTGACTTACAGACAGACATCCTTGTCATTCTAAAAATATTCATTGATGGAAGATGTATTTCCTTTTTTTCCAGATGCTTTAACTCTTGTCTCTCAAATTGTCATCCTACTACCTCCAGTTTGGAGTGGCTCCTCCTCCCAGACGTGTGTATGTCCATACATATGTTTACAGTTTTAACATCTCCACTTCGTGGTATGTCCCCCTTTCTAGCAGGTGTGCCTCCCAAACACAATGAAGCAACACATGTGAAAACAATTCATTTCAGCACTGCCTGCTGCTTCCCATATTCAACTCCTCTTCACCTTCCTGCATGTCAGAGTGACAGCTGGAGCTGGAGCAAAGGGGGCAGACTGATTTCTCATTTTATCCTGAGCTTTCAGGTGTACATTGTTGTTTAAGTCTCTAAGCATAGATCCAGAGAAGCTACTTCCACATTAGCTTTAGCAGCAACTTGGGAAGATGTGTACTACTACATTCTTCCTACCTTTCCCTTCTTTCCCAGGAGGAATCTAGGGAGCCATTTTTATAAAAATAGTAACCACTTCTAGCCATTTTATGCTTGAGACCTAGGGAAAAGAACATTGATACCCTGAGATAAAGCTTCACATCTTTTATCTTACTTACAGCAACAACTTCATAACCTGCCTTCCAGTAGTGTGACTGCCCAAAGGTGACACAGAGACATTTTGTGTCAATAGGTGCTACACAACGCAGGACACTTAACTTGGATAATTAGTTATGGATACAGATGGTGTGTTGTTACATTAAGGACCAGAATTTTATTCTGAGTTTTCCTTAATTTGCAGATGAAAATAGCAATTCATCTCTTCTACGTGTGGAATTTAGATTAATAACAATTGGTTGTGAAATAGCTAGAATCCACACTCATTGTCTTTGAGTTTGCCATTTCTTGCAACTTTCAGGATAAGCAGAGGTATTTTCAGGGAAGAGACCCTGAGTCAGCAAGAGTTTTGAGGTAGATATTGTTGTTACAGCAAAGACTCCAAAAAACAATCAATGAACTATGAAGTTATAGTTTATTTTAGCTCAGATTAAAACAATGGACCTTTATAAAGAGACAAGTGAGGCCTGCTTTGTAAAACAATAAAAGTAAGAGAATACAAAAATAAATCTCCCCTTTCCCACTGTATCCTTGCTTTCCAGCCTTGCTCTGAATACAGCTGCTTTCAGAGGCTTCTTGAACAAAACTCAATGCAATCCTCTCCTGAGAAAAAGAGGGTTTTATTTTCTTTTGTTGGTTGGTTTGTTTTTGTTTTTTTGTTTTTGTTTTTGTTTTTGTTTTTGTTTTTGTTTTTGTTTTTGTTTTTTTCTGTCCCCTTATGTCTATGTCCCTGATCTCCCCAGGAGCTACTGCTCCTGCTGCAGCCTCTTTGGTTGTTGGGTTTCTCACACTACCTGCCCCACAGGTTTCACCAAAAGCTTTTCCCGCTGCAGAGACTCACTTGCTCTCAGGTAAGATGCAGAAGGCAGTCCTGTGGTCCAGAACATTCCCTCCTATTCATGGGGGTTGGTGAAGACTGGGTAAATGGCAGCTTGCCCCTGCTGCCAGCCATTGTATTTTTTAGCAAACATAATGCACAGCAAATCTTGAACAAACCTGTCACGTTGTTGTGTCTGGTTTTTTCCTCTCCAAATTCCATGCAAAGGGTTCATATTTACATTATCATCAGGGCCTGCTCACAGCAGAGACAAAATTGTCATTGCTCATAATGAATTAATGCAAACCTGGAAGAGAAATTAAGTGCTTTCCATTTTCTTTCATTAAGGGATATAAGATAAAGCAGGAGAAGGCCAAAACAAGTGCTTTGGAGGATGTATTATTTTAATAGAGTGACGGTGTAGACATGACAGAGTGCTCTTGTATCAGAGCTAGAGGGTGTTTTATTTTGCACTGCCATTTCTGGGGTCTAAATTACTCCACTGCCAATGGTTATTTCTAAAGCAATAAAGTTAAAAGAATATTTGGTATGATTTCTTGAAGAGTTTGATCTGACAATGTATTGATGTGCTTAGGCTGTAATAATTGTAAACAGCTATATAGATATAGCTAAAGGAGCATGGCAAAGTACAGCTCTTTGAGGAGGTGCATGTTTTATGGAATATGTTTATGTAGAAATATGGATGCATGTAAACAGGGAGCACTTTACTCTTGGTAATTAGAGGTAGATTGCAGTATTGCCTACTGTGATTGTTTTAAAATCAAAAGTCACACCTCTAGACTGTGCCATGGGATGAAAATCAGAAACCATTTCAGATATTTAAAATGATATATTGTCTTTAGGTTGCTAAACTGACACAAAACGTGTAGCTACTGCCTAAATGTGGAAACGTGGATTTAAGGTTTAAAAAGCACCACGTTAAAAAATGTCAGGCAAGTCAGAATAACAGCACTGTTGCTCTGGACCTGGGCAGAAAGGTAAAAGGGCAAGCCCTTGCCCAAAGGGCATGGCACAGAAGAAACCTGAGAGCAAGGCTTAACACTATTGCAGTGTCAGTACTCATAGGTATAACAAGATCTAAGGCTGGCAGGCTGCTTGCAGGCTAAAAGATTGCAACATTCCCAGAGGAAGGGCAGAAAAGCGGAGAGTGAAATATATTGGTTGAGCAGCCTGAGATGAGTTAATCCTGATGCGTGGCCCTCCCTGAGATTCCTGGGAATGGTATGACCATTTTGGTGATGGTGTGGTCAGGCCATTAATAAGTCTAACACTTCCTGAAGCCAACTTATCTTAAAAATGCTTGTACTGCTAATCACTTTTAACCTAGCTTCTAGAAGGACTGGAAGAGTGTTTGACCCCAGTTATAACACTTTACCTCAAGTTTAACCTTGCTTTTAGGATAACTGTACCTTGTGTGGACTAATTAAAATATAATAATCTATATTACTTTATAATTATTCTGTGTATGTGCATTCATACACATGCACATTCATTAAAAAACAGCCTATATGCAGGTAGAAAGCTATAATGCAGAGGAAGGGTAAGGTACCTTATATGGTAATTTAATATGACATGTTGCATTTAGATCACTTTTGCAAACCAAAACTAAACAACCAGGTTATTGTATGGAAATGTCAATGAGCTACTCTGCCTGTGGCTAGTTTGCTAGCATTTTTTCATTGTGGAGTCATAACTGAAAGCACACATGAAACTGTAGATGTAACTTTTGATTATTCATATTATTTCAAAGATAAAAACACTGATGCATAGAGCCAACACTTAGGCTCATATTTATAACTCTAATAGAGGAGAATGTCAATCTTGTAGCTCACGGTTTAACCTATAATACTAACATCTTAATGCACTGTCAGTCTCAACCCCACCAAACTTATTGAAATGGACTAGATCTCACGATACATGTTCCCCACACATTTCTTCTCTCTTTTAACAAAAGTAAAAAGAAAACTGGAACCTGGTCAGGAAAAGTCACAATTAAAAAAAGAATTAAATAAGCGTTATTTTTGGAAAGACTGTCCCATTTTCTTCCTTCCTTTTGGCAGTTTCCTAGGCTGCTGCAGATTGAAGAAAATAGGAATAAGCATCTTTCGACCACAAACAGATGTGCTTGATAAAGAAAATGTCAGCAAAAATACTAAAGCAATGTGTCACAGCAGCTTTCTGACAGATAGAGGGAAAAGGTAAAAAATGTTCTATCATGTCCGACAAGGTGTTCTTTTTGAGATTTAAAGATCACTGTGCAACTTTAAACATGTTTGTCACTTTGGCTCTGACTGGAGCTATCTGGAGCTTCACAAGAACTTTATCAGCTCAGCATAGGGGGGAAGAAAGAAGCCCATTCCCATTTATCTCAGCCAGGTTCCCTTCAAAGCCAACAAATAAATTACAGTGTACATTTGATACAAATTGATTTCTTAACTCAAATAACAATGTTGTCCTCCCAGTCAGGCCATGTGTCACTCATTCGCAAGACTGAGTGAAAGGCTCAATCTGTCTGCGTGACAGAAATAGGCCTGACGCATCTCACCGAGGAATGCTAATAACCCCGGCCTGGCCCGGGCCTTTGTGGGCAAGCTGTGATAAGGAAAATCAGCCCGTCCTGTCAAACGCCGAGAAGGCCTGATCGGTGTTTGTTCCAACAAGCTGCATAGGCCTTGGAGTCGCCATCCTATTTCATGTAGTAAATGAGAGGAAAATAAGATCCGGCTACGACGGTTAAGATGCTGGTGACTGTGATGAAGCTGAAGTGAAAGGAAACCCCATTGAATATCTTGAACTGATCTTATCAGCTGCTGAAGAAATGAGATATTGGCAGGGGCTGTTGAGTTTCTCACAGCTGAGCAGGTTAATAAGGTTGGGAGGCAGGCCACAGGCTAATTGGATTTGCCTTGGTTTGATAAACAGTGGCAGGCCTATTGCCAGAAAAACATACACAATGTGGCTTTTTTTCTTTGTTTCTCTTTAAGCCACATGAAAGGAAAAAAAAAAAAGCTAAAAAAACCTAGTGGGTTTTTGGGTTTGGTTTTGTTGTTTTTTTGTTTTTTTGTTTTTTTGTTTTTTTGTTTTTTTTTCTGAAGCTTAAGGTGTCTTCCTGAATTCCCAGATGAAGAGGCCAACAAAGTCAAACTGTGAAACAGTAGTTGCTGGGTGTTCTGATTTTAATCAAACACCATTTAACCCGCCTGACCTCGCAAAGTCAGCTCACATCAAAACAGCACAACTGTAAGGGCTAACTAGAAGCAGAAGGAAATAACAACTTATTGAAGCTTTCCAAAGGCTTAAAATATTTGAAAGGAGACAATTTTGCAGCCTCATCTCTGCGCAGACACAGCCCAAGCGAAATGGGAGGCCTGCGCAGCTGTGCCCATACTGCTCCCAACGCGGGTGCCAGGGCTCTGCCCATTGCTCCCAGTCAGGGTGCCAGCACCCCTTCAGCCCTCTTTTCCCATGACCTTCAGTTCTTGCTGTCATCCTGCTTCTTTCCATGCTGTTATTTGGCAGGATCTGGCCTGTAAATTGCAAGAACCTGGGATGCTTTTTGTTTTAAAGCTCTAAAACTCTCCCCTGCGGAGCAAGCAGAGGGCTGTGCTGTTACCTGTGTGTTGTGGCACTGTGTGCTGTGAGCTTCCACCCACACTGCTGAACAAAACCTGCAAAGCATGCTGAAATGCTAAGATCTTTGCAGTGCTTGGAAATGTAATACTTTGAAAAAATTTTAGCTGTTGAAGTTGCTTTTGAATGACACCAGTAAAATCCTCTTACTACATTTTGCTTCATGTGGTTTTGGTTGTATTTCCTCTACTGACTCTTCTAAATCTTGAGGTTTTATTTTCACTGGCAAGAACTTTAGATTGTCAGTGGCAGGGCTGGTACAAGAAGAAATCACCAAATGAGAGTGGCGCTGCCTTATCTTTAGTGCAGATACAAATACAACACCAGGTCGAGGCAGAGGGGAATCATCTTTATATACAGCAAAGCAAGTATAGTTCATTTTCTGCTGTCTGTAGGTGCATTTCACCCAACTCCTATTCAATTACACATACTTTTAATATGAATATGAGAACATGGGGGCATTTTTCAATGTGTACAATGCCCCATGCTGTGGCATCTGAACACCAGAATCTATTAATGAACTTCTGTGAACTCATCTATAAAAACTGTCAATGGAACCAATAACCAGTGGGAAAATACATGTTATCCCAGTAGAAAGCTTCTAAATATCTTATCTTTTTTTGTTCTGTTTGGTTTCTTTGCCTTTTTTCACTCATATTCAGTGAGTCAGACAAGATGAGGAGCTAGAAAGCAAACATTTCCAAGATTATTCAATATTTTATTCTTCTTTCTTCAGAATGTGGACTTGTTTGTAATTTTTTGAAAGAAAATATTAATTTCTCTCAGGAAATTCTCTGCTTCGTTCTGTAGAAAAATAATTGTATTATATATGGTTTTATTACTTACATTAATTTCTATTTCATTACTTTAGAACATACTTTACATTTACATACAACATTGCATTTACATAGAATCTTTTATCAGACTTTCAGAATACTATGTCAGAATGAATTATATTGAATTATATTGCATATCTCACTTTTGAAGTTGATACATGAACAGAGATTTCCTGGACAACTCTTTCCTGTTTAAAATTGTCAAGTTTTTGGAGGCAGAGCTTTTAGGAACGTACCAGTTTCAACAAACATTGACTGTGCAGATAGCTTAAAATTTTAGTAAGTACAGAAGAGTCAATTTTTGGGGCAGTTTTGATTCCTTTCCTAGACTGACTACATCTTCTTGTCCCTTGGGACTTCTTTATTCATTTGCCAAAATAGAATCAGAATATAATTTGCCTGATCAGCTGAAGCTGATCCATTTGTTCAGAAATAAGAACTAACTTTCTAGAAAACAATGACAGTCCTCACTTGAGAAGTGGGATGTTGCAGGATGCAAAGCTACATCTTCCATCTGCTAGCTGAATACTGAACTGCTGCCTTCCTGAAGATGCATTTCCCTTTTATTCTCTGGTCCAGAGAATATCTAATTATTTATAGGAAATGGAACAGTTTGAAAAGAACAGAAAGTGGATTTTATTCCCCCCAAAAAATGCAGCTAAAAACTGGTCTCCCACATGCTTACCACATGTCATATCTGTTAGACTAGCAGTTTCTCTAGAGCAAAGAAGGTCCAGGCAGTTCAGAATTTACCACGTCCTTTGGCTCTGGAAGAAAAAGTAAAAGAGAGGGAATGATTTGCCAGCAGGAGAGCTTCTCAGATCAAGATAATCAAAGAGGGGTTTTTTTGTTTGATTGGTTTGTGGTTTTTTTTTAGTTTTGGGCCTGGAAACATTTAAGAGAAGTTTTGTTTCATAGTAAATAAGAACAAAACCTGTAAATAGTACTATAACTGAAAAAATGAAACAAAACCAAATCCCTGTATGGTGATGGAAATGAAACCATTCAGGGAAAATAAAGAAAAGAAAATAATTTCAACTAAACTTTGCTTAAATTAGGATTCAGGTTTGTTTTTAGAGAAAGAAAACTCTTTCCTCACTTTGAGCATGTTTCTGGACACCATCCCGCAATACAAAATTGGCTTTGTACTTACAATGACTTATGCATAATAGTTTCTTCCTTTCACATTTTGAGTGTTTTATTATTTTTGGATGCACATCAATACAGCATGTGGCACATACATAAGGCAGACTGGGGTAATAGAAGTACATTTCTGCAGTATAAATACTGGTTAAAACTAAGTGGACAAAACTCCTTGTGCAAAATCCAGGTCTGCTACTGGTGAAATTAATAAAACTTTCTCCGTTCAATAATAGTAGAATCAGTCTTCAATAGTTTTCCAGCCATAAAGCTTACATAAAGCTTAAAAAAATGTATGAGTCAAAAATGCCTCACTGATCCTAAGTGTGCTGTAAGTTCATTTGAAATCATTAATCGATCTAGTTTCCTGACATCCTAAAATAGCAATAAACAGATGAATATGACATAATATCTTTCTAAAATAATGAAAGAAAACAAATAAAGTATATATGGACTACTGATTTTAAAACTGCATCAAAGAGCATATTACATAGTAATGTGGCCAAGAAGTGATTTATTAGTTTGCTAAATTTCAGAAATAGAATAAAGGAATAACTTGCTGACTAATGCTTTCTATTGAGATTCAAAATTTATGATAAAAGTTTATCTTTTATTCAATTTTTTTAAAAAAATAGACAATACATAAATCAAAGCTAATAATAGCTGCTCCAAAGACATCTCATAAAGACTAACATGTGCTTTTACCTTTAATCTCAGTGAGACTCCCCTGGTCTTTAATGGAAGTATTCACAGTATATAAAATTGGGCAGATGATCACATCTTTAAAATATGAGGGCCTAAAGAAACACTTGGTAATTAGTACTGAGTGATGCAACATGAATAGAGCTCATAATGGGGCACTGAGGTTTTCTTGGAGCATCATTGTACTACTATTTTTGGAAGGAAACAGATGCATCCAGAAGTTGGAAAAAGTAACTGCCTCAAAGCATAGGCAGGCTATTAATAATTAGCAGGTACTGTGAAACAGTCTGACTCAAGAACAGTTTCCCCTCACATGTGTCAAAGTTTTTATGACATTTACTAAATTTCATATCTGGAAAACAAAGAAAGAGACACAGAGCAGAACCTGAAAATGTTAATCTTCAAGAATAACCATTACCAAAATGTCTGTACAGGATTTTATAACCAATAATGAGATAGGCAACTCTGCCTCTCCCCAAAGAGTAAGGCACGACAGGTTATACTCTCACTGAAAGAACAGACTGCAGATTTGTACAAAAAGTCAGAAAGTAGATAATAATTTCAAAATATGCAAAGTGACAGCAGCCAATTCAACGTAAAATTTTATACAAAACCAACAAATAAATAGGAAGTGAAAGTAACCAGCTTCCACCTCACATGGAAACCTTAAGAAATTGAAACGGTTATGTCAGGTCCAAACTAAAACCTTGCTCCAATGTCAAACCTCTTCACAGAGTCACAGAATTGCCTAGATTGGAAAAGACCTTTAAGATCATTGACTGCAACCATTAACCTAACACTGGCAAGTCCTAAACTAAACCATGTCCCTAAGCACTATGTCTACAAAACTCTTAAACACCTCCAGGGATGGGGACTCTACCACTGCCCTGGGCAGCCCATTCCAATGACTGATAACCCTTTCAGTAAAGAAATTCTTCCTAATATCCAATCTAAACTTCCCTTGGCACAACTTGAGGCCATTTCATTTTGTTCTATTGTTTATTACAGGGTTGAACAGACCAACCCCCACCTTTCTACACCCTCCTTTCAGGTAGTTGTAGAGAGTGATAAGATCTCCCCTCAGCCTCCTTTTTTTCCAGGCTAAACAACCCCAGTTCTCTCAGCTGATCCTCATAAAATATGTGCTCTAAACCCTTCACCAGCTTTGTTGCCCTTCTCTGGACACACTCCAACACCTCCATGTCCTTCTTGTAGTTAGGTGCCCAAAACTGAACACTACTCAAAGTGCAGCCTCATCAGTGCTGAGTACAGGGGTAACATAACTTCCCTGGTCCTACTGGCCACACTACTCCTGATACAGATGTAGCTTTCAGCTAGTATTTGTCAAGATTGAAATATCACTTTTCATATCATCTCCTAATGTCTGTTTTCCCTAATTTGCACGATAATCAGCAATAAGGTTTTATAGCAAGGGCTCCTTAAGGTTCCTTATAGTTCACATTTTTTATTCAAATAATAGATTAAATGAAGGTTTACCATCAAACCAGTTTCTTGCAAGGTATACAAATCTATTAGGAATAAATACTATGAACAAATGAAGAAAAACATATATAATATGATAATTATCACAAATATATTATTGTGCATTAATATAAAAATATACAAATACATTGTAAATGTAATTCGCCATGCAAACTGGTTTTTTTTATGCCTGTTGACAAATAGGTCAGAGAAAGTTGATATATTCCAGCCCCTCAGTAACAGAAGATTCACAGCTAGACCATAAATTAATATAGTTACTTCAATATTATTTTATTAGTATTCCATAGGAAATTAGAGCTATATCAACACGTTTTTATTCTAATTATTTAAATTATTTGTAATTTAGGGCAAATAAAGGAAATAACATGATTATGAGACTCTCAATTTTGCATTCTTAAGTTAAGACATTGTAAATTACTAACCTGAAGAGCAACCATTTGAAAATCAGATGTTCCAAGCAATGTTATAAACATAAATAAAAAAATTTAAAGATTCAAATACATTTTAGTTTTGTAAAATGTTGTCTTCAGATTCTAGTATAAAGGTATTTATATTATATTATATTATATTATATTATATTATATTATATTATATTATATTATATTATATTATATTATATTATATTATATTATATTATATTATATTATATTATATTATATTATATTATATTATATTATATTATATTATATTATATTATATTATATTTATTATATTATATTATATTATATTATATTATATTATATTATATTATATTTATTATATTATATTATATTGTGTTTTACATGTCAATATACGAAATATATACTCATGTACATTCCTTTTTCTCTATCACATCACTTCATTGGCTTATACCATTCTGTGATGAACTAGTATAACCAAAGTTTCTCCTGCCAAGTGGTTTCCAACAGATAAACTCCCATTTTACAGTGTATAGCACTGTTATTCCAGCTCTGAGTGTCTCAAAAGCTGTATCTACTATATAAAGTACAACTGCAGAGGAGGAGTGGATCTGTGTCATCAAGATTTGATGTTCAGAACCCATTGTCTATCCAAGACACATACCAGAGACTTTAGTTCCAACTTGGCTGGTCTGATCTTGTGGTGTGAGCATTAGGGGCTGGCATATGATAGATACTGTCCTGGAGCTCAGGTTTTAGTTGAATTTTACCTAAAAGTTCATGGCCTTATAATGAAAATAAATAAATAAACATGAAGGCTACATCTACATCATATGTCTACATTAGTGAATACTGTGGACTAGTAAGGGTGAATCTGTAGACTGTAATAGCTGGTACTAAGGACTTGATGTCAACACATTTTGGGATACAGGGCTTTTTTTAAACTTTGATGTAGATTAGTTTGGTACAGTGAACTCAGTTGTGACTAAAGAGCTCCTGATACTCCAGGAAACATCTTCTAGCTGTTCTCTGAGACACTTATGTTGTGAACCACAGCTCAGTAAGTAGAGAAAATCAGGAGACTGACTTCACAAGCTCCCTGCTGCCCTGAAATAAAATGTGAATAGAGACACAGTCTATTTCTTTCTATACTATGTTATTTTTTCTATTGATAGCATCATCATATGTTATGTCAGAAGTATTTTCATCATCACAGTCTAACTTTTATCATTGACTTCACTAATGAAAACATTAACAAGAATCTTTGGGCCAGAACACTATTTCCCTTTCCAGGACAGTCTGGGTTACCTGTTATCCAGTTCATTGCTCATTTTAGGATTTGGTTATCATCTCTGTTGTCTCAATTAGTAATTTTCTATTTAGCATTATATCAAATTATCTCTATGATTCTTAATTAATAAGTTCCTCTCTAGGAAAATATCTGAGCTTTACTTACATGCTGGTTAAATGAGATCCATTACATTTTTCTAGTACAGAAAAACAATTATTTCACCAGTGAAAGAAAAATTAGTCTGTAACAGTCTGCTTTCTCTTAATGTATATTTCTTTTTCTCTCAATTTTCATTTATCTTTACATATTATTATACTTTCTTTCAAAGCATGTTCTGATATTTTTTGCATTTCTTAGGTCAAGCTGATAAGCCAGTTGACTTTCCTTCTCCCTTATTCTTAAAAAAATATTTAAAAAATCACTATCCAAGATTTATATGTTCCCACTTCCAATTTGGTGTACTTAGAAGTCTACTTGACCTCTTTTGTCATATGTAAGTTTTCTTTTTACTACAATTCTGAGTTGGAGGTTTTCAGGTCCTTGTGGTTTGAATACATTTAATCTTTGAGTTTTCCTTACCCTCAGATGTGGAATTTTAATTTCCATACCTTCATCCCGTTAGTCACTCTGCCTTTCCCTTTCTATTCATTATTATAATCCTTACTAAAAACCACAAGGTTGCATTCTTTTAAGGCTTTTAATGCCTGCCTCATTCTTACTGCATAGAACCCCAGATTTTCTTATGATGTCTCTAAGAAACTTTTCTAACTTTTTATTTTATTTTCAAAACAAAAAAAATATACTTCTGGCTGTTTTGTCCTCTCCCTCCACTCCCCCCTCGATCTATAAATTATAGCTTTCTTTATGGCTTAATCAATTTTTCTAACATTTCTAGACTTATTGGCTGAGTTATTTCTGAGAAGCGTCTATAGTTTGAAACCCTTTCTACAAAATTTCCCTGTCTTGGACCAAAGCTCCACATTTTTTTGCACGTTTATCTTTAGAGAAATTTCAAATCTCTTCCTTACTTAACCCTCAAAATACTCAGACAATTTAAGTTCATGAGCTATTTTCTTGATTTCTCACTTCACCCTTCTAAAATTATAAGCCTCAGTTATGAATCTTTTTTACTTATCCTTTCTTTTGAATTGAGCTTAATAATACTGTAGTCACTTATTACCAAAGGGTCATTTGTACAATTAAGTCTCTTGTTACAGAGATATTAAGGTCTTGATTCAATAACTCTCCTATGTAGAAATTTCACATTCAGAAACATCTGCACTCTGTGTGTATTAATAGCATTTGTTTTACATTCTGTATTTGGAGATTGCAAGACTCCTGCAATAAGTTAAAACCACACATGGACAGTTTCTGTTAATAATTCTTCCACTAATGGCATTGCAGAGGTTTCTATTCAAATCCAAATAAAATCTCAAGCTACTATAGCAGACATCTCAGAGTCCTCAACAAAGCTTAATTTTACAGACTTCCTCAAAGAGAATTTGACTCAATCATAGAATCACATAAACATTGAATAATTGAGGTTAAAAGGGATTTCAAGAGGTCATCTAACCTCTTGCTCAAAAGAGGGACCCTCTCCCCAATTTGATGGAGTCTTCCAACTTTGTGAGCAAGTACTCCATTGCCTCCTCCAGATCACTGACAAAGATGTGAAAGAGGACATATCCCATGATAGACTGTTGTGGTATCCTACTTGCTACCAGCATCCAGAGGAATGCCACAAGAATGATCCAAAGGCTGGAACACCTCTCCTATGAGGACAGGCTGAAAGAGTTGGGGCTGTTCAGCCTGGAGAAGAGAAGGCTCTGGGGAAATCTTATAGTGGCCTTCCAATACCTGAAGGGGGCCTACAAGAAAGCTGGGGAGGGACTTTTTACAAAGGCAGGTAGTGATAGAACAAGGGGTAATGGTTTTAAAGTGGAAGAGGGTAGGTTTAGACTAGGTAATAGGAAAAAATTCTTTACTGTGAGGGTGGTGAAACACTGAAACAGGTTGCCCAAAGAAGCTGTGGATGCCTCCTCCCTGGAGGTGCTGAAGGCCAGGTTGGATGAGGCTTTGAGCAACTTGATCTAGTAGAAGATGTCCCTGCTCATGACAGGGGAATTGGAACTAGGTGATCTTTAAGGTCCCTTCCAACCCAAACCATTCTATGATTCTGTGATCCAGGTAGAGTACAATGCACTAAACACTACTTTTTTGAGCCTTATCATGCAATCAGTTTTTTACTCAGGTAATTGTCTACCAATCTAGACCCTTTTGTCCCAACTTGTATATAAGAACATTGTGGGATACAGTATTGAGAGCCTTGCTAAAGTCAATGTGTATGACTTCCAGTGCTTTCTTTGTCCACAAATCAGATGTTTCATCATAGAAAGCAGTCAGGCTGATCAGACATGATTTATCCTGAATAAATCCATGCTAACTGTTCCCAGTCACCTTCCTCTCCTTTGTATGCCCAGAAATGTGTTCCAAAAAGACTTGCTCCATGATTTTCCAGCTTGCAGTTTTGACTGATCCTCTCCTTTCTTTATATCTTTTATTTATTTTCAGCTTGCTATGCTTAATTCTTTTGTTGATTACCAATGGACTTAAATTGGAACATGAGAGATTCCAACTGGATATAAGGAAAAACTTTTCCATCGTAAAGTTAATCAAACAAAGGAACAGCGAAGATGTACAATCTGCAACCTTGGAGACACAGCTGGATGCAGTCCTGAACAAGTTGGTCTGATCTCACTGCTGACTCTGCTGATCCTCCTGCTGAGCAGGAAGTTGGACTAGATTAGCTCTTAAGGTCCCTTCCAATTTGGATTATTCAGTGATTCTATGGTCATTCCAATGCATATTTAAAGCATGTTCACAGGATCTAAGATAAGGACACTCAAGAGCCAATAGTCAGTTCTAGAACTAAAAATAATGCCATAAAACTAGAGATGTTCTGTTAGCTATATAGTCAGCTTCCATGTCACAGGTAGAAAAAACTCAACACTAGACATTTACTTCCACACACTTTCACAGCAACATTTTGACATCCTCCATCAAAAATCACTAGGTCACATCATCAGCTTTTTCATTTTTCTGACTACTGCTCTCATTAGTAGTACACTTATTTCTTATGACCATCAATCTATCCTTTAGTGGCCTGTAACAACAGTGGTATTTCAGGTTTTAGATTTGTCTTTGTGTGATCCAAATTCTTGCATAGAAATGGAAATTATTTTGCCTCATATTCTACCCCATGTCTCAGTTTAAATAGACAATTGATAGAAGATCCAACCTCTATTAAGAGATTCTCATCCCAAGTAGTGTAGTCTACTTCAGTCAGATGAGTTTCCAGGAATGCACCTCAAAGTATTCCAAAACTTTCCATAAAGTATTTTTTATTAAAACCAATCCTTAAACTTTATTATCCATCTAATATACCATTTGTTTAAGAATCTTCTCAAAGTTGGCACAACCATTCTTGATCTGTAAAGTCTGCTATGCTGCTTGACCCATCAATCAGAAGATTTTTGCTTACTTTCCTCAGGATTGCTTTTAGATACAGGTAGAAAGCTTTGCTTCTGGCAGACAGCACAGAACTCTGCTCTTCAGTTTTTATCAATGAACCTATTGCTTGCATTTAACAAGAGGAAAAATATATCTCTTCTTTTCAGTGGTATGAATCTCCAGCCCTTCCTGTGAAACACTTCTTTCTGTGTACCAGTCATTCTATTCTTTGTCCTCCCTCCCAGTCCAGAATCCTTATTATAGTAATTATTTAGTTGCTCTTTTTCAGCTTTTACTAATGTGCTTGCAAGAGGTAATGGAAAACTCAGGAGGAGAGTACAGTTGCCATTCGGTAGTAATTTTACTAATCTATTTGTGAATAAAGAAACTTCAGCCCTATTGAGAAGGATATCAACTGACTAAAAAAGACAGTTTTACCATTATGTCAGTAACTCAAACTCTCGTTGGATATGTTACTTTAAGGGAAAGATAATATTTCCAAAACGATCTGAAAGTTGCTTTTGTCCCCTAATATCAATTAATTAACATCAATTAATACAACCAGAAGATTAATATTATAGTTTCAAAAGAGGTTCATTGATGCATATAAATTGGGAAAGGAACGAGAAAACCACTTCAACTAAACTCAGTATATACTCAACCACAAATATTGTAAAATATTATGAGAGAAATAGTAGGATTTAAGTGATAGTTAGTAAGTTATATGGACATGGACCACAAGTCATATAAGACATGGACCTTATGGAGTATGTCCAGAGGAGAGCCACAAAAATGATCAAAGGGATGGAACATCTCTCCTATGAAGAAAGGCTGAAACAGTTGGGGTTGTTCATCCTGGAAAGAAGGCTCTGAGGAACAGAGCAGCCTCTCAGTACTTAAAGGGGGACTATAAGAAAGATGGGGACAAACTTTTTAGCGGGGCCTGTAGCAATGGAACAAGGGGAAATGGTTTTAAACTAAAAGAGAGGAGATTTAGAGTAGATAGAAGGAAGAAAAATTTTACAATGAGAGTGATGAAACACTGGCACAGGTTGCCCAGTGGTGGTAGAAACCTCATTCCTGGAAACATTCAAGGTCAGGCTGAACAGGGCTCTGAGCAACCTGATCTAGTTGAAGATGTCCCTGATTATTGCAGGGGGGATTGGACTAGATTACCTTTAAAGGTCCCTTCCAAATCGTTCTATGATCTTTCTCCAGCTAGTCATCTTTCACACAACTCTCAGCACTCCACCTCAGAATTCCATGTGATATGCTCAAGAAACACCGGTTTGCTAGATTCATTCCAAATTTCATTCCAGACATTTAGGATGATAAATATCTGCTCCATAAGTTGCCCTTCACAGGCTTTAGACATGCAATCATTCTGACTAAAACACTACAAGAAGTTAAAAAAATCAGTAGTTAAAAACCTTCTAAAAACATTTAGAAACCTGTCTTGAGTAGATTTAACACAAGCTCAAAACATTAAACCTCATAGTCTTCCCAAAGTGAAAGATGGATGAACCTCAGGAAATATGGAGATTTTTTTTTTTTTCCAATTACATAGCCAAAATTTCAATTATTCCAGATGTCCCTTCATACTCCCTGACTGTGAATCTCCAACTGATCCACATAATTCTAGATAGTTAATAATCGTAATGTTGGAGGTGCAGGAATTCATAGGTTCATAGAGTCAAAGTCTATTAATGAACAAAAAATTAACTGTATCTTCCTTCTTGTCAGCTCATATTCATTTTGGAGGAAAAGCATCAAACTATGGAAGCAAAGTATTTCTTATTTTAATAATATATGCTTCAAATATTGTAAGGCATTCCCATAATGATAGGTTAATACAGTTCAAGACATATGGTAAAATCTGCATACAAAATACAACCTTTTACATGCCTTTCAGAGCTATATCATATAAATAGCACTAAGTTTCTGTTTGATTTTGAAGCAGTGCTGATATTTGAGATTCTGGGTTAAAGCAGGAACATGATTTGGAAGTGAATGTCCTGGGTTTTTTTTTCTACTAATCATCTATCAAGTCGAGTTTTGGGCCATTTGAGAAAACAAAATTAGAAACTTCACTTCAAAATCACTCCAGATGCTTGATGTGACATTTGATTTATTTAATTAAATTCAGAACCAATGTGTGGGCTGCTCCACCTGCAGATCCATGGTATACACTTACAGTTCTTTAAAAAAGCTGTAAACAGTATGTATAGCAGATAGCAAACTTGTTCAAAACCAACCCATTTAAAATCAGGTGTAAGGGAGATACAGGAACCTCATAACCAATTTATTTACTCTATTGATGAACTTCTTTTGTACCAAGTTACTTATTACAAGTAGACTTGTAGCATGTCTAATTTTTTTATGGAATATAATTCTAAAACAGTTGTAAAATAATCTTATGCATCTTGACAAACATCGACCTGAGATATTCCCAAGTGACATAAAAGTGCAACCATATTACTTTAAAATGTTTAAGGAAATTTCAGGTTGGGAAATTCACAGTAATTTATTGGATATTCAGCAAAAAGTTTTTTTGCAGTGATAGGAGGACAAGAACTGTCCCTCCCTCATAATTTTTCTGATGGTAGTAAAAATTACTTTTGTTTCCATGACCTTTTCCTTCAGACCTCTGCAAAAGGCTGGTGATAGTGGTTCCAAAATCAAGTAGATTATTCCAGCCTCTCATACCATAGAGAAGAAAAGGAGACATCTCACATAGCTGTACGGGTAAATACATTAGCAAAAAGACAATGCTCACATCATTGAGAATAGCACTTGAATGAGGCAGGAGATGAACAAGTTAAAATGGAAATCTTCCTTTCTAAGTCACCAGCCTTTTTTAACTCATTGGTGTCAGGCCTTCTCATTCATATTGGTTTTTGGGGCTGTAATACAGTGATAAGCTTTGTCACTCTCTGTATGGTGTCATCCTACACAGCATTCCTAATCTGAAATAATAAGCAAGATTATACTATGAAGTTGTGATGTGGCTTCCAGCTAGCTTTACACATATCAGATATCATGTTTCAACACAGAATGAGAGGGGTTGTGATTTCTGTAGCTTCTGCAGTTCAAGAATCTGTGGCAATTGTGGATGTTCCTGTACAATCACAACTTCATTTTCTAAAGTATTATGGTTCAAATGGAGTAAATCACTGTCCGTTGCCCATCTGACTTTCTGACCCCATTTCTAAACACTGAAGTTGTCATGGAAACCTGGAAAATAAGAATAGTATGTTCTTTTTGTAATGCTTAACTTTAAAAATCCAATAATAAGCTCCTTAATTGCAAAGTTCCAAGTGATGTTCTGATGTTCTCCTGAGTTTGCATGCAGCCTGAAATGATTGCTTGAGAAGAAGCTTAAACTGCTCTATATGGTGCAGATTCACATGATACTTTTGGTTGACTGTTTCTCAAAAAGTATGGCCATATTTCTTGGGAATATATCTTACCCTTATTCTAGCACCCTATTCCTTCAGATACACTCCTACTACAAATGTAACTGTTAACCTAAAACCTTACCACAGGTACTTTCTTCCAAACAGCATAATCTGTGAAATTAAAAATTTCATTCCTGTCATGAGGGAGAAAACATTTAATCTGCTATGGTGAGAAATTAAGTCATTAAATAACAGCAAGGGGAAAAAGGATATTGTAGTCCCTGTATTCATTGTACAAAGACAACTAGACAAAGAAATTACCTATAGGAATGTGTGATAACACAGTTCTGGCCAAATTTGTCACTTTTCCTAAAAAGGACTCCACATGTTTTATGAAAATGAAAAACTTTGGCATTATTACAAGAAATGAATAGGAAAAAAAGGTATAATTCAGCCTACAATGCTAATTTTTCAAGTATGGAATGCCTTTAGAATAGACATCGCTTTTTTTTTAGCCTTGTAAGAAGAAACTATAGGGAATATTTACAAATGAGGGGTAAAATTCTGTTTCTTAGAGTGTGCTGGGATACCATGAATAGGCAAAGTAATGAATATTTATTTATTTATTTTTCCCTGTCACTTGGGTATTTGACGTATTCTTCTTTAATACATTAATATGATCTTTATGGATAATCAGTTATCCAGTTCAACTGCCTGTGACCCAAGCTAGTAACCTAAGGAAAACATTCACTAACAGCTTACACATTCATTAACCATTATCAATCAGTACAGTCTTACTTTTTAGCTGTAGTTATGAAAAATGCATGAAGGCAGAGACGAACTCTGGTTTGTGGCATTTGTTGTGAAGCCCAGAAGCAGCAGTAACCCGCAACCTATCATGCATAAAAGCAGAAATAACATTTATGAACCCAGTCATGTAAATCTTGAGTAGTGAGATTCATGAAATTCACTGAGATTTGGATTAAATTTAAACCATTCTGTATGGCTCTACTTTTGATTAGGGCACTGTGTGCAGTGAAAAAAACCTCGCATTTGAATGTAACTAATATTTTTAAGAAGTTTGAATGTGCTGGGATTTAAATTGAGCTCCAAACTCGATCTTAAAATGTAAGGTGGATCAATTTATATTCAGTGTTAAAGCAGAGGTGGGGGGAAGGGAGTGCAAAAGAGATAGCACTCCATCTTTTAGAATTTTAGCTATGGATCAAAGTTTATAAATACAAGGATCAAAACATGACTGACTTTTGTTATCTTCATTTATGAAATTGTGATGCTTGAAGTGCCCAAGTGAAGAATGTAAGCTAAACAGTAGAAACTCTATGATGTTCATTATTTTTACTTTTGAAGAAACAACAACAAAATATTTCCTCCTACCACTTCTCTTTGCTTTGCATTGAAAACAAATTGTGCTGTCCTTCAAAAATATTCCAGGCAGTTACCTTTTCACTTTTCTTTTATGGTTCATAAAATGTAGCATAGATTTTAAAATGATGGGGAAAAAATAAGTATTTTGTAGATCAAATTTGCATCACAAACTAGTAATATTTCATGCTTATATGTTTAAATTCTGTACAAGTATCAGCCACTGTGGCTTTCACATATATTCAAGAGATTTTAATATCTAAATAAATTCTCAGCTCATCATTCAGATGACTTGTGGACTGCAAAAAAAGTCATACATTGCATGAAGATGAATAGATTAAATCACTCATCCAGACTCTTGCAATGTATAAATATAAATACATACACATACGCATATCCTGCCCCCTAATACATACATAAAGTTCAGATCCAAATACTTTGATCCAAGCCTATCCTTTGGCTGTGGCTCAGACTAGATCAGAATAGCTTGGTTTCTCTTCCCCAGATCTGCAAGCTTAAATCTTTATTTTGTAGGAAGAAAAAAGCAGACATTCTCACAAATTTATTTAAAGAAGGAAGTTCTGTCAAGGTTCTGTTCTTTGGGGCCAAAGCACTGCAAAACAGGTAGCAAGATTTTAGTATTATAGCATCTAGGTTTACAACTTGCAAGTCCACTTGCATAACCTGTTTGCTTTTATGCAGGATCAGGGCCTAGCTAAGATAATTCCATTCTGATAAGGACAGCCTACAAAAAAAAGATGCTGTTAAGTGTTTAATTCTAAAATCTATTATTTCTTTAACAGTATTGATATTTTTATATAATATTTTCTAATTTTTATGATAAACATATTAAGAACTTAAATACATTATTACTATAAACTGTCTGAAAAAACAGTCTTTTAAAGAACAGTATTACTGTTCACTTTTTTTAAAAAAGTGTTTCACAGTATTTACTTAGTCCTTTTCTATCTTTATGATTAATCATTTTTATAGAATGCATCATTAAGATAATTTTGATACAGAGTGATCTAGACAGAATGCAGGTACGAATCTAACAGAATTTTACAAAATGCTAAACAATAAAACCCTTCCAAACCCAAATTATTTTAAAATAGAAGTCTATCAAATGTCTTTGCTGACATTCATAAACTTGATTAATTTTCTACTTTTCAGGAATATCATCTTGTCAAAAAATTTAGTATGTTAGAGACTTTATATGGAAATCTATCTACTAACCAAATTGAAACAGTAGGAGCTACAGAAACAGCATTTTAAAGGTATTTTCTGTGATAATTTTGAAAAGCTCAATTATTTTGCATTTGTTTGTAAAACAGGATTCCTTCTTCTTAATGAAACTTAGGAGAGAGACCACATAAAAAAAAAATCCAGAATTTTATGCAGGGCTACCAATAAGCAAAATTATTTGTTTGTAATGTTTGTCTTTGTTATGAATGTGTCTGAATGTCTAACTTATATTAATTTTATTTTAGTACTAGGTTTTCTGGAATCTACATCTAATATTTTCTACTTAAGACATTAATCCACAGTTTTTTACCCAAAATTTAGGCCTTTGCCACAGAATTCCCAAGAAAATCCTCTTGATTCTATTTTATTTTAAAATTTAAAAGCACCTGTGATAAGCAGTTTAGCTAACAGTTGTATTATATGCATTTTCTCTAGGACACGGTCTTCCTCTCAAATCAATGTCTCACAAAAGAGGTTCAATGGGAAAAACTGAAATTGTAGCAAAGCTAACTCTCTTTTCCCAGTTGTTTGTAGGTTCACATTCCTTTCAGGAAGACCACACACCTTGTAACAATCAAGCATCAATTTTTATATATATATATATATATAAAATTATATATATTTATATATATGCCTACTGGGACTAAGGATGAAATGTTTTATCAACACCAAAATACTTTACATTTGAAAAACAACATGTTCTTATGCTGCAATTTAATTTGTATTTAATATAGAATATCCTTTCTACCCAAGTAATACCCAAATATGTCAGTCTGCCTGCTGCATTTCAGCAACATCCTAGGACAAGTTTTGTAACATGTTGTCCTCAAGTTACTTAAATGTTGCTCAGATTGCTCTCCAAACTGATTGTCAGATGTAATCACAGATTGAACTTGCTGTTACATTCCAAAAACTCCACCAGAAAGCTATGAATAGATTAAGACTATAACTTGGTGTTCTAGTATGGAACTATAACAAGAGTGTTGTTTTATTTTGGAGCCATGGCCTGTTTCTTGGATGTGAAAAGAGCTATATGATGCAATGGGACTTTTGGGGAGAATTTTGACAGATACTCAAGAAATCTTAATGATTCAGATAAATTATATGATGGATTAGTAGATTCTTTTTCTATGGTCTCATTTTTCACTGTCCCTTTCTTAAACATGGCTGAGTTTTATTCAGTGGAAAACAGACACTATATTTGTCCCGCCTGTCATGCACTGTTTTACCCAATATCTGTGGAAAAAGATACACAATTATTTGTACCTACTCTGGTATCCAGAGTGGAAGAGGAAGTTTTGCATCACATTATGATGTTTCCCATGTTTTTGAAATAGCAAGGACCTTTTCACAGTCTACAGCTTAGTTTCTTCAAAAGTCCATTGCCAACCTTAATGCACCCAGGAAGAAAAATGTCTTTTCTCAGTTTTTTACTTTTCTTGAAGATCAAATGATGAAAAATATAGCAATATTTTGTAAGCATCAACACTGAATGAAGTGCAAGAAATCCAATGAATTCTGATAACCACACAATCTGTTATGTGATTCCTGTCCTTGTCAGTGATAGGAAGCATTTTTACTCAGGTTCTCCTGAAACTGGGACTACCATAACTGCATCTACTTTCTTTCTCAGATTTGTTGGGTTATTGTTTGTTTGTTTGTTTGTTTTTTGTTTGATTTTTTTTTTTTTTTTTTGGGGGGGGGGGTGAAGTTGATCCTAGAACAGTGTTTTAGTCATCATTTGAACAGATCTTTGGTAAATGCAACATATAGCTACACTTTCTAAATTTTGCCAGTGTAGGAGCTTGTGAAAAAAAAGTTAAGGGAACATGGGCTTTTCTGGCTGAAGTAACTAGTTGGAGTTCATAGCAGTACCAGGGATCACGAGCAACAAGATGAGAGAGATTTAAGGCACTGACAGTATCAGAAGTGTTTGGACAGAGAAGAGTGCACATGAAACAAAGGACAACACAGCAGTTGCACAGGAAGTCCTAAAAAGTGGTAATGATCAAGGCTGAAAAATTGCAGTGATCAAGCAGGAAAAAAATTGACATAAGGAGGAGAAAGGGGCACAGAGGTAGGAATGGATCTGCTTAACAAAATGGGGGAAAAGATTAGGAAAATTAAATCAGAAGAGAAAGGCTCTTGGGTGGCATGGGATGCTCTGAAGTTGGACATCTACCTTCCTTTCTAACTACTAAAGCTACAGCTGGAACAAATTTTTACCTAGGTTCCTTGCAGAAACCAAATACACTCCTCCAAGTTTTAAAAAAGTCCTTAGCCTTCCTCTTTGGAGTCCCATTAGAAATAACAGTCACGCTAAGCACGATATCATTGATCCACACCTGTACTCAATTAGAATGGCAACTTTGGTGTTAATTTGGCTAGATTGCACTAGAATAATTATGAGACTGCTATCAGCAGGACAATTTAATAGAAGCTGGAGAGAAAAGGACATTAGTGGAAAAAGTAGATATAGATAACTAATTTCAAAAAATCTTGCCAGATTTGTTCTATTGAGCTTTAATAAATGCTACACTAAAATTACAAACTCTGGACATCTTCCACTTCAGCAATTACATTAATTTAGGATAACCGAAACATAGCTGCCCTATTACCTCCTGTAGCTCCCCCTGAACCCTCTGAAAATCCTGTATGTATCTATTCAAATGCTTATGCAGAGGAAAAACAAATGAAGTATGGGACAGTACAAGGGTGGAGACGCACTCAAATGCACTGCTAATAGTGTTCTGGTTTAACAGCAAATAATAATAATAACAAAATGGAAGTTTAATATCAAGTAATAACAGCAAAAACTGCAGCAATCTTCCAGTGTGATCTTAACTGGCAGCCTTGCTATCAAGGCAGGAAGGAGAATGTAAGACTATAATAAATTACATGAATTAAAGTCTGATGGTTTTCACCAGCTAATATTTTTGTGAAAAAATATTTAACCTCTTCAGTGCTGATTCTCCATGGAATTATTGTATTATAAGCATTCAAGTGAAATAATTCCAGGGATGTAATTGTCAGCTGTGAAAATGCGTTTCTTCTAAGTGCACCTTCAAGGGACAAAATAGATTGTGCCCAGGTATGAGACAATAAATAAGGTTGCTAGATAGCAGGGAACAAAGAGGTAAATGGGCGGAAATGTCTTGGAGGAAATGAGATCTGCACCTCATGGACAGGCCTGTGAGCCCAAAGCACAAACACTAAGAAATCATGCAATGCCAACATGAAGACCATAGACTCTAAGACTCCTTTCAAGTAAAATCTACCAGGGGGTCAAAGTCAATGAGATTCATTCTGCTTGGGAAACCTCTTGAAGTGAGTTAACATAGTATAAAGCCAGTTATATTGTCATTCTGCCCTAATTCCACAAAGCCAGAACAGGGCACATATATACATGTCTATATGTGTAGGTTCTACAGATGCATATCTTATACTTGTTTGTAAAGGGTTTCTGCAAACTGACTGCAATTTTTATAAACTGAATATTTTGTACATGAAGGAACTTGTTGCTAACTGGACCATAAATAAATTTTTAAAGAAAACAAATGTATCAAGTCATTGAAAAAGAAAACCACCAAGAAAAAGCCATCTCAAAAAAGAAAATCTCCCTTTCTTCCTCCCTCTCTCCTTCTCTTCCTTCACGCATTTGAACAAATAAATCTAAAATGTCTGCCAAATAAAAAAGAATTGAACAAGAATCCACCACTTCATGTTATATGGGGAAATTGAATTGTCTTGTTCAAGTAGCTGCCTTAGATGCTATTATCAGCAGTTTAAAAAAAAAGTCATCATATTAGTTATTTAGAGAACAGTACCTGCGATATGCCTTCAGACCTCATTTCACTGGACAGAAGTAGTTATTTTACAAAGAAGATAATCTTAATTCAACTTTAAATATAAAGAGCACTGTAAATGAAACTACTGTCATATATGGGGTTAATAAGAGTACTCTAGCTGATTTCAAACAAGGGAGAGTTGAAGATCACATAAGTATAGAGCCAAACACTTAAAACAAGCCAACTATCTTAAATATTAACAAGAAGACTTCTGCTAAGTTACATATAACAAAGGACTGTTTCCAGAATAGACTTGAAGCAGTGCTATAGGTCCTATGCATTGCAGTCATATCCGTAGTTTGTAATATCATGAAATCTGTAGTGAAGTAAGTAGGACTTTGATATTCCTGTTTCATAATTACTACCCTTGGAAAAGTAAAAATAATACAGAAAATCTACAAAAGTCAATACATTTTATCCAGGCTTTATTTATTTAGAGTATTTGGCCTACAAATCTGTAGCTGTACCCTAGAGAGGAAGAACAACCACATGCCTTGGGCAAAATCTCCCTTCAGTATGTTAATGATGTTTAGAGGATTTCTATATTAGTGTCCCTCCATGTATTTATAATGTGTCATACACTTAGTACAGTATCATGGAGTGTTTGGTTTACTGCAGGATGAAAACAGACATTATGCAGCAAACACTTCACAACCCTGTACTATTTTTCAGTTTTCTTCTCTTTACAAGCACCAAAAATTCATGTAAACAGTTGTTTCACAGGAAAAGGAAAATGAGGAAGCAAGATAGACTTTAAGAGGTTATTTTTCTGTAAGTTGCAGTCCTTATTGGTATTTACAGGCAGAAAGGAGGTTGATGCATTCTGTCCTAAACTGAATTCGTAAACGTAACTTGATCATCTTCTGAAGAATTTATGAATCATGGTTAATAATCAGCTTTAGGCCATTCTGAGGGAAGAATCACATTTTGAAGCTACAAAGGTCTACTAAATAGCCTATGGGAAATGACCCTGCATCCCATTAAATATAGAAACTCACTACTATAGGACTCTATGTCAGAGGTAAAACATTTTAGTTTCTGCTCCCTTCAAGTGTCGGAGACCTCCCTCTGCCTAAATGCTTTATTAAGATTAAAGAAGCATACCTTATTTCTGCTTCTCAGGGAAAACTGTTTTCTTCTTCTTGAAAAAGTTTTTTTCCCTTTTACTTTGGTGCAAAAAAACCCAAACCCTTTCTGTTCTCCTTTCCCATATATTCATTATTGTCCACCTTTTTTTAAAGCTTTTATCTTTCTTTTATCTATTTCATATGCCTGTGGCAAACACCGTAGTTGTCTTCTTTCTATTCTAGGAATGAGCTACAGTGTATGCTTTATCTTAGACCAGGTTGCTATTTTCCTATTTAAATGGAAGATACCGATTGAAAGTCAGATGTGAAGGTCAGGGAAGTGGTTCTTAGTTTATTGTGATTTAGATCTTTGTAGGCAAATAACTTGTTTAAGTTTCCCAGGCATAAGTGGTCCCACGTTTGTTTTTCTGTCTCTTCAATTGCAATGGTGGTATTTGCCACAATATTAACATGAAAAAATCATTTGCAAGCACTTCTTCATGTTTCATAGGGGAAAAAAAGTGATTTGTACTGCCCAGAAATTACTCCAGAGACATTATGTTTTCTCATAACACAGGATTATGATTGTTCTTAGTCTTCTGTGTCATGTACAAAACAGTTGAATCCTACCTCATTGTTCCTCATGCACTTCCTGCACAGAGGCAACCTCACAAATATGTCGTGTGCCCTGCAGGACAAGGCAGAAATGTCATTAAAACTTTATGGGAACAGGCACTATGATTTAATGTGTAAAACTCTAAGTGCTTTCCTGGTGCCATATATATTTCATTATAAAACTATAAATGACATCGCTAATTATTGCATAACACATATTTAGTGCAGAATCTATAGCCTCAAAACAGAAATGGAAGTAAATAGTATTTAGCCTGTTTGATTAAAGCCAAGTTGTTCTTCAATTTCCATCTCCACATAGTTCTATTTGGGCCAAGCAGGAACCCAGATATGTGTAGAACTGACTTGCCAGGACTCTGATAAAATATGTACTTGCTCATTCAGTTGCTGGACTGCTGATTCAATGTCTTTGGAAACTCTTCCCGAAAGCAAGCATCTTACTAAACACATTTAAAAGTATCTTGTGTATAAGGATGTGTCTAGCGTATCCAACAACAGAAAAATAAAGCCACGTTCTCAAGCATATTGAAGTGAACAGAAAGGCCCTCGAGTTTCCTACAGGTGAAAAAGAGGTGAATGATTTTTCTTTGACCTATAAAAGCAGCTCCTTAGCAGACATATAGGTTGCTTGCTTAGACAAAAAGCTTGAACACAACTCTAAGAATAAAACAATGCTACTGGAAAGAATCTTTTTTATATAAAAGGCTATTTATAAATTTCACCTGGGATTAGCCAAGAATTTATTTCATAGCATGAAAGGACATTTCAGTTAAGGAAAGGTATTGAAAAATTATGGAGACTATGTTATACACAAGGTTGGCACTGTTGAGTTTAGCAGGGCCATGCTTGTATACTTCAGAAGAAAATGGCCACTGGTATAATTTCATGCAAATTTGCCAACTTTTATTTCTACAAATAAAAGGAAGGAGGACATAAATAAAAGTCTATTATTTACTGTTATTAGCATAATCTTACTAAGGAAAACATGTAGTGGGACTGGTCATAGCCTTTTTATAAGCACACATTTCAGAGATATGCCAGATTATCTTTTAGTTGGTTTTCTTATTAATTCCATTATAGAAGACACATCATTACAAGATTAAAACTGCATTATTATTGCTGGGTGATATGAAGCTTACTCACAACAATAGTTGTTGTGACAATAATCACTGAAAAAGAAAATTAAATACGTCTAAAAGTACTACTGATAACGCTGCAGTCAGAATTCTCTTTTTAATCTACATTATAACAAGTAAGTGTTTTTTTCTTTTATGTCACTAAATCATATAAATATTAGACTAAATTGCATCAACATTAGTGCATTACTGCGGTGCTTCACTTACAGGAAAGTAAGAAATATTTACTAATTTTTCAAATATGGTATATCAGATGGTTCTTAGAAATACTTATCCACATGATTTATGAAAAAGAATGTTGTTTCCAGAAGGTAAGAAAAATATGGACCAAGAAATATTTTGCAATGCAAATAAAAAAGATGAAAAAAGCAAACACTTCCATCAGATTGACTGTAAAATCATAAAACTGCAGAGTATGATATGCATTAAGCATAATTATTTACAAATTCATACTTTGAAAATGAACATCAAAAGTGTGTTTATATTGTAAAGAAATTAAGCACATGTCCCAGTTAATGTTAATAACTTCCTTGTTATATGATTGTGTTTTCATTTAGACAGCATTTTATTGTATGGTCTTTCTCACTGAGTTGGATTCTCTGTTATAGGTCTTACACCAAAACCACACCTGGCTTCTCTGCCATTGATATTTGCAAGTAGAGTACTACATAATCATATATGTTGTCTTATTCAAGGTCCTCTTATATGCCCTATTCTAGCTGATAGGTATCTGAACAATTTGAGGAATACACACATCAGAAAATGGAATAAAATAAATCAATGGGACAGTAAAACAGAAATTGAAAGTACTGAGGAAAATGATGAAGGAAATATATTCTGTGATACAGAAAACTCGGAGTCAATGTTAACACGCCATTCAGAAAATAATTTTGTGAGTCTATTAATAAAATTCTATATTTCAGTAATAGAAATAAACCTGTAAGACTACACTGCCTAATCAAACTGGCAAAACAGGCTGTCACCTGCTTAGGGGAGATCAGAGAAACACCAAAGGCAAGAAACCCAATAGTAATGTGAAAAGTCAGCTAATTCACACTAGACTGACTAAACACCATACAGAGGCTGCATTTTTTGAAACAGCCAATGATTCCTGTATAACTAATGATTCCTGGGCCAAGCCATATAAGGAATCCCCAAGGAGAAATCTCCTGGTCCTGAGTCAGCCCATATCACAAAGTTATTGTCAAAGAGCCACTCTACCATAGTGGATACAATATACTTCAGCTCAACAGTTTTGTGTGAATAACAAGAGCTGAAAAATCCTCTACTATCAAGTGATATTTTAAAAAGATAACAACATAAATGTAAGAAAGCTACTAAAAAAGAAACTAAAAGGAGCAGCTAAAAAAGGAAAATCTTTACTGGAAGTTTGTGAATAATTCTGGAGCCCCGTGCTGGAGATGCAACCCAAATGCATACACTTTCAAAGATTTTAGAAAGAATCAAAGAAAGTCAGCATGGACAAACAGCAGAGTAAGGAAAAAAACCCTGAAGTCCAATTTGAATAAAGAAAACAGAAAAGAACATGAATTTTGGTAGCTTAAATGTAAAAACACAGTAAGGCCAGACAAGAAAAAGGCTGAAATCTTATCTGGAGCAGAAAGTCTGTCAGGCAGTCTAAAGGCCCAATAAATAGTCCAGGCATAAAGTGAGTGCTTGGATGAGATGACAACATAGATGACAACATAGCAGAACAACTAAATTACTATTTCAAACATCTCTGCATCAGATAGATGTTTGAAGATTTTTTTAAAACCAGAACTGTTTTTCACAGACAGCACAAAAGAGAATACAAATATCAGATTCAAATGTCAGGAGTACAGCTTATAGGACAACTTGACAAAATGGATGATTTCAGATCACCAAAGCCAAAGGCATGCTTCCAAGTGTGCTGCTGAAATTAGATGAATAAATGGATAAACTATGAATTTAAGAATGTAACTTTGCTCTTAAAATTGCCTTGCTATCAGCGGGCCAGAAGGAGACTTCCTCTGGAGAAACCCGGGGTTCATACTCTGAATGAAACTGATAGGAAATATGACAAAGTCTGGAGCCTCTACAGAGGCTCTTAAGGAAACTAAGTGGTATAAGAGGAATAAATAAACAAATGGATAAATAATTAACAAACTAGGAGGAAGTGAAAAAAATGGTTATTTTTCACAGAGAAGAAAAGCTAACAGTGGAGTTCTGAATAAGCAGTTATGAAAAGAAGATGAATAACTGTGTGACAAAGTTTGTTGGTCGTGTTATTTTGGATCTTAAAAAGGAGAGTTGGCTGCAGAGAGTTGCAGAAGGACTACACAGCACCAATGGACTGGATGATAAACTGGAACATAGAATTTAATGCAAAGAGATGTGAAGTGATGCAAATATGGAAAAACAAACTTAATTTTTCAATGAGTTCCATAATGACGGGTTGTAAGATGACTGTTACCACTCAGGAATGAGAGCATAGATTGTAATAGATAGTTTCCCAAAATTTCTACTTCAGTGTACAGTAAAAGGAAAAAAAAATAATGTTAGGAATTAATAGGAAAGAATAGAAAACAAGACAGAAAAAAACAATTACGCTACTACATAAATCTCCAGCACATCTGCACTTGAACATTGTGTATGTCTGATCCTCCCATTCTGAAGGAGATACAAGAGGAAGTCAGAAAAATGGACAAAAAACCCAGCAACAAATGAAGGCAGAGTAAAGTCTATTCTAAAGTGTGGAACAGATTCGAAGTGCAGAAAAACTAAATACGCTAGGATGGCTCAAGATAGAGAGGAAGGGATGCATAATGGCATCTCTAAGTTCAGAAGTGGTGCAGTGTAGGGTCCACTTCCTCTTCAGTCTTAGAACTGTATGCAATCAAACAAAACCAGCAGCTGACAGGTTCAAATCAAGAAAAAAAGGCTAATTTCCACACAATATGTAAATTAGCTGTTGTAATACCCAATGTGAAAGGCAGTGGGCCTCAACTGTTTGGATTCAAAAAGCATTGGAAGAAGATATGAAAGAAAGTGTCACTGGAGTCTATAAGGAATGGAGATAACACCTCTACCTCCAAAAGCTTCCTAAGTATGTAATTGCTGGGCCGGGGTTGGGGGGAGGTGAATGTTCAGGGGAATTTCACAATATACTTGTCATCTTCTTCCACTTTTTTCCAGGCATCTGCTTTTGCCTACTGTCAGAGACAGGATGCGGGACCAGACAGGCTTTTGGTCTGATCTAGCACAGCTGTTCACATATTCCAAGTGATAAAACTTACTGTTCTTCATTACGAAAAATAAAAATCTTTGATTTTTTTTTCTGTTATACTTTCCAAGTAATAGTCAAGAATGAATGCTAAACTTCTTTGCAAGTGAGCTTGAAATCCCTCCTCTTGATCATTGTATACTGAATGCAGAAGAGTTCTGTAGTTTGTGTCTTGACTACACAGTGCTGCTATATATTAAGAGTACTGTCAGAGCTTAAAAGTGTGTTCATTGTTTTGGAAATCTTTAAAACTTAGAAAAGGTTTCTAATGCACTTTTAAAGGGTTTCCCTTTGAACATATTTAGAGATCTGTTTTGTTGAACAGTCAGTATATGAAAAAAAAAAAGAGAAAAGAAACAAACCAGCTACCTTTGCAGAAGCTTTATATTTAACTTTGCAGAAGACAGAAAAAGATTTTTTATCCATTAACTCATTCAACTACATGAGGGTTAAGCAAGGTCAGACTTCTATAGTACAGGTTAGAAGTAGACACTTGATTAGAAGTGTCAGTTACTGCATAATAATTAGTTACCATTTATCTTTTGAACCTTAATAATTGACTGTATGAGTGCTCCTAATATGGTACAATTGTAATACCAAATGCTTTCATTTAGGTTTACCCATGTCAGTTACACTTGTGTGTCATTTCCTACATACACATCAGAAAATAGCTTTATTTTTATAGAAAGTTTCAGAAAAGATAAAATTTCTGCAATTAAAAGTAGCATATGTTTCTGACATAATTCCTCATTTTACTAACTCATGCTTCCTTTCGTCTTTCATGTTTGGTCAGATGACATTTCTCTGATGCAATATGGTAAGTCCTTTGTTTTTCAAGAGAGGCAGTGCACCAGAAGATAAAAATTCAACTCAGTGGTCTTACTATAATGAGGAAAATGGTTCAAGGCAATAGGACTATTACTCATAGGAAGCTCCTCATATATCCAAATCAACATTTTCAATTTTTGAATGAAATTTCTACTATTTCCCACAATTTTTCAATTGCATAAAAAGTTATTCTTTTAAATGACGTCATTAAGGATGATGGTATATGTGAAAGAGGGGACAGTAATAAGGACAGAATCTGTGATAATGGAGGATGTTAATTGCATAGTTATTGTTTGGAAAACAGCTATGCAAAACTCAAAGATAGTATGAAGTTATAGTGCAAGACTGGATACTACTGAACTCGTTGAACTGTCTGTGTGGGAAGAAACCATTCTGTCATAATTTCAGGGAATGAAATGGCATATGAAATTTTACATAAAATTTGTAATATAAGTACAAATTTTGTATAGCATGGGATGTCTTGGCAGTTGTTAATGTTGGGTGAGTAATATTCCCTTGGAAAAGATCCTAGCTGCCTGTCACAGGCTGATGTTTTCTGGAAAACTTCTTGACTTCAAGATAACATCTTTAATTTCTTCACCAAATATAGCCAGTAAAGCTAATGGCTTTCAAGTAATACCCTCTGGGGAACTTGCAAAGTGGACAATAATAAAGTCCAGAAGTCCTACTTTGCCACCTGATGAGAAAGTAACTCAGAAAACTGCACTAGAAGGAAAGGATGTAAGCCTCTTGGTTGACCCATAGTTTCCATACTCCACCAAATCTCTTCTCAGACATAGAAAACGTTACTGTCTATAGAAATCAAAAACAGTTAAGGTACTGGAAAGAAATATCAAATAAGATTATGCAACGGAAAAGTTAAGGGTTTCCAGATGTTATCTGGAAATCAAGATTACATTAAATAGCAGATTAATATGAATGGTTACTCAAGCCATCCTTACTCCCAGCCACTGTCAATCACCCTACCCTCAGTTTAGATTTCAGAGCAGGAGATACTTTTGGTTGTGTCATTAAGAATGTGAGGGCAAGAGGAACTGTCACACATATAGAAGGGATATAATCTCCAGCAACAAAAAGGGAAGAGAAACAACTGCAAGTTGTGGGACAGGAAGACTATTGTGGCTTGTTGAAATGGGGATGCTTGCTGAAGACTTGGGATGAATTCTGTCTAATTTGGTTTTGCATTTTATAGATTGTGTGCACTGAACACAGCTGGAAAATGGCAATCATCTGACCATTGGGATTATAAATATATCCAAGTTTGTTTTCTCATAACCAGTATTGAAGTAAATGAGTGTGTTTTGGATGTTTCTGGATTGACATGTTCTTTTTGCTTTTTGAAAGTCTGATGTTGTGCAACACTTCCAAAGAGATTTCATTTGGGTGTTCTCTGATGCAGAGATGAGCACTAGTGATGAGCACCAGGAAATAATTTGAGAAATGGCTGCAGAGCCTGCAACTGAAATGAATCTCAGCTAAATCTAAACAAGGAGGAGGGTTGCAGAGGTCAAATGTAGTTATGTAGTATGTAAAGAGCAAATAATTGAAAGGCTTTTGAAAAATATACAAACAGTCTGGTAGAAAGACAGACTGAGGAGGGTTTATACAAATAAGCAGAAGAAAGTTAAAAGGATAATTAGAGGAGCAAAAAAATAATATTGAATGTCAAGTTGTATGGAATATTTCAATTAAGGGCTCTTCAACTATATCTATAATAGAGACATAGGTTCAAAGGTTAAATTGTCCCATTAAAAACAATGATAGGGGATTGAAGACTGCACAAAGAAATAGCAATTTGTTAAATATTATTTAGCTTCTGTTATTACAGCTGAAGAAGAAGATGGAAAACTGCTTGGGAGAAGAATTATGTATCTTAAAAAGATATGTTGGTCCCTAATAAGATGCAGGTGAAATTGGAAGTAAATGAGTCATTTGGCAGCAAACTTGCATTTCCCTGGTGTCATAGAGGGAGGTGTAAATGAGGTATAGGAAATAGAATCCAATTGGCTATAAATTAGGGAGGTTCTAGTTTATTACCATCATTTTTTTTTATGTAAACTTTATGTCAAGTCTCATATAGCACTGAGGTAGCACAAATACCTTTACAATAATTTTCCTCAGTGCAGCTTATCATGGGTTTTTATAAAGGGAAGTAATAGAAATTATCCAGGTTAGTGGTAGATTAGTACACCAAGGCATACTACCCAAATCCAGAGAAAACATTCAATAGAAGAGCAGAACCAGTCCAGATGTACTGAATAACTGTATGGAAATAAATATTGGGAAAACCTAAGAAGATTCTTAAAAAATATATAGAAATCTATTTCCTCAGATCAGATACCAGCACTGCAATGAAATATTGAAGCTTTGAGCTGGAAAAATATCACAGCATATAAATGAATACACTAATCAGCTCAATTTATAAACTGTGTAAAATTCAAGTAGAGTAACATACTCAAAAGAACTGGAAATGTTCATGAGGTGAAGTTTTAAAATAACACTACAGAACAAAAGCAGCATACACAGTATAATGAGATGAACTAGAATATCTTTACAAAAGAGACAAATAGGAATAATACAGAATACACTATAACTATAAACATTTAAATACAGGATGAGGTTTCTGTGATTACATAATTCTTGAGAACAGAAGTTCAGCATATTTTATTTCCAAAATTCTCTGTTCACCTTTCCCCTAAAGATGTGTGGACATTGAAAAGTACCTCCTATTAAAACAGTGGGAATTGGGAGTTCCTGGGAGTTTTGAATATCTGGTAATTTGAATGCATCATCTTTCTTAACACCATTTTTTACAGTGAAGAGTCAGACCTATGTTGCCTTCCACAGCCTTGATTTTGCATTTTCACTTTCTATTGCTTATAGGCATGATTGGCTTGATCAGCTTCTTCTTTGTGACAGCTATTATTAGCTAAAACAGTTTTCTTTGGTGCATCCCATCTCCTTTTTATGTCTTTACAGCAGTGGAAGCTATGAGCTAAACCATAGGAGGGAGGAGCCTTTAGGATGTAAAATGGAAAGTGAATGACTGGAAAGCTGTCCAGAAACCAATTTTCCCCAAACTGTGGGGGTATAGACAGCTACCATAGCACATAAAGGTGTAAATTGGAGAAATAATAGCAGTTTGTTTGATAGACACTATGGAAAAACTTTGCATTAGATGGTTTTGGGCCTTTAGGGTAGCTCTAGAGGTCTCTGAAAACAGGAATTTTTCTCATCATTTGGTTTTAATCTGGTAAAAGATAGAAAATGAAGGTGGAGCCACATTAAGAATCTCAAGTCTCATTCTTGGGTAAAACTCTTGACATCTCAGATGCAATACCAATAGATTTATTTCCACTTCAGTCCACATAGACTATCTATCCTTATATACTCTACAGGAAAATATACCTGTTTCATCATGGGACTTGAGTACTGTAATTTCTTCTTTAAAAAGCTCTCATCAGGTTTGTCTCATCACCTCTGAATATAAGAGCTCAACTGCTATGCTATTCTGATGAATTGGAAGTATATTATGCTATTCCTCTCTTTTGTACAGTAACTGCTTCTTAAACAGCTGATTTAATATAAAATGTCACTATTTTTTAAAGCTCTCACTAATGTGGGCCCTGGCTATGTTCTTGAATCTAATTTTGACAAATATTTGTGTTTTGTGTATCTCCTATTATTTAAATATCGTGCTGTCATCTCTTTGGAAGATCAATGTCTTTTGCATTGTTTGCTTCAAATTTAAGGTGGTTCTAAATTATGTCACGATGTATATTTTTGTATCTTTATGTTATTTACAATTACAAATATCCCAAAGGAATGAGATGAAAGATATTAATAAATAGTTATTACTACCATGGTAGCAATTGTGTTTGTTATTTCAGCACTTAGGAAGCAAAGAGAAAACATAATCACCAATAACCTGTTATGTTTATTACACCTCTATATAAAGAAGTTTTTGTATTTCAACAAAATTCACAATATGAACAATATATGCTAAAAGGTAAGACTTGAGATTTAAATCAGATTAAAGCACAAATCTGCTTTTATCATAAAAGGAGAAGGAAAAAAGCTCTTGAATTATTTTCCTTTTTCTTCCTATGTATCTCAAGCCATTAGTGCCAACCCTTCAAATGAAAACTGCATCTTCTAGAAGGTAAAATTGTGAACACTACAAGTCATGTTGCAGTTGACATGAAAACAACCATTGTTGGCATATCTTGTATTTTTACAGCTGACTATTCTCTCTCTGACATTTTTAGTAAAGTTGAGCAATATCCAGATTCCAGCCTTGATACCAGTCGGCACAGCAACATTCATCTTAAGTTGACATCTGTTGAGAATTTTTCAATAACTTAATGGTTATAAAGCATGTGAGGAGGGGGATAATAGAGGGATTATGACATAAAAATGCTAAAGCCCTTGTGGGGGAACTGCTGCACATAAAGTTTTGATTTGGTAATTCAAACTAATGCAGTTTGTAGTCCTCTAGAGAGAGGGCAATAATGGTGCACAATATGCTCTTAAACACTGATGCATAACACATTGTGCTAGAGCCAAAAGGCACTGTACAATATCATTATGCTGTAGAGAGAAGTAGCAACTTTGGGAGTTGCTTTCACAAATATCTGAATGCACAGGTAACAAACTGTTATTGCTCTCCTTTCTATGCTCCTTTGTCTGTTCATCTGAGTATCTTAAGAAAATGTGACAATTATTGTTAATATGGTAAAATGATTAAGAGTACAAAGATCAGTGTAATGCAGTAGATATAGGCTTCGTTTTGGGGGGTTTTTTTGTTTTTTTTTTTTTACAGAAGATGGATTAACTGAGATTAAAATTTAGGGTTGTTTTTCTTTGAAATCTAATTAAATAAGGAATGTAAGGATTTGGACAAATCTAGAAAACAGACAAAATTAAAGATCCCTCTATAATGAACACAAATTTGGTATCACTAACATTTTATTGGTTATAAAAAGTATATAAAGAGGAATTCTTAAATTAGAATAGAGAATTATCATAGAATTTATAAAAATTTTATACAACATACAAAAGATACTTTTTTTTCTTTTGCCTATTTTATTATTATTGCAATTGGTTTATTTAATTTACATTGCATGTGCCACTAGATGTAATGTGGAACTTAACATTTAAATGAGAACACATTTTTTTTATTACTACTCCAGGACTTCTGGCATTGTGAATTTAAGGTGACAAAACTAATCTGTTTGAATGATAAATTATCTGTACTGGGACAAAACAAAATACATAAATAAAAACTCTATCATATTCATGTATGTTAGAGAAAATGCATGTATAGATGATTTTTTTATTCATAAGGACCCTGTCAGGTTTGAAAGACTCCGTTATTCACTTCCTGTAAATATGCAGGATTTTATTTTTGGATTTTCTAATCTGAGTCAAAAGTTTAAGAATAAAGCTCGTCATTTATAAAAAAGATTTCTTGTGGTAAATTCTTTAAGATAAACAAGAACTTTTGTGACCTCACGTAAACAGAGATTTATCTCACCTCCCTTTTGTCACCTGAAAAGCAGTTTTCTAATGCAAACTGGACAATTTGTCTCACCATACTTACTGGCACCAACATATGTAAAACAGGACAACCAATTGCATCCCAATGTGCTTGTCTAACTAGGTGGGACCAATCAGCATCTCAGAGGCCTATCTATCTCCCTTTACTGTCTCTAAAGAAGTAGCCCAGAGAACTAGCTTACCTAATTCTGACCAACAAAGAAATTTTGTCTTAATGACCCAGTAGGGAAACTGTGGAAAAAAATGGAGAAAGAGATTCACATTCCTACATGCAGGTGTCTAGTGCCATTTCAGACAGTGAAAGAAAATTTTCTGGCTTTCTGCTGCTGCTCCAGACAGCTGTGGCTTCCCTAGGTCATAGATGCCATCCCTATGCTGATGTGCCAGGCAACTGAGGGCGTGTAAAAAGGAGTTAAATGCTGCTGCTGCTCCCTCTTTCACTCATTTTGTGTCTGTGAGTCCTCTGCATTAAGGTGAAAACCAGTCCATTCTCAGCAGGGATCAAGCTCTGAGGCCCTGCCTAATTTTGAGTATAATGTCTAGTACTGCAGCGTTAGAGACAAGCCAGTGGGCCTGTTCCAAGTAGTCTTGCATTTCACTGTGGTCTTCCAGATCTCTGCTGCACAAGAACCTATTCCTCCTGCAGTGTGCTCCTGTCCCACATGGATCTGTGAAAAAGTACATCATGCCTTATTGTGCTCAAGAGAATCATGCTTTGTGTACAGCCCTTGTGTCAACAGATACCTTTGCAAAGGGACTCAGATCTTCTCTGATCTGAGTTATTTACATACCATATGACTGAACTTAGTTTAAATTAATGTATTTTTGGTATCCCAGAGCATACAGTGGCCAGCATCAACTCTTTTGTGACTCATCTGCACTCATTTTTTTTCTCACACATTGCTGATGACAGTAAAAACTTTTTAGGCTCCTTTCCTTTCCAACTTCTCCCACCTTTTCCATTAGAAGCCTGATCCAAAGGTTTGTTAAGCCAATGAAATATATTTCATTTGAAATAAAGGTCTTAAGCTGTTTGGTGTGAATTTTCTTTTTCAGTTTTTAAGTTTAATCATGCCTCCAGGAACAAGAAGCTAGCAGATAGTGGATCCCTAGAAATGGAGGCATTGCTTTTTAGGGTATTGTCCAACAATACAGCAAACAGGACTTTGATGCTCCCAAAAACAGTGTTCTAAGGCAGCTGCATGGTGCAAGTGGGGACTGATCTGAAATAAATTCAGTTTGGGTTAAAATGTATTGTTTTGAATGTGTCCTAGATAGCTCCTACCTGGCAGGATCTGTGTTGGATCAGGTACTGCCCATCGTCAATGTTGTGCTCTGTGATTGTGGGCTTACTTCTCACTAGAGGTGAACAGTACTAGCACATTTGTCTAGTGAAGCATAGATCTTTCTGATTGTAAATCCATGACTTTAGAGACAATTTTCAAAGGCACAGTTTCCTCTCTGCTATCTTGAAACACCTGGAAAGGTGTAGGAACGTAGGACGTTGCAAACCTGTTAAAGGTGGGCAATATTTCCTCGTTCATGTCTGATCCACAAGTGACAAAGGAAAAGTTTAATCCCCACAGTCTCTCTTCAAGAGGACAGAATACTGGGCAACAATGACTGAACTGCTTCCCTAGGCCACAGCCCATTTACAGTGTGCATACAAACCAGCGACTGGAGTTAGGAAAGTATACATGCTACCCCATTCAGCACGGTGAATCATTTAGCCCCAGAAGAATAGCTTCATTTTAATCCATTTTTCCCAGCCTGCAGGTTTTGGGACATCTATCTGATGTGATGTATGAAACACATACTATCTTTGAAAATAAAATATGTTACAAAATGTTAAAAAATTTTTTTTTGATACATCTACCAAATAAAAGACTCAAAAGTCTGCTCCATGCTTAAAATATAATGGAGTAAATTACGTGTAATATATGTAAATCTTTTTATGTTTTCTTTATATATAGTATCGTAATCCCTAGAATGAGAATCTGCTGCATTGTTCCATTGCCAAAGTGATGTCTACAAATGAGGGCTCAGGGAATTGCTGCAGGCTTTCTGATGAACTGAGCCAACAAGCCACAGTGGACACAAGCTTGAGTTTTCCAATGAAGAAAGATGAGGATTTACATGGGCAAAGATATTTGTCTCCTTTTTCAGATTCCCAACAAACAGCTCCTCCTTTCATTTACTGGTAATAACTGAAAATAAAATGTAATTTAAAAAAAAAAAAAAAAAAAGCATGCTCCAAGTCTTCTCCATCTTTTCCAGATATATAATATGTCCTGGTAAAAGAAGCTACTCTTCTTTATAGTTGTTACTGATTAGTTAATTATCATAATAACCAGAAAATTCATTATTTTAACCATCTTCTAAAAACTTTTAAAATTAGTTAAATGCCATTTTTGCAGACAAATTAGTTGTGAAACTAATCTATCAGTCCAACTTTCAGCTACAATTTTGTACAAATAAATATATTCTATATGTTATTATTATCAAATAATGTTTGATCTAATAGCTTCTAAAGACAGAATATTTTTGATTTCCTCATTGTTAAGTACCTAAAAGAATGGTCTGAAAAAGACCAAAGACATTTTAGTTCGCTTAGCTACTTAGCATTATAAGATTTAGTATTTTGTGAATTACAAAACAAGATTCAGTTTAAAGGATGATTTTCTTTTTTTTCATTGATTGCCTCCCTGCTTGAAAATACTAAGCAACCTTAAAATGCCAAGGAATTTTAAGAATTTTAAATTAATGTTAAATGTTTTAAACATTTTTATGGAAAAAAAAGAATAAATTCACTATACCCACACATTTAAAACCCAGCGACTTAATGATTTTTATAACAGATTTTGTATACATTAATGGTACATGGTGACTTGAGTTACTTCGGAAACTAAAAAAGAAAGAAAGATAGGACTGCCTTTCTCCCTAGACCCCTTGTGTCTGTGCATGGCCACCTCATGTGCTGGGATTTGAAGTGTGTAGCTCTATGACATTTTGTTCCTCTTATATTTCCTTGTGGGTTTGGATAGTATATACTTAGATACTTGGATACCAGCGCACAGGAGAAAACTTTCCTGAATACATTTCTATAACTATTTCTATACATAAGGCCATGGTATCTACAGATTTTGGGAAATAATTATTAAATGTTAAAGGCAGCAGCCAGCAATAGCTAGGGAAATTTCAAGGTCATGCTAGCTGAAATAATTTCTTGTACACTGTAAACAGTATTTAGTTGCTTCTGAAAGAATAAGAGATAAAACATTTATTGCAGTTTTACTTCACTTCCGTGATGTTTTTGAAATTAAGTACTACCTATGTTCTAGACTCCTTCCAATCAATCAGAAGGCAGAATTCCTTTTCAGAAATGCCTATTTTATTCTACAAGGAAGCCAGATTCTCTGAGAAATAATTCTCATAAGTTTCTGAGAAAACACACAGCAGTTGTGTTTTGCTAATTCACTGTCTGAGGTGAATCCAAGATCAGTTATGGTTTGAACATAACCATGATGTGTAAAAATAATTGTTTTTAAAGGCAGTATCCTTGCTATAGCTTATATTCAAGAGTTTATAACTCAGGTGGTATATTAAGAAAAATTTGTAGTTAAAACACTGCAATGGAAAATATCCCCCAAGTCAGAAGGCAGGACCCACTCTATCAAGTTTATAATTAAGCAATAATCCCAAGAAACGCAGTCATTACCAGCATTTAATGACTACTTTGTTGGTTAACAGCTCAACGTGAAGTTGAGGATTGTTAACACTCTATCAAACTTCTTGTTAAGTGTGCTAAGTTTTTATTTAAACACACTTGGATCACAGCTGGAAAGCTGTGGGGGGAATCGGGCATTCCCCTAGTGACTAATGACCAATTTTTTTCCATCACTTAGAACACAGGGCACATTCCTTTATGTTTATATAATAGCTGTTAACTTCAGACAGTTGGTGCCACCCGATTTTGGTACTTTGCGTGACCTTAGCCATCATCTACTCTAGTTGTAGCCCATTATTGTTCTTTTGCTGCTGAGCTTTTGTGAAATAACAGAAGCTTATTTTAGAGCCTTTTGGAGAATCCATCGAAGAATACATAATAATTACCATGGCAATCAATAATAAGACAGAAAGTGTAAGTACCTTTCCAAAAGCTATGACAACCTCTGCTGAGGTAAAAAGGAGCTGCAGCATAGACTACTTCTGAAAATTATGGAAGTATGCAACTTTCTTGAACTGAATGAATCAAACAGCAATGTTTTACAGAAAGTTTCACCTAATCTCCCATTGGCAGAAATCAACAGTAAGTACAATTTTAATCACAATCAAATTTATTCTGATGGGCCAGAAAGGAAACTACTTTACCTGTTGGGTGGGAAATTAATCTTACAAAATCTACTGAGCTAATTCAACCTAGGGACATTAACTGAAAAGCAAATTCATACCTGTGAATTAACTGCAATTTTTCTTCTGAACTGCCTGAGACAAGCAGCCATTTTCCTTTGTTTCTTGTGGTGGAAGAGGTGCTGCTACCTTTACAGTTTACAATAAATTCCCAGACAGGTAGCGGCATTTTCACTGCTACTGAAGAAGCCTTAAATCAGGGGCATGGGTCAGACTTCCTGAAAAGCAACAGGGAGAGGGAGAGCTTGTAACAGAAGAGATGTCATGCATGAGTTTGTTGACTTTGTTGAAATACCCACAACAGTCATGGAGTCAGACAAATTCCACCTAATCAACCCGATAACTTATTATCAAAAGGATCTATTTCTTTGTCACGTCTGTCAGGGTAATCCGGAATTCATTATCATATTAATGTCCTGACTGGGCTCCTCTGGACCTCTGAGTTTTGTTTGTTGAAGAGCTTCCTGGGGCGTTTGGAGAAACAAAGCGCGCTCTCTGGAACATGAGGCATTCAGAGCAGCGTACAGATGGGCCCGGGCTCTTTGTTCCTCTCTGCCTGGGAGGCTGTTATGGGAAGCAGCCAACCTGCAGTCTGTCACAGTGAACATTGTCAAGTCATTGTGTACTTTTAATTGTTACTATGTACATGGAATCTGAAAGGTCGCTCTGGATATATAGTACAAGTGCACAGAGCCCTTTGCCAGACCAAACAGCTGTCCTGTGGTGTTCACATATTCAGCTTCAGTCACCTTTCCCTCATTGAAGTATCCTTCTGACAGAGCAATTAAAACATACCATTTATTTACTAAACAATCAACAAGGAAATCTTAGAGGTGCACTCTTTCACCACTTCACTGTTTCCCATGTGGCTGTCTTAACAGGTCCTTTTATATTTAAGCAATTATTTCTGCCCCAATGATATTACAGACCCAGCAAGATTAATTAAAGAGCTGACAGCAAAGTACAATAACAACCTCAAAATACAATCAAAGAGGTCAAACTCTATACCAAATTCTGCTTTTAGACATTCCAAGATAAAATAAAACTGACTAAGTTTGGCTGACTTGCAAGAGATGAACTACACTATTTTCTTTATTAAAGATATGGGAATATTTCTTCAGAAGACTTTGTGTACTTTCTTATTTTTATCTGTAGTGTAAAAGAATCAGTGTTAAACGAAAACTTAATTGTATATCGTGTGAATAATCCTTGCCTGTAGAAGTACTACTCACCAGGGAGTCTACAAGCCATGTTCAGTCTAGATATGCTAATATTTGTTTTTCCATCATGCACCTCAGCTTTTGTTCAGAAAATATGAATGCTTGCTAGCCACAGCTGAACACTAATGTGATGGTATTTCTAAATCTTTGCTAAGTAAATGTGGTTTAGCAACATTGTTATGTAAGCAAATTCAATAATTAATAAATACTTAAAACTGATTAGGTTTAATACACAAATGCAAAGAGATTTCCAGTTCCTACCCACTCTACTTATCCCAGATGTGCAGAATATGAAGAAGCCATACAAAAACATGTTGTGAAGAATATGGTCATTCATTTGATAATGAATAATTTACATGCTGCAATATGTAAAAAGTAATAAATATGTATATAAATTCATATTTACACATGTGTGTATGTTGGAAAATAATACTATATCTAATGTCCCTAAAAATATAATTTAACATTAAAAAATCAGAGATAATGAACATAGATAAATTTTAATCCAGCTTCTAAAACATTATATAGAGTGCACTTCATGATAAACTGTACTATATGTAATCCTGAGGGCCTTGCATTGCTGAAAATTTACAGCTAGTTATATAATGAACCAGGTATTCTTTAATTTGGTATTTGATTTGCTTTGGTTTGCTTTTATTAAACTGCCTTTGTCTCAACCCACAAGTTTGTTTTTATTTTCCATCTTATTTTTTCCCCTCTCCATCCTGCTGAGGAAGGGGGTGATAGAGTGTGTTGGTGGGCACCTGACATTTAGCCAAGGTCAACCCATCACACAACTCTTTTTGAAGGTGAGGTCTTTTTCCTCTTTCCTTTCCCTGTTTGTTTTCTCTGCTGGTTTTCCCCACTGGTTTTCCCTGTTCCTTATCCTTATCATTACCTTAGCCTTATCTTTACCTTATCTTTTTCCCTTGAACATAGAACACCAGAAAATCTGGTTTAGCATTGTAGCAACATATGATAATTAAAATAACCTTCAGAATTTTCCAATACCCATTTCAGAAGTTCATTTATGACAATCAATGAGATATAGATATATTTTCATGATATTATTGTTGTTGGTTTTGTTATTAGCATTATTGTTATTTTCCAGTGCTTCCCCATGACCCTGGCTATAGAAGTGAAAAGAGTGAGACTTAATGCAATCAAATTTGTTAAATTTATTATGATGAAAACCTTTCCTGCTAACATTACTAATATCTATTTAGCTAACTGCATTTCTCAGTCACTCTTTGTTTACACAAATAGTTATATATATCCACACAAATAGTTATATATATCCAGTGTTTGTTTAGGTTTTAGTAACAACTCAGCTTCATTCATCTACCGCATCTGTTGGATGAAGATCACTAGCAGATCACCTTAGTTTGCCTATTTCCCCAATAAAGTCTGAAAATCCTTGCTTTCCTAACTTGGGATTTAAACCAATTAGTCTGGGACTCAGATCATTGCAGGTAACTTTCTAGTATCACAGAAAAAGAATGGAAAAACCTAAAGAATCTCCAACACTAACTGCTACAACAACAATTTGCTGAAATGGGGCTTAGACCTTAGTTTGTAGTAATTCTTACTCCAGTTGCATAAAAAACTGTTTCTGAATAATGAAAAAATAGTGTACTCCTCAAACTGGGATTGTGTCTGAGTACTCTAAAGAAATCTTTATGTGGCCATAAATAAACCTATGGTGAGTTTTTGCATTGTTGATTGTGGTGGGTTGACCCTGGCTAGAGGCCGGATGCCCACCAAAGCCCACTCTATCACTCCCCCTCCTCAAATGGGCAGGGGGAGAAAATTATAACGAAAAGCTCGTGGGTGGAGATAAGGACGGAGAGAGATCACTCACCAATTACTGGCACGGGCAAAACAGACTCGACTTGGGGAAAAAAAAACAAATTTACTTTATTACAAATCAAAATCAGAGGAGAATGAGAAGGAAAACCAAATCTTAAAACACCTCCCCCATCCCTCCCTTCTTCCCGGGCTTAATCTCTTTCCCGATTTTCCACCTCCTCCCCCCAGCAGCACAGGGGGACAGGGAATGGGGTTAGGGTCAGTTCATCACACGGTGTTTCTGCCGCTGCTTCCTCCTCAGGGGGAGGACTCCTTCCCCCACACCAGTGTGGGGTCCCTCTCACGGGAGACAGTCCTCCACCAACTGCTCCAACGTGAGTCCTTCCCATGACTGACAGCTCTTCACAAGCTGCTCCCGTCTGGGTCCATTCCATGGGGTGCAGTCCTTCAGGAAGGGACTGCTCCAGCGCGGGTCCCCCATGGGGTCACAAGTCCTGCCAGCAAACCTGCTCCAGCGTGGGCTCCTCTCTCCACGGGCTACAGGTCCTGACAGGAACCTGCTCCAGCGCGGGCTTCCCGCGGGGTCACAGCCTCCTTCGGCATCCACCTGCTCCGGCGTGGGGTCCTCCACGGGCTACAGGTGGTCATCTGCACCACCATGGACCTCCATGGGCTGCAGGGGGACAGCCTGCTTCACCATGGTCTTCACCACATGTTGGGGGGGGAATCTCTGCTCCGGCGCCAGAGCCCATCCTCCCCCTCCTTCTTCACTGACCTTGGTGTCTGCGAAGTTGTTTTCTCTCACATCTTCTCACTCCTCTCTCCAGCTGCAAAGTGTGCAGCTTTTTTTTTTCTCCCTTCCTTTTTTTTTTTTTTCTTAATTATGTTATCACAGAGGCGTTACTGATTGGCTCCGCCTTGGCCAGCGGCAGGTCCCTTCTTGTAGCCGGCTGGCATTGGCTGTGTCGGGTCGGACATGGGGGAAGCTTCTGGCAGCTTCTCTCACAGAAGCCACCCCATGTCCCCTCCCCCACTGCTACCAAAAACCTTGCCACGCAAACCCAATACATTGATCAAGAAACCTTTGCAGGCACAGAAGTTTGCAAAGTACAAGGCATAGGAGGCCAGAGTAGAACCCTACTTAATTGCTGAAAGAGAGGTTTTTAGTGATGCATTTGTACTCAATACACATTTTACAATCTTCCACCTGAGAATATTTGCTTAACTTTTTGCTCTTTCACAAAAGAGAAGCAGAGAGAAGATGACCAAAAGCAATTGCAAGTATCACGAGAAACAATTACATGTAATGGGCTGTTTTATTTCACCTTAGCCTTCCGCTGGAAAACTCTGTAGGGTGAAAACTGACAGTAAGTAAATCCATGCTAAGGTTGATGAACCCAGGGCTCAGTCCATAAGACACCATACTCAGTGGAAATGACATTTAACTTCTGTGAAAAGTCCCTAATAGGCCTGAATGGTCTTCATAATTTTTTTTGGAATATATTTTGTGGCAGTCTAAAAACCTTTTCAAAACACCCATTTTCTCTGAGGGTCTTGATAAAAGCCGATAATTAACACTTGTGCTTACCATATCTAAGATTATACCAAATACAATAGCCTGCTTATACCTTACTCTAGCAGTAAATCCATGTTGGAACTCGTCTGCTGTTGACAGCTCATAACTGTGTTCTTCAGCATTATTTTATGGGTGGCTTTTCTTTTTTTAAAATAACTGCACAAATAGTAAATACTATAAAAAATCTACATAGAGGTCGGCAGTGGTACTGGTCAGATTGCTGTACTGCTTCATGGGAGGCTGTAGATACAGAACGGGGAACCCTGGGTACACTACTGACCACAGGCTGCCCCCTGCATTCCCTACTTCTCCCTGCTGCCTGCCAGTGGTGGGCACTGGTGTTCACTTGGCCCTCCACTGAACCAGTCTGAGGGGGCTGACAGGATGTCAAAAAAAAAAGAAGGAACAGTTTTCTGGCAGTTTTTTTCACTGACCCATCCCTCCGGGGAGTCAGGCGAGCACCATGACCAGGGCAGGAGAGGATGCAGGTGAGGGCTGGGAGGAGAGGCAGGGAAGAGGGAAGATGATCGCTCTGTCTGGTGGCAGTTAGCTGCCAGATCAGATTAGCTGGATCATAAAACAACTTTTTATGGCACAGTTCCAATATAAACCCAAGGCCATGGCAGTTGAATGGGATGAGGAAGCTTATTTGTGTGCTCCCACGTTTGGGATGTGATTCCACCATGCAGTGGATTAGCTGGCTGATCTACAACACAAAGCAAATGAAAACATTAACATGTTATTCTGAACACCTCAGGTTTTTATCCACTTTGCACTGCCGCCTGCAGTAGTATTGGCAAGGTATAGGGGAAGAGAAGTTGGGGATAGAGATGCCTTGAACCAGTGTTGCCACCCAAACTCCACTACTGTAAAACTACTTTTCAAGTCCATCTGCCCTTATAACCAAACAATGGTTTGCTTCACTGCTTAAGAACATAATTCATGCAATTGTGAGTGTGTTTTTCCTATCTAGGAATAGTTCAATTTATCTAAAATTATACTACACTTGAAAAACAATTCTTGAAAAGGGCTGAAGTTCTTTAAAAAGAAAAAAACCTTAAAAACTATTTCAATTGAGAAGAAATTATTTACCTAAACACTGTTGGACACTGATTGAATTTGCTTAAATCACTGACTAAATGATAGTAACCTGTATGGATATACTGTAAGCCAATAGCACAGACACCATATTTTAAAATATAAACCAAAATAGTACCGTTGTAAGAATCTCTATAAAATTGATCCTTTTTCTTTCTGATTCTCACTCTGATTTTAATAAATAATGTCCCAAGTTAATCAGAAATGAACCATTTCCCAAGTACAAGAGAAGGTCATAAACATTGCACTTGTCTCAAAAACAGAAGAATTATATCTTGAAATATGTAAGCAATAAGTAGAGAATATGTTCAGATATGTTTTTAATGCTGTCACTCACATGGAATAGAAAAGGATTTCATGACCACTTTACCCCAGTGAAATGGCTTTTAAGATACCAAAATAACTCCACCAGCGAATAGCCTTTCTACAGACATTTCACACTTGCTTGGAGCAGCGTCTAGAAGTTCTGAAGTTGGTATTTCTTGAGCTTATGAAATATATGGTAACTTTTTTCCCTGTTCATGCTTAATCATTCCTCTTTAGAAGATCACCCAGCCTGTGTTGCTAGCTGTCCACTGATTTCTCTTCATCTTCTGTATCACAAATCTTCCTTTTCCCCCTGTCATTCTTGCCATAAAGAAGTTTGTTTGTTTGGTTGGTTTTTTCCCTTTATAAATGGCACACATCAAAAGTGGTCAATCCCCTGGTTTAGATATTCCACTTCCCACCTTGCTCCCTACAGATGGAGCTGGTGGTCCTTCTGCACATACATCTGCTCGAAATGGGATTGATGTTCTTCACAGAGCAAGGCCTGGGAGGGTCAGTGATATTCCTACCTGGAAACAGGAGAGGAATGACAGCCACAAAATGGGATGAAGAACTTCTGGAGCAAATATCCTTTTCAAGGAAGCAGAAGAGGAGAGAGAGCTCCGTATTTCACTGTGCAAAGGAAAGCCACAGAATTCAGTTCTGACTAGCTAAGGATGAGTGACAAAGAGCAGATAATCTAAGGTATATTTTCCCCATTAAATATTTCCTGTGTAGATATTGAGGAAAGGTAGAAAATCCCTAACTCATGAAAAGCACAATAACCTGCTCTGAAACTATATTATTCATTTTCCCCTTACCTTTTTTTTTTCAAACTAGCCTTTCAGACTTTTGTTTTATAAGAGTTTGGAATGCAACATGTTAAAAACAAGGAGGGGGGACATTATGCAGCCAACATGCAGCTGGTTGTGTTTTTATTCTAGATCATGTTTTAGATCCGTGGTGTTAAAATATTTTTTTATGTCTATCTATCTATCTGTCTATCTACGTTTTCAACTAGGGATTAACAACAACCTTAATGATCAGTGCATAAAAGCTAGGACCAATACCTGGTATAAAAACAGATTAATCAAATATTCATCAATTACAGCAAGTTACATTTAAGAGGCATGTTCTGCACAAGTACAAAAGATTCTGATATTCAAAACAGTTTGTGTTGAATATCATTGAATCATATTACTTTACAAATACTTCTTACTAAGATTGCAGAGCTAAAATGTATCATTTTGACCCCTTTCCAGAAGACATTCAAAGCTATTGTATAATATAAAATATTGTATGATCCTGGAAGTATAAATAAATAAAAGATATTTGTTATGCTAGTCACAACGTTAATACATAATAGTCCCCCCTTTTCAATTTACTGATTATTACTTTTCCAATTTATCTAATCTTTAAAATCAAAGGTGAATTCTTTGCTGAGCATCCACCCTCTCATATTTTATTTAACTTCACTCTTGTTTCTGCTTTGTGTCCGCCAGCTACTGTAGCTTCATTTCACTCCAATCCATTTGCTGCCTCAAAAAAAAAAAAAAAAAAAAAAAAGAAGAAGAAGAAAAAGTAGATAGGTATAAAGACACAGAGAGAGAAAGAGAAAGAGAGGGAGGGAAGAGAAAGAGAAAGAGGAAGAGAAAGAGAGGGAGAGAGAAAAAGAGAGAGAGAGGAAACTTGCAGTGGGCAAAATATATCAATTAAAAATTAGGGTAAAAATAGTCTTTCATGTGCAGTGCATGTCCCTGAGCTAGATTAACATTGCTGTGAGCATGTTGCACTAGTCAGTTCATTGCCTGAGGAAAGTTTGCAGGCAAAATTCATCTGCACAGCTAGCATACTTGAAAGACTCAGGCACAGGGCTGTGTTCATGGCCTGGCAACAACAAAACACCTGCTTGAAGCTGAGAGAGAATAGCAAGCTGGATGGAGTTCAAAAGAATTGAATGATAATCACACCCTGATTAACAAAAAAGTGAATTACTGTAGTCCTTTGTCAATAGATGGCCTATTTGCATACTATCTTGCAATGCCCAACAGGTTAGAACTTTTTAGTCATACATGGTCAAATATTAAAAAATGGAAAGAAAAAGCTGTACGCCTGCATAACTCAGACATGTTGCATGCATATTGTGTGTGTTACACCTTCTTAATGCTATCTAGTCTGATTCAGTAAGTGCAGGGAATACTCCACCCACTGTCTTTCCTCCTTCTCTCATTCCCCCACCTTCCAAAAATGTACTAGGCTAACAACAAACATAGCCTATAATTTTGTTTGGCACAAGTGTTTTTCATATATTTGACAACAAACAACTGTATATTAAACCAATTTGTTTCAGCAGATGAAAGTGAGTAATTTTAGATTCAGTCCATTAGAGCTGCTCTTGGTTATGTTAGCTTTTTGAGGTTTATCAGCAAAAAAAACCCTGTAACAATCTACAATACCAGAACATAAAAAATGGAATGTACTACCTTAATTTCATACTGGATGCGTTTTGTTTCATAATTGAGTTTTCCCTGCATACCTTGGGCTTTATTTTAGATTAGTTTCAAAAGGGAATGTTGTCATGGTAAAATGAGCACTTCTGTATTCATATCTTTACATTACTAATAGGGTGGTGAGGCATGGCAAAGTGAAAATAGAAAACATTATAAAGCCAAATTAATACTGCTGTTTGTTGTTTTCCTTTATATTATAAATATAAAACTACTCCATAGATATTTAGTAAAAAAATACAAACAACCTTCTTTGGCTACAATATAACTAAGTCCTGCTGGACTATGCCTTACATTTACTCATAGAATAGGCAAAGCACCGATTAGCAGTGGTTTATATTACAACTTCACTTTCCCTGGCAATATCCCTCCTTTGTAGGAAAGAGTGACCTTATGGGATCATTCCCCTACTGTAGTTAAGATCAAACATGTCATTACAAATATCTCTTGTCTAACTTGTTCTTAAAAATGTTCACAGGTGAAAAATATAGCCAAAGAAGATATTTTTTAAAACCCCACCTAAATCTCAGTGATTCCAATTTCAATATAAGTATGCTTTCTTTTATGCCTATTGCATCTTATGCTCCTCATCTTGGACAAGGAAAATAAATTATTCTGTTTGTCACTGCAGTAACCTTCTATTTATTAGAAGATTAAAGATTTGTCTCCATTTTTTCTGCAGCCTTATGAAGATTAGTTACTTCAATCTTTCCCCATGAATAATGCTTTTTAAACCTCTAAATTCCATGTTTCTCTCCTGCATAAGATCTCCAATTGGTCCTTTGAGGACCTAGAAGTAACAGAGCAGAAGGATGACTTCAAGTGTCTTATGGGTAATCCTCCTTTTCCCTTTTCTTGATTAGCAATGATATAACATTGCAATTATGAAAATAGATTAATATTTATTTTACTATCTTCTATGATATCAAATTACTGTCTCCAAAATTTTTGTATTACCAGTTTTTCCCCATATTGATTTTACAATGGATAACTACCTCCCTTGTTGTATAAATATGAATCTATTAATTTTTGCAGACAGTTTTTCTAGTGTTTTAAGACAATTTTACATTGTCTTCCTGTTCTATGAAGCTTATGTGGTTGTGTGGCTTCCCACTCACTTAATAAGCATTCCATCATCTGTGTCACAAAATGAAAGAGGTCAACAACAGATGATCTGTTTGATTTTATCAGTGAACTATAATCTACATGTCTTTCTAATTGGTTTAGGAAAATGCCATGCACACTATGTTAAAAGATTTCTACTGTCAAAAGCATATCTACTGTTTCTGCTTTGTCCACAGGGACTACTACTCTATAATAAAAGGAATTATTTGCTTTTGACAAATCCATGCTGGATGCTACTCAGTTTTCCATTACCTTCCATGTTACAAATAGTTTGTTGGGTCATTTGGTTCAGTAGTTTTCCAAGCACTGAAATTAAAGTGGTTCATCTATAATTCTCTTATTCCTCCTTATAGAATGCCTATCTCATTTTAGAGATGAGCAGTTCATCTGTACTGTTGCAGTCTTCAGTACCGCTCCCATCCTTTATGTTCTTAGAGATCAATGCTAACAGTTCTCATATTACTGTAGCTGAATCTTTCCATAGTTTAGGATGAGGTGCACGCTTCACATGGCCTAAAGTTTCTGATATCCCCAAGTATTCTCTGTTTCTCTCCTAGGCTGATATTGTACTCTTCATTTGTTGTTAACTGCCACTCTCTCATTTCAGATTATTTTTTCAAGGGAGACTTAAGCAACTAAGGTTTATACACCATATAGTAATAGCCCTCCCTCTTGGTCAACTGACATTTTAGATGATCTTCCTATTGGTATATGTGTGCAACCATCACAGTCTTTAATGTAGCTTTCTTCTCCCTCCCCCCCCCATTATGTTTTGAATTTTATATACTTGAGTTATCTTTTGTACTCATCCTTAATAAACTGACATTTTTTATTTTCTGCATACTGCCTTACTATCTTTGCGGTCAATAAAGTATTCATAATACAGTCAGTTTAATCTCTTCATCATATTTCTACTTTTTCTCCACACTGGGATAGTTTGTGCTTGTGCCATCAGTATCAGTTAAAAAAAAAAAGAAGTCTTCTTAAATGCTTTTTTTTCCCTTAAACTTGTTTCCCATAAGAAACTCCCTAAAAATACTCTCTGAATTTACAGAATCCTGTCTTCTTGAAGTCCACTTTTTCTTATTATGCTGTTTTCCACTATGCTGTCTCTCTCTCCATCCCTCCCTGCTACCCTTCCTCCTTTTCCTCAGGATCATGAGTGTTTTCTCTCATTATATTTGATGACTATTCTCAGACATCTCCTTCTACTAATCAGAATTAGATCTGGAATTTGCATTTGTTTTCTTCAAAACATCAACATTTTGCATTAAAATAACAAAAACTTCATGACCGGTTTGGCCATGTATCTTATGAACAACACATACTCACACATTCTCCTTCCATCAATCAAATGTTAATTTACTCCACAGGACAATAGCTTTGAGACTGTAACATCCTCAACATGAGGCCACAGGAATCTTCCTTTGCAGTGTGGTGGTTCTGGTGATTTCGTAGGGAAGAACTTCATAGTCCTCAGGATCCTCAGAAAAGTTCTTTTTCACACTCTGGTGAATACTATAACATGATACTGTCAGATCAATGGTCAACCTCTTAAAAATCAGGAGCTATAATACTCAGCAGTGTAACTCCCCTACACTTTGTGGTTTTAGCCTAAGATGCATATTTTCACTATTAGATATGTAATTAACTATTGAGTAGTGACCTTCCCTGACTCATATGCTTGTCTACAATGTTATTAGTCATGGATCAAATCTTTAATTCTTGAAGGTATTCTAGGACTTACTTTCTATTCCCTTACAGTGTTGGAATATGCCTATTTGATGAAGAATTTAAAACTTTGTTCCTTCAGTTCGGAGGAACCTCCATCAGCTTAAATTGAAAACAGCCAATAAGAAAGTAAAATAAAGTTTGAATTCTGACAGAAAAGTCTATGTTTTTGTGATTCTGACTAAAGATCAGAAATAGAGATAAAGTATCTTTATCCAGTAGAGTAGTATTCCACACTGTGCTTTCAAAAACAATAAGATATTCAGGTGTGACTTGAAAGCAGCTAAGGTATCTAAATACCTTTAAAAGTCTAGCCTTATCTACAGTCATGGATCATATCCTTTTCATTAACCTCTATCCTATCAATATAGTTGTTCTGATCTCTCAGGAACCACTCTATAGTGTCCACTGAATTAGCTGTACTTCATTTTGGTGCTAGAATGGAAAAAAATCAAGAACTATCTACAGTACATATCTTTTCAGTGTATCTAATATATATTTCACTTTGACTGCTACGTTTATCATCATCTGTTGATGTCTTTTCTACAAGTTTTCTATAATTCTTTAAACAAAACAAAACAAAATGGACTTTGAGGGTAAGACATGGCTTGCATGCCTGTTCCTGATTAGCTTCATAGTAAGAAGATTTTTCTCCTCCCTGATCAATTCAGCTTATTAATACCACTTTCCTTTACCTTATTTTGGAGTTTGTGGAGAAACTGACTTAGTGGCAGTCAAAAATGTCTAAAATTTGCTATATCTAGTAGTGACAACTCTTTTTATGAAATACAGTGCTGAAACACTTAAGTGCAAAAATATGCTTCAGGTGAAGAGGAGCTCCTCTTTCTTCAAGAACTCTTTCAGGAGCTGAACTGTTGCTACAGCAATACACCACTGACCTCCAAATGCTATGTATCTTTTATAACTACTGATAACCCTAGAAGACCATGACAGCAGAAAATTCTAAAGCAAACATGGCTACTGTGGGGCTACTAAGTGATAGTACTGTCAGTAATACAACAGACAGTATTACTGAACATGGGAAGATCTAGAGAAAAAGAAGATACCTGTACACACTCTAGTTTGCACTCTCTTGAATAGTCATCTCACAGAATTGTTTCTAGTTTGCTTTCCTGGCCTGATTTATTTCCAGTAAATACCAAAGACTCAAGTATTCATGTAAAATGGCTTGCTTTGCAACATCTATTATTGAATTTTACTTGGAGTGGTGGCTATTTTTATTCAAATAGGTTGAAATTATACTAATGGATGTGACCTCTACTACTGGCATTATCAGATTCCTGTGTACACTATTTTTACATCAGTTAGACTCATTTCCACTGCCTGACATAGGTTTTGATTTACAACCAAGCAGGTTTTTGCAGACATGATGGGTTTGCAATACAATATGTGGATAATGTAATTTTCTATTAAATAACTTGACTGAGAGACTGGTGGAATGATTCAAATAAGGCAGGCTGAACATGAAGTTTTCAACTGGTCAGCTTTTCCTCAGTTTCATCAGTCTGTCAAAATACCTACATTTCCCATATATAGATATTTGGGTCATATGTTACATTACCTTTAAAACTGTTGCTGTTCATTCCATATTTCATCTATACTCTACAGTTTAACTTCTGCATTTTAAATATTTTGGCTTGGAGAGAGTTATAGTCTAACCATGAAAACCCAGACACTCAAGGCACTGGTCGTGGTTATGGTTCAGACTGCACAGCTAGTGTGATCACTTCTGCATCTGAATGGTATCTACTGTTAGACTCTTCTATTTTAGAGACAATCCTTGTGACTTTCCTTCTTTTTCCATGAATAGATTAATTGGTCCCTACTGTAACAATATCCACAGTATGAAGGGGATAACTCCTATGAAGACCTTGGTTCAACCTGTGTCTATAGACACCTGTATACTGCCTTGTCGTCATGTTGCAGTTCAAGATCAGTTTAAAAGAGTCAAGAGTGAGTTTTGTCCACACTCTTGAACAGCCAGTTCTGTTTTCTGCCATGGTTATTTCCCAGAGTCCCAAATGGAAAAGCAAGTAAGGATAGTGGAATATCAAGGAAATGGAGCTTCAGAAAAGGTTGTGCTGGAAATGAAAGGTCTGACTGAGAAATTAAATTCTGCTTTCTTCTACACAAGGCCAGAGGCTGCAGCACGAACCTCCTGCTGCCACAGTAATTATTCCACCGTGTCAACTATATGTCTTACATGGAAACTCTGGACTACTGTAGACACATAAACACAGAGCCTGAATTTCCTCGGCATAATGCGGACACCTATCCCATCTAAGTTTGGACTAAGAATTCATTTTTTCAGTGTCCCAGTTGTGCTTCCTCACATAAAAAGACTTGAAATGTTCTTACCAACTCTTTTGTAATAACATCAGAAGAGGATAAATGGCTTCACTTCTGAGTGACTCATATTTCTACACTGTTACAGATTGCTTTCTTAAAATTTGTGAAACAACCTTATTTCTCAGCAGATATTCAATGTAACTAGTACTCAAATCTGTATATCGGACTCATGTCAGTTCACTTGCCATAAATAAATGTTTTTTGTTGATAGCTTAGCATGCATAAAAGGCTCAGAATTATGATTGTGACATCTATGAAAATGCATATAGGTGTTTAAGACAGCCTGTAGCTGTTTCAGTATTAATGCAGTATAAGTATGCCTCAACTCCAACATAGACATGAATCCAGTTCCATTTCCATCCAATCATTGCTCCACTAGAGTCCAAAATCTTAACTTTTTTTTTTTTCCTTTCTACATCTGCTTGCCTACTAAAACCCAATGCCTACACAGATTTCTGTAATTCCAAATTCAATGAGTTTTGAGGAGATCTTGTTGTTCAGCAAAGATGGTAGTCAGGATTTTCTAACCTGTTATAGAATTTTTTGTTTAATTTCTCTATTAGAGAGCAAACCATTTCCAACTACTCTAGAGCTACTACCATATGCTTTCTGGTCTAATACCGTTTTTGGAAACAGAGTTATGCCTATAATGGAGAAAGGCATGACAAATTTATATATTCAGTGTAAATCACTGCATAAGTTTTATTCACCTGAGTGAAGAAAATACACTCATTTTCTTAATTTGGTTATATTAAGACTAAATTTACACTGTGAAGTTTCATTTATTTATGCCATGACTGAATTTTGACCTTTGCATGTGAAAACAGTCCAAGTAATCATAGAAATTTCCTGTCATCACATAAGAATAAAGTACATATGGTGCCCGTGCTGTGGAAATCTCTTTTTCCCTAGCATGATCATATTTACACAAATGCAAGAGTCCAAAATCTGTCACTACACCTCCTTACTAACATTTTAGTTATGTCTTGACACCTGAGCCAAGAATAAACTTGTTTAACTAATCAATTATCAGAAAATACTCTTCTGACAGACATAGTATGTGGAAGCTATGCAGATAGTTTCTCAGTTGTAGGAGACTGTGCAAGATGACTTCATTCTTGACATTGGTTACTCTAGACATGCAAAAGCTCTTAAGTTAACAAACAAAATGAATAAAAGCATGATGATTGCACTGACCTACAGGTATAATATTTCATAAGGAAGTTAATTGTTTTTCATTCTGATTTCTTTAGAAGAAAACAGGCTTCAGAAATGTAGGCAGTAGCATCAGACGATCATAAAAAATGAGTCAAGTGAAAAGGAATTGTCTTCCTTCAGATCAGTTCTAATAACCTACCCATGTGATAAACAAGAAAAGCTGTAAAGAAGAATAGGAATCACTCCTGACAGGAAAAGTAGTGCTTTCATACAATTTCCTTGTTGTTAGTCCTGCAGCAGTGGGAATTTTGTATTAATTTCTATCACAGTTAGTATTCAAAGAGTTGCAAAAAATGCCGCTTGACCACCAATACATACCTTTCACTTAAAAGGGAAGTATTCAAAAGGAAAATTAACTACCCACCATTTTTCCTAAAGGAACTAAATTAAAACTGGTAATAAAAATACCAATAAATCAATCAACTTCTTCTGGCATTGATAGACATGAATAATTAAACCTTCTGTTTGTTTGTTTTTCAAATTCTACTTAGCTATTTCCTTAAGAGTTTTCTGCATGTAGTATTCTATTTTCAGTTTCATTTTATTTGACTTTAGGGAGCACTAACCAATCTAGGAAGAAAACCTTTTAACAGAGTTATTTATACTCAAACTTCAGAGGATAAAGACAATGGAAAGTGCAAAAATCAACTTAAATATCCTCAGAAATAATTTAACTCTCATGTCACTGCTGACTGACAGCTCTAATAAATTCCTACATTTTAAGCAGACTTATATTTCACATGCACTTGCTCTCCACTCCTGAGCAGAGTGGAACATCTATTGTCAAATGCATAAAATAACATTAGAAATGCAAACTTAATGTAGCCAATGGTAATGTGTTATTTAAAACTTATGAGCCTGAATAAGGGCTTATTTTCTCCAAATTGAAATTTATAGTTTCATTTTAAAGTGCTAACTTGAATATTGATGGGCTTTATGCATGCTGTTATAAAATGGGAATGAAAAACAAAGCAAGTAACTACGAGGCACAAAGCTGCTATTATGGTAATATATGGAAACTTATATAAAAAGTGAATCCTAGTTACCTGTACTAATAGCAAAAAAGAAACAGTAAAATTTGTGCAACTGGTATAAGGAAATCACAGTTTCCTGCAATATATGCCAAATCATTATATATTCTAGGTTTAGAATCACAATCTTTAAACATCTATGGCTGAAGAGCAATTTTGAAAATGCAACTGCACCAGAAAACAGATTATATTTTCATCTCTCTTTACTTTTGAAGCTTTTTTGATATTTTTTTTTTCTCCAGTTCCACCCTGATCAGTGAAAATAAAGAACAGAGACAGTATTTCTCTGTTGCTTTCTGGCACCAGATTTTCTTGACGCTGGATGGTTATACCATACATGGCTATAGGAAAGTTAATTAAATTTACATTAAACACAAATCTCCTTCATTTTCTTAATAAAAAAATACCTCTCTATCATATCTTGATTTTACAGATAGTCAAAAACACTGAGGTTTGTTTCCACTTCATCTATTCAAACATATTTTTGAGATATATATAGGTACTTCAGAAATAATGCGGTCCAGCTCAGGGCATAAAAAAAATACTAACTTGAAATTCTATAGTACGTGTCATCTCTTGATGCAAATGTTTTACAAAGCAGTAAAAAGCTCAGAAAATACCACTGGTGGAAGCATTTATGATGGAAAATTCTTATGATGATGAAGAAAAATATGCTTAGGAGTTATATAATTTTTCTAAAAATCACAGGTTTTGATCAGTTGTTGAATTAAAAACAGAATTCAGTTTGCCAAATCAAATGCATGCAATTCATTTCTGCGGGTGTGATTCTTCACACTAAAAGTGCTAATCTCTATAGACTGAAAAGTCAAATCCAATCCTGCTTAATTTAGGCATTAGAAGATGATGTAGTAGGACTAATCAGAGCACGCTAAACACTTTTCTCTCACAATCTAAAGTGTTGTTGGAAATACAACATAGTAAAATTGTCCCACTGCTTTAGAAACAGCAGAAACATCTCCAGCACACTTGTTTTTTGAAAAGGAAACCCCAAATATCTCTTCTACCCAATGGCAAACATCATTAGTTCAAAGACTTTGCTTCCCCTATCTTCTCTTTTGATCTCTGTACAAGAAATAGCTTGTGACATTTTTTCCACTTTTGTTTGTGGATCATCCTAACACTTTCCCAGGTTGCTTAAGTAGGTTTTCACAGATCATTCCTGTGTGCTTTCTGAAGTGTGCCTCAGCTCTGCTCTATAACCATTCTCCTTGCTAGGAATATGTCGATACTTTTGTAGGTGCTTCCAGTGTCGAACTATTGCCACATCGTTTTGGGCAATGCAACTTTCTCTTTTCTCTGAGTTTTGCCACTGCTTAAGTATTTTCTTTCTTTAAGGAGACAGATTTTGTGAAACATAGGTAAGGACTCAGGAGAGAAACATGTTCTTAAACAGTACACAGATATAGGTGAGATATCAGTCAGCTGTATAGATGAGACTAGGTTTGGTTTGGACTGGGGATGAACTGGAAAATAGGTGGTAGGCAGAACATTTGGAATTAAGTTACAGAAACCCAGGTGGTAATTTTTGTTCAGTTCTAGAAATTCTTCAAGGTAGCTCCTGCTGCGTCACATCTGATTAATATACTCAAATATGTTGATTAACACCATGGATGGAGTGTCCCAAAGGCTGCCCTCTGTGATTCTTGCTGCAGAAGTGATCGGCTTGTGCATAGATAATTAAGAAATTAAATATTCAATAAAGTCTGTTGCTGCATGAATGACATCTAGAACAGTCATTTCCATGTAGTTAACATGTTTAACACATGTTCTGTGTGTAGGTAAGACAGGGAGAGTCAAGTAGGACCACAGCCAGTTGAGCAAAAACTATAGTTCGAGGAACTCTCCCAATCCAGCTAAAGATGCTGCTGCAAGAACCCATGCAATGGAGATGCCTTTTGCCACAGGACAGCCATCAAATATCCTGTTCAGGAGATTTGATTCCCCATGTGAACACCACTGTATAAGACGGCTTATTATCTACTACTTGTCATCTATTATGTTAGTAACACATGTCAAGAAAAAGGGTATATTAATATTTTAAAAAAATAGTATACAGCATTGGTATACAAAAAATCCTTAACTAATGTAACTTTAAGACAATACGAACACCAGTTGCCATACATTTCCTTAGTACACAGGATGTAAGTGTGTCAAATCTATTAAGTTCTGCTCAAAATTTGCATTTGCCCACAATGACCATTTGGAAGAAGAGGAAAACACAGGCAGGAGGATGCTCCAAGTAAAGACATCAAGTTCAGTAAGGTAGTGATAAATGACTGTATTTAGTCCATGTCTTAGACCTGTTCTAAATATTGCAGATTACATCCAGTCTCCTAACTTGATTTCTTAATGATGCCAGCTCAACAGACCACCTTACAGTAAAGTATCAGATAGTAGTTTACATGTGTTACTCTCTTAATTTCTTGGCATCCAAATAAATTAATTAGGTTCCTATACAGACATTTTAAGAGAATACTTTTTTTTTTCATTTCCTTTTCTCTTAAATTTTCTTCTGGAGAAGAGAAAGCTCCGAGGAGACCTTATTGCTGCTTTTCAATATTTAAAAGGGACTTGTAAGAAAGATGGAGAAAAACTTTCTACTAAGACCTTCTTTCTACCAAGGACAGGAAAAGGGGAACAGTTTTAAACTGAAAGAGGGTAGATTTAGATTGGACATAAGGAAGACTTTTTTATGAAGAGGGTAATGAGACACTGAAACAGGTTGCCCGTAGAAGTTATGGACACCCTATCATTGGAAGTGTTAAAAGTCAGGTTGGACAGGGCTTTGAGCAACCTGATCTAGTGAAAAATGTCCCTGCCCATGGCAGAGTGGTTGGACTAGGTGATCTTGAAAGATCCCTTCCAACCCAAATCATTCTATGATTCTATGAAAATTTTGTATGATGTTAAAACTTCAAAAATAGCATGGGAAGGCCAGATACTTCATTTACAAACAGTGCAAACATAGGTGCTCAGCTTCTCTCTCATTAGTCCATAGAGTCTTTGTAGATTTAGGAGCCTCCAGAGCTCTGAAGGGACACTCTAGTAAACTGAGAAAGCCTGATTGTGTTATGTTTGTGGAAAGAAAATCTTTCTCATAACTTTTTCCCAGAGTGTAATAGAAAATATCAGGAAATTGTTGAAAGGCACTAAGAGTTAGATGGCATAATTAGAGTTTATTGTTACTTTTCAGTGGAAACATTTTAACCACAGTGTTATGTATACTTGTTGGTCTAAAACTAAATTAAATATCAACTACAATGTCACCACTTGATTTATGTTAGCATTGTTCTGACTGCTGTTGCTGGGAGAGCTTTGTCACTCAGGCTGTATCTGATAGAACCCGGTAGAGAAGACTTCTCTAGAGTTTGTTTTCAGATAAGAGGTCTAACATTTCTGTTTCTCTGTACCCTTTCTAGGCTGTTAGCTTTTCTGAGTACTGCACGGGCAGTGTCAGAAGCTCTGAACTTTTGCAGTGATCTATAGATGCACCGGGAAATGTCTGATGTCACCTTGGCTTGGCCTCTGCTTGCCATAGTTCCAAAAACCAGAATGCAGTCTTATGTCAGACCCAATAGTTCTTCCAGTTTTGATACAGAACATTGTTTAAGCTACCACTAAGCTAACAGCCTGAATCTTAGATCTTGAAGAGCATAGCTCATTTGTACTGCAATATGTAAGAAATGTTTGGTTTTAACACTGATAGAGACAGATGCTATAAATAAGAACAGGTTCTAAGCAGGATTATGAATCTCACTGAAGTTTCCTGTGTTTCCAATTTCTAATTCATTTATGAAAAAATTAAAATCCCTTTGATAAAGCCCTTTGAAAAATATGTTCTTTAAATAGCTAAAATATATGTATCACATGCTTCATAACAATGAATTTTAAAAAAGTATTGGCTTATTCTATGCCAATGGAAAGCAAGCTAACTCAAATACATTATAACTGTGAATTGTGTAGCTGGCTCCTTTCGTGACCTACTGAAATATTTATAGTGGGCAGAGAAAAGAGGCAGTCACAACTGCAAATTCCTGCAGCTGGGGACATCTTTATCACTGTGGGCTTCACTAAGACAGCTCTGCCCTAATTTCATCTGACTTTGAATATATGCCAATCACAAGGAAATGCGAACTGACTACAGACTGAGAAAATCAGCAAAGACAGAAAATAATTTCAGATCACAGTGTTATCAATATTTTACTTAGTCAGGATTAGATAACTTCTCCAGAAATTTTTAACCCTGGTTTCAAGGAATTGATACAATTTCCTTAAAACACTGATCAATAGAAAAAATCTGTGTAGAATTTAAGCATACTGTTTGTTCTTATTGAATCATGTGACATGAAAGAAACAATTGTCTAAATTTACCATGGGTGGACAACATGAAGCTTTATTATGTGCTGTTATAATTAATGTTTAAAAGCATTTATAATATACACTGTTTCCTATCTGCTGTATACTAATATTTTGTGGAATCATATTTGCAATTCATTAACACTGACGTAACTGTGACCTTGAGTTCAGTGATCAATGTCATGATGCCATTAAAGTCCTTCCTGATACCCAGAAGCAAAAGGGTATGCTTTGTTCTGTCCTCAATCATCTTCTGAAATCCCCATGGTGATGGCTCAAAAAGTTTGGCATCTTTTTATGTTTCTTTTAGTTTTAAAGGAAGCAGGAAGTAGTCTACAACCTTGACCTTTGACAGGCCAAGATACCAATTTGGTTAGCTCAAGGCCAAATAAGGCCTCTTCAATCAAAGTCCTTTCTGGATACATTGTTCTATAATAAATTTTCACTTCACTGGAGGAAAGCAAAATATGAAAAGCAAACAAACAAAAATATCAGTTTTCATTCATCTCAATGTGCTAGTCTAACAGAGTGAATGCTTATCTGTTGTGCTGGATCACGATTTTGAATGTCAGAAATATCTAAGATGTCAGGGGTAATACAGGAAAATATGTTTAAAAAATGTCAAAAGGCTTTGATCAAATTAAAATGTCTAAGGCATACTCAAGGCAATCAGCTTCAACACAGAAGTTCGAAATGCAGAAGAAGAACATGCTGGAAGGTGGATTTTTTGATTTTTTTTTCCCCTTTTTCTGAAGATGATTCCATACCTACTTAGCAAAAACTAATATTGTTTATCTTGTCATCTCTGCACACAAGGCATGTTGAATCTCCTAATACAAAATATCATAAATTAATAGGGAATTTTTACCATCAGTCTTAGCCATCTGTCAGATTTTATTTATTTTTTTTTGGAGAGGTTGCATAGTTTTTCTCTCACAGCTTACTTTTACCACACAATTTTTATTCTGTGGTAATATTTAATCTTTTCAACATTGTCTGTGAAAAGGCCAAAGAAATTCATCTGTGTTTATTAAGAGGTAAGTCTGTATTACCTTTGTTCTGTCTGTGTCTCAGCAAAAAAACTCCATTAAGGGATACACAGAAATTTTGCTTAAAGAAAACATTAGCTGTCTCCAGAAAACACTACTGGGCTAAAGTTTACATTAACAGCATGCAAAATTTTGATAAGTCAGAACTAATAGTTTCCAATCAACTTTCAAAGAGATAGTACCACATAAGTCTTTCAATTAAAAAGAAAATTAATGCACATAAAAGCCATTATAAATAGCATAAAATATAGCAAACCGTATTTGGAATACTTTGATTAAATTTTAAAGAAAACCTATTAGTAGGAATTACTGATGATAATATGTCCCTCAAAGTTCCTCTCTTCATCGTGAATACATATATTCAAACATAAAGTATTAACATAATATTTACATTGCCATATAGTAAGTACATTGCACTTAAATACATTCTCACAGAATCACAGAATGTCAGGGATTGGAAGGGACCTCGAAAGATCATCTAGTCCAATCCCACTGCTGGAGCAGGAACACCTAAATGAGATCACACAGGAAGGTGTCCAGGCGGGTCTTGAATGTCTCCAGAGAAGGATACTCCACAACCTCCCTGGGCAGCCTGTTCCAGTGCTCTGTCACCCTCACCATAAGGAAATTTCTTCTCAAGTTTAAGTGGAACCTCCTGTGTCCCAGCTTGCACCCATTGCCCCTTGTCCTACCATTGGTTGTCACTGAGAAGAGCCTGGCTCCATCCTCGTGACACTCACCCTTTATATATTTATAAACATTAATGAGGTCACCCCTCAGCCTCCTCTTCTCCAAGCTAAAGAGGCCCAGCTCCCTCAGCCTTTCCTCATAAGGGAGATGCTTCACTCCCTTAATCATCTTGGTGGTGGTGGCTCTGCACTGGACTCTCTCAAGCAGTTAGTTCTCCTCTGATCCCGTCCTGGAGCTGAAGTCTCTGGCTCTGTATATGGTAGGTCATTATTGTTTTAGAAATTGAGTCAAAATGCCTTCTGAAAAACTAAAAATCTCTCACCAAAGAGCAGGCCAGCAATCTCAGCTGCTGTCAGAGTTCTCAAGTTTGCCCAGCTGGCCTTCACTTGCAGGCAAAAAACAAACGTAATCTGAATTGTATGGTACATAATGCAGGTTCAGTGCTCGCAACAGACACCTCTTCTGGTCCTGCATGGAGACACAGAGGAGTCTACAGCTCTGCTTTTCACTGCTGTAATTAAAACCTTTCCTCTTTGCTTGGAGTTTGGTGGTGAGTAGGCATGTCCTGTCAGGTGGTTCATCCGCAATTAAATCATCTTACACAGTCTCAGAAGCAGCTACTGAGCCAGTTCAGTAACTGTCACACAGCTATTTCTGGGTCTGCCTGGGTCCTCCTAGCAGAGCAGAGCAGAGCAGCACTGCACACCACATGTCTGCAGAGACACAGAACATCCCAGATGAACACTGTATCTCTGCCCATTGCTTCACGCACCCTGTTTCTTTGGCCTCAGGCATATGGCTTACATTTCCATACAGTACCTTTCCTTATAATAATGCTGCAACACAAATAATGCTAGTGACAAGGATTCCTTTTGAAATGCAAGAAGCAATCTTTAACCTACAGCTTAAGCTAATTTAGAAACTGCTTCACTTCTCGCTTTTAAAGCAAACAAACAACAGAACAGATTATTTCCAGACCATTTTATTACTTCTCTGAGAATGGGCAATCCAACTTCTATGGTCACCTCTTTTTTTAATTTGTGACTGCTATTTAAAAAACCTCTACTTTTTTTTCAGGAAGATCCTTCTTTATGGGAATAAGAGTCATGGATGACATAAGAAGACTTTGTGTCAGAATGCCAGTTAACACAACTATAATTATTGGTTCAGCAACAGCACTGAATCTACTTGATAACTAGAAGCAAGAGGTACTGCAAGTAATCTATTCATCACAAATATTACCTTGTGCAGAACAGAAGAAAGGCAACATAATCTCTGACTTGCCTCAGCACTAAATTATATTTTCCCAAATCACTGCTCCCTGTGGCATCCTCTCTGTATTCCATGTTGATTCGTTCAGCTTACACTGTTTGAATTTCCTAATAATGACTGAATAGTGGATGAGTGGTTTTGATACCTTGCTTGAGAGTTATCTTGGCTGTGCTCGTTAGAAGTGTAACAACCTTCTGAGATGCACAACTTCTGAGCTCTGCACAATGAGATTTAGGGTGATGATTGTGGCAATGACTCTTTCTTAGCTCATTTTTTAAACCTCTATATGGGAAAAAAAATCAATCAAACAAACACAAAATAAATAAATATATTAATGAATAGCAGGAGGGAGGTGGGAAAAAATAACAGCAGTGTTCAGGCCTGTAATCACAGCAGTGGCTGCCCCTGTCCGTGTCTAATGTAAGGGTTATGGAATATCATAATCCCTTCTCTGAGCTCCTTTACAGCAGCAATGATGACTAAATTTCTTGTGTCTTATCACACTGTCACAGACTGGAACTAGGAGAAGGAACTCTGAAGAAAACACAGCATGAAAACTAGAGAGCAGATCATCAGATTAGCTGCTATTGGATTTGTTAGCAGGGCCACAATCTGACTGAAACAGGCTCAATTCTGAGGCCCATGGAGATTTAAACCATCAGCCCCCCTTGCCCCTTATTCCTATCACACCACTATTTATATTTTTAATGTATATCCTCCTTCTCCACACATCCTTTTACTCATTTTAAGTCATCTTCCAAAAGGATGAGGTTAAGAGTTAACACTTCATAGGTTCCAGTGGTATCAGATGAGTTGATAGATTTTGAGTAAGAGGATCCATCAAAAATACCACACACTAAAAATCCTCAAATAAGAGTGTAAAGCAGCATTCCTTTACTATTTATTGAGATTTTCTCCATTTTACAAGGCTTCTGCAATGGCACTTTACAGAGATCTGTTATAATGTGTTCACTTGTGCTCCCTACATGATCCTTAATATAGATCACTGTATTGGGTTTGCACAGCCATGTTTCATTAGCAGGGGGGCTACAAGGTTGGCTTCTGTAAGAAGCTTTCAGAAGCTTCTCCTATGTCTGATAGGTCCAGTGTCAGTCGGCTCTAAATGGACCTGCCATTGGCCAAGGCTGAGCCCATCACAGAATCACAGAATGGTAGGGGTTGGAAGGGACCTCTGGAGACCATTTAGTCCAACCCCCCTGGCAAAGCAGGTTCACCTAGAGCAAGTTGCACAGGACTGCATCCAGGTGGTTTTGAATATCTCCAGAGAAGGAGACTCCACAACCTCTCTGGACAGCCTGTTCCAGTGTTCTGGCACCCTCACAATAAAGAAGTTTTTCCTCACGTTTAAGAAGAACCTCCTGTGTTCCAGCTTGCGCCCTTTGCCCCTTGTGCTATTGCTAACCATCACTGAAAAGAGTCTGGCTGCATCCTCTTGACATCTGCCCTTTAGATATTTATGAACAAGATTAACAAGATCCCCTCTCAGTCTTCTCTAGGCCAAACAGGCCTAGCTCTCTCAGACTTCCCTCATAGGAAAGATGCTCCAGCCCCTTAATGGTCTTTGTAGCCCTCCGCTGGACTCTCTCAGAAGTTCCCCGTCTCTCTTGAACTGGGGGGCCCAGAATTGGACACAATACTCCAGATGAGGCCTTACCTGGGCAGAGTTAGAAGGGGAGGATCACCTCCCTCGACCTGTAGGTCACACTCTTCTTAATGCACCCCAGGATACCATTTGCCTCTTGGTCACAAGGGCACATTGGTGGCTCATGATCAAGTAGTTGTCCACCAGTACTCCCAGGTCCCTCTCTGCAGGGCTGTTTTCCAGCAGGTCAACCCTTAACCTGTACTGATGCCTGGGGTTATAACTCCCGAGGTGCAGGATCCTGCACATGCCCTTATTGAACTTTGTCAGGTTCCCCTCTTCCAAACTCTCCAGCCTATCCAGATCTTGCTGAATGGCAGCACACCCTTCTGGTGTATCAGCCATTCCTCCCAGTTTAGTGTCATCAACAAACTTGCTGAGGGTACACTCAGTCCCTTCATCCAAGTCACTGATTAATATATTTAATAGGACTGGATGAAGTACCATCACCGTCAGTGATGGTGAAGGTCAGTGAAGAAGGAGGGGGAGGAGGTGCTCCAAGTGCCAGAGCAGAGATTTCTCTGCAGCTCATGGTAAGGACCATGGTGAGGCAGGCTGTCCCCCTGCAGCCAATGGAGGTCCATGGTGGAACAGATAACCACTTGCAGCCCATGGAGGACCCCATGCCAGAGCAGGTGGATGCTCTAAGGAGGCTGTGACCTGGTGAGAAGCCCATGCTGGAGCAGGTTTGCTGGCAGGACTTGTGACCCTGTAGGGGATCCATGCTGAAGCAGTTCATGAAGCACTGTAGTGTGTGGGAAGGATTCATGTTAGAGAGGTTTGTGGTATAGTGTCTCCCATGGGAGGAACCCCATGCTGGAGTGTGAAGAGTCCTTCCCCTGGGGAGGAAGGAGTGGCAGAGACAACGTGTAATGAACTGACCACAACCCCTATTCCACATCCTGCTGTGCCACATGGGAGGTGAAGGTAGAGAAACCAGGAGTAAATTTAATCCCAGGAAGAAGGGAGGAGTAGGGGGAAGGTGTTTCTAAGATTTAGTTTTATTTCTCATTATCCTCCTCTGATTTGATTGGAATTAATTAAACTGATTTCCCCAAGTCAAGTCTGTTTTGCCCATGATATAATTGGTGAATGATCTCTCTCTCCTTATCTTGACCCACAAACCTTTTATTATATTTTCTCTCCCCTGTCCAGTTGAGGAGAGGAGTGACAGAGCATCTTTGGTTGGCAACTGGCGTCCAGCCTTGGTCAAGCCACCACAAATACATATCACCCACAGTCATACAGTGGAATGAACACAGTGAATATAAGTCAGTCATGATGGACGAGATCCAGTCCTAGTGATAGCGGGTACAAAATCCACAGCATTAGGCAAAAATTCAGTCTGATAATGTGTGGCATTTATTTGTTTATAAAAACAAATTGAATGGTATATTGTTTAAAATAACACTTCTTATGTTAATGATGTATATAATAAATAAAGTATACATTTCAATTTTTTATATCAAGTTGTAAAGAAAACTAACCAGAATATTGTAGAGAATCAAGTGTAATATAGTAAATATGACATACAAAGAAGAGTTTAAGAAAATCTTCTAGAGGACATACTTTCATAGAAGGCATGAAAACTTGTACAAAAGCAAATCAACTGTACAGTTAAAGTGTAATAAATTGTGTGCAACAACAACAACAAAAAGTGTAGTATTCAAGTCTTGAATTCTGCAAAGAGATATTCATAAGTCACAAAAATGAACACCTACCTAAGTGTTTGCACAGTTGAGATTTCAGTTTTCCGTTCAAGATACAAAGCATGTTTCTGTTCTTACTATTGCCAAATACAATATTTTCCAAATAAATCATCACAAAGAAACAAAGTTGTATTGAAGTCCAGCTCTGTAATTATCTTGATGAAATGCTGCGTTCACTACAGTGACAGATACATAAAAGAACTGCAGGACCAGGGCAATATTACAGTTGAGTGATAACTCCACTGTGTTTTAAATTAAGAATATTTGAGCACCGATAATTCTAAAACCTGTATTTCACTCTCCTTTGAAAAGGAGTATACTTCCTCAGTAGAATTTGTGGTTCCAATTTAAGGATATTTCAGTGAGGGTTATCAAGTTACAATGATTCTATAAACTTCATGAGATATTAACTTATATAGATATGGATTTATTGAAAAGGCACTTTAAGAGTTTTGTTCTTTGAAGCTATGACAGAAATAGATCCTTCATTTGCTTCCTGATTTCTACCAAATTTTCTTTACACCTAACAGTTAAAACACCAAGGAACTTTATCTGCATAACCTATAGCTTAGGTCACTCTTGTCATCTGATCCACTATTTAAACATTCATTCAAGATTATGCAATTTTTTTTTCCTTTTCAAGAGGATAATTTGATGTGCTGACAAGACCTCACCTAAAGTAATTGTCTTGGCCATGATCCATCCTTAGGTATACAGCCAACACTTCCAGATACTGTGCTCCCATTAACCTTTGTACACTCAACGACAAATAGGAAGGATAAAAACATTTTTAGGTATCATGATGTTGAATATCCTAGCTGCAGTTCTTTTGACTAGATAAGTGCTATTCTGAAAAGCCACTTCACACTTATTGTTTTACATTTTCATGACAGTTATATTTTTTTTTAAATAGAAACTCTTTTGTTTGTGGGGTTTTTTGGGATCAAGTAATGTTCATGTCATGTTACACTGCATAATGGCTGGAGAAAATGGTTAAATCCAATCACTCAGGAGTCTTGCTGGAACAGCACTGACTGAGCTAAGAATTTTTCTTTTTTCCCAGATCTTTGTCTTATTCTGATATATCCTTTAGCCAATAAATAGTGTCAGCATAGGATCTGAAGCACTTGGTTTTTGTTTTTTGGTTTTTCTTAAAATGTAGATCTCTTCAGAAACTCTCATGTAATCCTTTTGGAAGCTAGCTTCATTCATAAAACCATAGAATCATAGAATGGTTTGGGTTGGAAGGGACCTTAAAGATCATCTAGTTCCAACCACCCTGCCATGGCAGGGACACCTTCCACTAGACCAGGTTGCTAAAAGCCTCATCCAGCCTGGCCTTAAACACTTCCAGGGAGGAGGTATCCACAACTTCTCTGAGCAACCTGTTCCAGTGTCTGACCACCTCACAGTGAATAATTTCTTCCTAATATCTAATCTAAACCTACCCTCTTCCAGTTTCCTAGATACAAATTACATTTGTGAAATCTTCCACAGTCCATTTGAAAACTGAAGCAGTGCATTACAGCGAAGCCCTCCATGGCCTGAAGATCTGCATTTATAGGTTGTTGAGTCAAAAAAAACTTTCTGAGAACTATAGTAAGCCCCATATCTAGAAATTTCCAAATCTTGCCACATGCTATCATGTTTTAAAGCCTTATCCAGTCCATAGAGGTCACTGAAATTTACAATTAAACAAACTAGTTCTCATACATGACAAAGTTATGCAATTTAGATAGCTGTTAATTTATTCTTTTCTTTTTTTTTTTTTTCTCTCAGAAAGTGTCTTCCATATTTGCCATTTTCTCACATGGGTTGAAAAAGGAAGGAACTGAGGGTTTGTTTTTTAAAAAGAGTAATCAAACATTTAGAGAAAGGTAAAAGGCGAAACCTTTTTCAGCCTTTCTTAATAAGTTAAGTTATCAGTGTGAAAATTTGAGGATTCTTCAGGCTTAATTCTATAATGAAAAAAAAATTGATCAGGAGTTGTTTTGCTTATGTTAGTCTGTAATAATGCAAGGAACAGTTGCTTGATTTCTGAAATCTTTTTACTTATGTGATGAATACAATAAAAAATATATGGTTGTCCAAAAGGATACATGGAATAGAAAGACAAGATGTTTAAAATCTGAGGGCAAAAGGGCATCACAGTAGAATCTAATATCCTGAAGAGCTGTAAACACCACACATTCCTATTTTTAATCTGGAAGAGAATTTAAAAAATCAGAACCACTAATTCCACAGAGAAAATAAGATAGTAATAAGCTTTAAAATACTGCCTTTGTAATTAATCTACCCATCTCCTTTTAGCCAGGATTAGATAAATTCAAGTATAACAAGAAAGTTTGACCTTAGTATCTGTCACCTCAACCAAACATATGCAAAGCAAGATGTATGTACAAGATACCCCTATTCTAATATGGTAAAACACATACAGTTTATGCAGATCTGTCTTCAAACAAAAGAGTAAATTTATTTGTCATGAAAAATAAATAGATTAAATCATGTTTAGCTGTTTCCAATTGTTCATCCAAATTACAGAAGTCTAATATTTTCACAACTGATATTTCCACAGAGTATGTGCTTTGGAAAACAGTACAAATAAAATATCAGATACTGAAAAAGCAATCACATATCATATTTTAAAAAGCAGTCATAGGAAATATCCATACCTATTTTTCATAACACAAGCATAGTGGAATCAAGTATAGCTGAAGACATCATAAACATATAAAAAGAATTCTGTAACATAAAATTCAGAATGTGTTAAGTGTTTTCATTACTCCAAGAGTGAACAGTGTTAGTCTATCATGCTTATCTTCCCTCTCTTTAGGGAACAACGTTGAATTAGTTATAGCTATTTGGTCTCGTAGTTCCTTCTCCCACATCTGAAAAATAAGACTACTCTGACCACAGAGCTACTGAGTCAACCTCTCTAAGGTTAACTTTATCTTGAATAAATAAATAATGTTTAATTACTTATCGAGAGTGGAAATTAAATTATTTATAGAAATAATTTCTCTAACAGTAGAAGTGAGAAACATCTTGCATGCTTTTCACAGTGTAAAGGAGTATTGTCTTGACTGAAGCAGACATTACTCAGAGCACATCATAGTCACTCAGTCACTAGCCTAACTTCATGTTGGGCTTCTTGGACCTCTCTGGGTACAGTCCTTCTTGGACCAGTTTTGAGCTATTGTCTCTTTCTCAGGATAGGAGAATATAATTCTTCCCTTTCCAGGTTGTGTCCTGGATGTCAGACCAGATACATCAGTCAGAGTTTACCTCACGAGGTTAGACTGTGATTTCCTGGGAGTAACACCAGATTACTTTGCAACACTGTATTTTTATCAGGTAAGGAGAAAAACTTTTTAGAGGAAAACAGCCTCTAAACAATGGAGGAAACAGTATTCTTTTTTAGCTCATGCCATACTAGTTTGTGTCCTGGCCACCTGCCAGCAGCTGGTAAGGTGCTTTCAAATGCCCTATAGTCACCACAAATTTTCTCAGAAGCACTTTTTAGCTATCAGTCTACTTTAGTCTCTAGGACTTCACCTTCAATAAAGGTGAAGGCTTCTAGACACCTACAGATGGAATATAAGAGCCTGTAGCTAGTAAACTGGTGCACTGCCTTTTAAATACACTGACATTCCTCTCTGAGGATCCATCACACCTTTTTTTTTTTTTCTTTTTTACCAATATTTTAATATATAAAATTATTGTAGCCCACAGAAAGATAAATTCACAGTAAAAACTCCCACACTTCTGTCTATTATTATGGCAAAGTAATAACATGAGACTGGGGCATAGAGTGAAAGCAATGTTTTTTTTCACAGAGTGAAAGCATCTAGCCCAATAATGGCAATAATGGTTGGCTAGGAAGAAACATGAAAACAAAATAAATTTTTAAAGATACATTGACAAGTACTCTCTCAGTCTTCAAAAGCTTGCATTTTAGAGACTTCCTGAACCAGAAGTGGGGTCCATGTATTTACTAATCCTGAAAAGATTTCTCTTTTATTAACGTTTCCAGTGAACCCTTGAATTCCACTAAAATTCCAGCACCCAAAAAATCTAATTTATTCTCAGAGAGCATTACCTTTAGACTCCTGTAGACACCTATATTGAAAGTGGTAGTTTAAATTCTCTTTATGTTTTATAAAGAACTACTGTAAAGGACTGACTCAAAGAAAGTCTAGACAACTCGGAATCAAGGTCCATGCTGTGAACATCTAACTTAGCTAAGATGAATGCTAACCTTTCTGCCAGTTACAGTTCTTATAGGGCAGTGTCAGATATAGTAAAATTAATCAACCTTCACAACTGCTCCTAGTTCCCAATAAAATATCAGCTAAACTTCTAGAAAAGTCAATATGGAATCTCAAAGAGAATTGTATCTTTATAAATGCCATTGATTCAAAAAATATGAAAGTCCATCTTCTCTGAAATTATTGTCACTACATTAAAAATATGGTAGCAGTGTTCACAAAATAAAATCTTCTCCTTACAGGAAAACCCCAGATGGATGGTCACAGCGTATGCCTCAATGTTCAGTAATTTCTCATATATTTTTATGACCTTATGAAAAAACAACATCTTATTTTATTGTGCATCCAGTTCAAATGATGACAACAGTACATTCCTTAACATCAGTTAGTCAACAGGAGCTCTAATAACATGTTCTTAATGTTTGGCTAGATTTACAAAATCTAGGTTTGATAACATTGTCTGGACATCCATAAGCTTGATTTTATAAGTGTATTTCTTCTAAGAATAAGAAATAAATATATATATATTGTTTCTCCTGTAATATTTATTTACTTTAAAGTGTTTTACTTTCAAATTCAGTGCCTGGAAACCAATAAGAAATCAATTCTTCACTCCATTAGTGAAGATACAGTTTCCTAATATTACAGAATAATTCTACTTTTTCAATTACTACACAAGGATAGCCAGATTTAGCAGTGTCTGAAAAGAAAGTTAGTTTCTAAGTGGTGAATAAAGTTTATTTTTTCCAAGTTTCCAATTACAACTAAAATTGAGCAGGACATTTTTACTTAAATATCTTTTGTTGGAAAATGCTCAAACAAATAAAAAATCTTGGTACTATTGTCCCAGTTTTTCTGAAAAATATGTTGCAATGGGCTTCTGCTTAGTAAAAGTACTCAACAGCCTGGTTATTACTGTCAGGGTCTTGGGGGCACCACCAGCCCTGACTGTCTGGTGCTGTCAGGACAAGGACTGTCCTTGCCCAGTCCTCTGGGGCTCTCCCCACCTGCCTATGGCCCAGGACCCCATGTCAGCCCCCTGGGACCATCAGCCCTGCCCCAGCAACACTGTAGTTTCCAGTTTCCAGCCCAGCACATAGGCCCATGTCCCACCCCAGCCTCAGCCCATCCTTGTCCCTAGGGAGGTGCCCAATGCCCAGGGCTGGGGCAGTGGATGGGCCTTGCCCTGACAGACCCCATAGACAGATCCCAGACCCCACAGGGTTCCGGCATTTATTTATAAGAGCTCGATTCAAGATTCTTCCCCAGTCAAATCCCCTAGCCCTTTTGATGCCTTTTGATGTATGTTTACAGGGAATGGGACAGCCTAGCTAAGCAAAATGTTTAATCTTAGTCCTTTTTAGTCTTCTCAGAAGAGAACCGTTCCTACTATTGAGTTGGTTCACCTTCTGAAATCTGGCTTTATGAGATCTACTGGCACATAGCCAGTAGAAATAGTTAGCAGAACTTCCCAAAAGCCACATGCCATTCTCCAGGTAGTTTAAACTGGTGTGATCTATGACTGCCCTGGAAAGAAACAAACCCACTTCTGAGTATTTATTTCCTCCCCTTTTTTACTTCATCCAGCAAAAGCAGTTTCATGCAAATACAGGGTGAACCAGATAAAACAATCTAAAAGAAGTGTGGTGGGGGAACGACAGAGCAACAGATAAAAAGAGAGAGAAAAATTGAGACCAAAACTAAGAGACATGGGAAAAGTTAAGAGCTAGTATAAGTAAATATTAGTAAGCAAGATAAAAATGTGAGGGAGATAGAGCGGGGCGGGAGGAGAAAGAGAGAAGAAAAAGAAAGGCAAAGAGAGAATGAAAAAAGGATAAAGGGGGAAAGAGGCAGAGAGAGAAAAAAAGATAAATGTGTAATCAAGAGTCTATAGCAATAGTAACAAAATTCAGGAAAGGATGCTGAAAAATATGAAAAAGTAGAAAACATAATGAAAATAATGTTAGTTGAAAATATATCTGAAAAATATTTCGGCTATGTCTTCAATTTATTTATCACTGTTCATCAATCTGATTGTATTCTTCATGCATTTCAGAGAGACTTGCCTGCCAGGAAGAAGTCCTGGCTAACCCTTTGAGCAAAACACTCATTGTTGCCCATTCCTCTGCTCCAAACTAGGTTGCTCAGGTTCTTTTCAACAACATGAGGACAAGAGGCTTAGTGCCTGAGTCCATGTTTTACCTCTCAACCTGTTAACTGCAAAGAGAGTTTTATAAATTTTCTGTAAAAGGCATTTCTGAGTTGCTTGTATATATGATACACTTTATGCATTGTAGTATTGCTATGGACATCTGTTAATTTTAGAAGCTGACCTGTCAGATTTATGTCACTTTTAACATGTTATAGTACACTAACAAGAAAAACAGTAAATTATAACAATTAATACAAGCTGAAGCTACTGGTAATTGTCTCGAAGGCTGTAGAAAGAAAAATAATTGTGACATTTAATAATTAAAACACCCCACACCTAACTCACAAAAATAATCACCTATGGAAGCAGTAATAGTACAAAGAGTTGCCCATAGAAATTTTACAAATGGAAATCCTTGCAGTGAAGTATTATTTTTCCTCTGAAATCTCATCATATCTCTTTTGTAATTACTTAGTGTCATTTCAGAAATGTTTCTCTCTCATTTTTTTTCCCAAACAAACTTGTTTCTGTAAAAACTTTAACAAATAAGAACAGATTAAGAAAGTTTAAATGAGCAAGCTCCACAGACTTCTCTTACTAGGGTGGTCTCTTATCCACCAGAATTAGTACATCTCCACCTGAGAGGACTATTCTGCAAATAGTATAAAATTTCCCTGTATGCCCAAAATACTACATTCAGACAAACAGTGAACACTTTATCCATTGTCTTAAAGGATTCTCAGTCTGTTTTTTTCTTACTGTATTCTGTGAGCCTCTGAGAAAGCAGTGTCTCATATTTTCTCCTTTTTAGTTGAATTTTGTAGCAGCAACATAAGCTCTTGTCTACATGCAGTTCGAAAACCAAATTAACTAAATGGATTAGAAAGCAGTCTAATGAAAACTGTGGCTACTTGGGAGGAATATAAGGATATTGTCAGAGGATGTAGGGAGGCAACTAGGAAAGCCAAGGCCTCCTTAGAATTAGATCTTGCCAGAGGGGTCAAGGACAACAGGAAGAGCTTCTTCAAATACATGGCAGATAAAGCCAACGTCAGAGGCAATGTAGGCCCACTGATAAATGAGGGGGGTACCCTGGTGACAGAGGATACAGAGAAGGCAGAGCTATTGAATGCCTTCTTTGCCTCTGTCTACTCTGCCGGAAGTTGTCTTGAGGAGCTCTGTACCCTGGAGACCCCAGATGGAGACAGGACAATGGAGAAGATTGCCTCAGTTGATGAGGGTTGGGTCAGGGACCAATTAAGCATTCTGGACATCCATAAATCTATGGGTCCAGATGGGATGCACCCACAGGAGTTGAGGGAGCTGGCTGAGGTCATTGCTAGACCGCTCTCCATCATCTTTGCTAAGTCGTGGGGAATGGGAGAGGTGCCTGAGGACTGGAGGAAGGCAAATGTCACTGCAATCTTCAAAAAGGGCAAGAAGGAGGACCTGGGTAACTACAGACCGGTCAGCCTCACCTCCATCCCTGGAAAGGTGATGGAACGACTTATCCTTGGTGCCATCTCTAGGCATATCAAGGATAAGAGGGTCATTAGGGGCAGTCAGCATGGCTTCACCAAGGGGAAGTCGTGCTTGACCAACCTTCTAGACTTTTATGAAAACACGACGAGGTGGCTGGATGATGGTAGAGCAGTGGATGTGGTCTATCTTGATTTCAGCAAAGCATTTGACACGGTCTCCCACAGCATCCTCGCTGATAAATTGAGGAAGTGTGGATTAGATGAGCAGGTAGTGAGATGGATTATTAACTGGCTGGTGGGAAGAAGCCAGAGAGTAGTGGTCAATGGGGCGGAGTCTAGTTGGAGACCTGTGTCTAGTGGAGTCCCTCAGGGGTCAGTACTAGGACCAGTATTATTCAATATATTCATAAATGACCTGGATGAGGGAATTGAATGCACTGTCAGCAAGTTTGCTGATGATACCAAGCTGGGAGGAGTGGCTGACACAGCAGAGGGCTGTGCTGCCATCCAGAGAGACCTGGACAGGCTGGAGAGCTGGGCAGGGAAAAACTTGATGAAATATAATAAGGGCAAGTGTAGGGTGTTGCACCTGGGCAGGAACAACCCCAGGTTCCAGTATAGGTTAGGAAATGATCTCCTAGAGAGCAGTGAAGGGGAAAGGGATCTGGGAGTCCTGGTGGACAGCAGGATGACCATGAGCCAGCACTGTGCCCTTGTGGCCAGGAAGGCCAATGGCATCCTGGGGTGCATTAGAAGGGGTGTAGTCAGTAGGTCAAGAGAGGTTCTTCTTCCCCTTTACTCTGCCCTGGTGAGGCCACATCTGGAATATTGTGTCCAGTTCTGGGCCCCACAGTTCAAGAAGGACAGGGAGCTGCTTGAGAGAGTCCAGCGAAGAGCCACCAAAATGATTAAGGGAGTGGAGCATCTCCCTTATGAGGAAAGGCTGAGGGAGCTGGGCCTCTTTAGCTTGGAGAAGAGGAGGCTGAGGGGTGACCTCATTAATGTTTATAAATATATAAAGGGTGAGTGTCAGGAGGATGGGGCCAGGCTCTTTGCAGTGATGACCAATGATAGGACAAGGGGCAATGGGTGTAAGCTGGAACACAGGAGGTTCCGCTTAAATTTGAGAAAGAACTTCTTTACAGTAAGGGTGACAGAGCACTGGAACAGGCTGCCCAGGGAGGTTGTGGAGTCTCCTTCTCTGGAGACATTCAAGACCCGCCTGGACGCCTTCCTGTGCGAACTCATCTAGGTGTTCCTGCTCTGGTAGGGGGATTGGACTAGATGATCTTTCGAGGTCCCTTCCAATCCCTAATATTCTGTGATTCTGTGATTCTGTGATTCTGTGATCCATATTCACTCTTACTTCAGATTGCAGAGGAAAATCCATCAATTAGATAAATTAATTTTGATGGGTTCTTCGCCAGGATTTTACATGTTCTGAAAACAACCTTGAAAATCTGAATTAGCATCATTCGATTAAATCTTGTCTTGTTTGCAGAATAACTAAAATAAGAGAAATGTTGTGCCCACTGAAATCTACAGTAAGTCCTCAAAACTTCACCTGAAAGCTCTGTCAAGGGCATCTCAATGACTCATTCACCTGTCCTAGAATTTACCTTAAAGCTTTAACTCAAGTAGGAGAAATGGCTGAGTTTAGGTCAGATACAGCTCTCATCCTAGCCAAGCAAAAGCCAAAATATTTCACCCCTTATCATTTTACCCACGACATTCAGCTGATTTTATTATCCTACAATCCTAAACTACTTCTTTGCTTTTTTAGAAAATGATCTCAACTGAAAAAACAAGCAAAGAGATCTCCTACCTGTAATGTCTGAACCTAAGTGCAATTTTGGTGTAACTTGATGCACATAATATATTGGGTGCAGTATATTTCTGGTCATTTATTTATTACTGAGTTAGTGTTCCTGAGGTGTATTCTTCTAAGAGCACAGGAGGCTACAAGTTTTTTTCTGTTACAGACAGTGTACCATAAATTCTGTTTGTCCCAGACAATATATACCAGATGCTGTGGATTTCATAGGCTACTCATGTTCTAGAAACTGTTTGAATTTTAGCTGTGTTCTCACCCATTTTTCCATTAGTTGGCCAAAAAAGCAGGCAGCTGCAAACTGTTATGAGGTCTGTGGCTTCTCCAACCCACTTCTCACTGCATTTCTTGCTAGCTCCCAGCCATTAAGGTGCAGTTAGTAGAAACAGGGATAGAAGAGCAATAAAAGGATTATGGCTTCCTAACCCCATGGAAGCTGCACAAGGCACAATTAACACAACTCCCAGCTACCTTATAATTTCTAGGCCTCAGAGGCTCAGACACTCAAGTCTAGTTTTGGGTATTGCTGCTTCTGGAAATGTAGATAATGATCTATCATGGCCAGTAAATATATCTTTTAAAGGGAAATCGGAGTTCTGAGAAATACAAGGCACATTTTTCTCCATTTTACTCATATAGCTACATAAATATTCATGTGTTTAGATATGGCTGCTGTGGAAGCCCTCAAGGGAGAGCACATTATTTGTGAAAGCCATATCACAGAATCACAGAAATGCAGGGGTTGGAAGTGACCTCAGGAGATCATCTAGTACAACCCCTCTGCTAAATCAGGTTCCCTTCAGCAGGTTGCACAGGGAAGTGGCCAGGTGGGTTCTGAGCATCTCCAGAGATGGAGACTCCACAACCTTTCTGGGCAGCTTATTCCAGTTCTCTGTCACCCTTACAGTAAGTTTTTCCTTTTACCCTGTAATGCAAGTTGTCTTATTCAAAGCCACACAAGGTCATCTTTAGCTTACATGCCTGATTTTTTCACTTGGGCACACTTTTCCTTCCATATAGTTAAGTCATCTCACCCTCTTTTTAAATGTTTTTTTGCCTTTGGTGGCATGCACGGCACTTTGTACAACCTCCTTGAGATTAGTGCCATTTCTGGGAAGGTCATAATGTTATTTTCTGAAAACTGTATGATACGGCTGACTAATTTGTCTGAGTCATGCAAAATAGGAACAACTTTGAGTCTGATGCTGAATAAATCAAAAAAGAATAGGGATCTTAATGCAAAACAGCACCCATTCCTTACTGCATTTCTAGCAAACTATAGAGAGATAAATACTGTTACTACTAAATCGCTCTTTGGTGCCTTACAATTTGTCTTGCTGAAGGAGATTTCAAAGAGCATCCAGGCTACAAGGGCCTGTCAGCAATCAATTGTGCCTTGTGTGAGTTTATAGCATATAAATCACCTCTATCCTTGAGAAGTTGCTACACTTTTGAAAGCAGCATCTGGAATCCCAAGTCACATTCTGTCACAGAGCGTATATTTATTTCAAATACTAGTTTCCTAAGAAACACGAGGAATTGTTGAATTAGTTGTATTACTATTACACAGAATCACAGAATCGCAGAATGTCAGGGATTGGAAGGGACCTCAAAAGATCATCTAGTCCAATCCCCCTACCAGAGCAGGAACACCTAGATGAGTTCACACAGGAAGGTGTCCAGGCGGGTCTTGAATGTCTCCAGAGAAGGAGACTCCACAATCTCCCTGGGCAGCCTGTTCCAGTGCTCTGTCACCCTCACTGTAAAGAAGTTCCTCCTCAAATCCAAGCGGAACCTCCTGTGTTCCAGCTTACACCCATTACCCCTTGTCCTATCATTGGACACCACTGTGAAGAGCCTGGCTCCATCCTCCTGACACTCACCCTTTATATATTTATAAACATTAATGAGGTCACCCCTCAGCCTCCTCTTCTCCAAGCTAAAGAGGCCCAGCTCCCTCAGCCTTTCCTCATAAGGGAGATGCTCCACTCCCTTAATCATTTTGGTGGCTCTGCACTGGACTCTCTCAAGCAGTTCCCTGTCCTTCTTGAACTGTGGGGCCCAGAACTGGACACAATATTCCAGATGTGGCCTCACCAGGGCAGAGTAGAGGGGAAGGAGAACCCCTCTTGACCTACTAACCACAGCCCTTCTAATGCACCCCAGGATGCCATTGGCCTTCCTGGCCACAAGGGCACAGTGCTGGCTCATGGTCATCCTGCTGTCCACCAGGACTCCCAGATCCCTTTCCCCTTCACTGCTCTCTAGGAGATCATTTCCTAACCTATACTGGAACCTGGGGTTGTTCCTGCCCAGGTGCAACACCCTACACTTGTCCTTATTATATTTAGTTAAGTTTTTCCCTGCCCAGCTCTCCAGCCTGTCCAGGTCTCTCTGGATGGCAGCACAGCCTTCTGGCATGTCAGCCACTCCTCCCAACTTTGTGTCATCAGCAAACTTGCTGACAGTGCACTCTATTCCCTCATCCAGGTCGCTGACTAAATTGAATAGTACCGGTCCTAGTACCAACCCTTGAGGGACTCCACTAGACACAGGTCTCCAACTAGACTCTGCCCCATTGACCACCACTCTCTGGCTTCTTCCCACCAGCCAGTTAATAATCCATCTCACTACCTGATCATCTAATCCACACTTCCTCAATTTGACAGCGAGGATGCTGTGGGAGACCGTGTCAAAAGCTTTACTGAAATCAAGATAGACCACATCCACTGCTCTACCATCATCTAGCCAACTAGTTGTGTTTTCATAAAAGTCTAGAAGGTTGATCAAGCACTACTTCCCCTTGGTGAAGCCATGCTGACTGACCCTCTTATCCTTGATATGCCTAGAGATGGCACCAGGGATAAGTCGTTCCATCACCTTTCCAGGGATGGAGGTGAGGCTGACTGGTCTGTAGTTACCTGGGTCCTCCTTCTTGCCCTTTTTGAAGATTGCAGTGACATTTGCCTTCCTCCAGTCCTCAGGCACCTCTCCCATTCCCCACGACTTAGCAAAGATGATGGAGAGTGGTCTAGCAATGACTTCAGCCAGCTCCCTCAACTCCTGTGGGTGCATCCCATCTGGACCCATAGATTTATGGATGTCCAGATTGCTTAACTGGTCCCTCACCCAGTCCTCATCAACCAAGGCAAACTCCTCTATTGTACTGACTTCCTCAGGGGCCTCAGGGGTACGGGGCTCCTCAGGACAGCTTCTGGCAGAGTAGACAGAGCCAAAGAAGGCATTCAGTAACTCTGCCTTCTCTGTATCCTCTGTCACCAGGGCACCCATCTCATTCATCAGTGGGCCTACATTGCCTCTAGTGTTGGCTTTATCTGCTGTGTATTTGAAGAAGCTCTTCCTGTTGTCCTTGACCCCTCTGGCAAGGTCTAATTCTAAGGAGGCCTTCGCTTTCCTAGTTGCCACTCTACGTTCTCTGACAACAGCCTTATATTCTTCCCAAGTGGCCAATCCCCCCTTCCATGATCTGTAAACTCTCCTCTTCCACTTGAGTTTGCCCAGCAGTTCCTTGTGTAACCAAGCAGGTCTCCTGGCTCCCTTTCTTGACTTTCTACATATCAGGATGCTCTGATCCTGAGCTAGGAAGAAGCAGTCCCTGAATGTTAACCAGCTATCTTGGGCCCCTTTACCTTCAAGTACCCTTTTCCACGGGATTTCCCCTAACAATTGCTTGAAAAGGCCAAAGTTGGCCCTCCTGAAGTCCAAGGTTGCAATTCTGCTTGAAATTCTTTTCCTACCACATGAGATCCTGAACTTCACCATCTCACAGTCCCATCTCACTGCCCAGGCAGTCCTCAACCATTACCTCTTCAACCAGACCCTCCTTGTTAGTGAGGATGAGATCAAGCATCACTCCCTTCCTAGTTGGTTCATCCACCATTTGCATCAGGAAGTTATCATTGATGCACTGGAGGAACCTCCTGGATTGTGGGTGGCTGGCTGAGTAGTCCCTCCAGCAAACATCAGGGTAGTTAAAATCCCCCACAACAACCAGGGCCTGTGATTGCGAGGCTGCTCTCAGCTGCCTGTAGAAGTCCTCATCAACTTCCTCACCCTGGTCTGGTGGCCTGTAATAGACGCCCACAACAGTATCACCCATACAAGCCTGCACTTTAATTTTCACCCACAGGCTCTCAACTCGCTCCTCATCCACCCCTGGACAGAACTCAATACACTGCAGTTGCTCTCTCACATAAAGAGCAACTCCACCACCTCGCCTTGCTGGGCTGTCTTTCCTGAGAAGGACATAGCCATCCATGACCACATTCCAGTTATGTGAGCTGTCCCACCATGTCTCTGTAATTGCCACCAGATCATAATCCCCTGACTGAACACGGGTTTCTAACTCCCCCTGTTTATTCCCCACGCTGCGTGCATTGGTGTACAGGCATTGCAGGGAGCGAGTCGAGTTCACCAGTTTCAGCCTAGGGGGGTGGGAGGCCTCCCAGGCTTCATCAATTCTAGAGTGCTGCCCCAGTGGCACAAGCCCAGCTGTAACCCCTTCCCCCTTCCAATCTAGTTTAAAGCTCTCCAAATGAGCCCTGCTAATTCCTGCCCCAGCCTCCTTTTGCCCCTGTGAGATAGGCCTTCCCCCCAAATCACTGTCTGGACTGGTGTCCTATGTAACCAGCCATTATCAAAGAACCCAAAGCCCTGCCTGTAGCACCAGTCCTGGAGCCAGTCATTTAAGGCCTTAATTCTTCCATTCCATCCCATGTCAGCACCCGAAAGTGGAAGGAGGGAAGAGAAAATCACTTGTGCCCCAGACCCTTTCAGCAGTTGTCCCAAGGCCTTGAAATCTTTCTTCATCCCCCTCAGACTACGGGATGCAGCTTCCTCCCCACTTGTCTGGAAGATCAGCAGAGGGTAGTAGTCTGTCGGGGGCACCAGGTTGGGAAATGCCCTGGTGATATCCCCGATCCGGGCTCCAGGAAGACTACACACTGCCCTGTGCTGAGGGTCAACCCTGCGTATTGGGCCCTCTGTCCCCCTCAGAAGGGAATCGCCTACTACAATGACCCTTCTTTTATTCCTATCGGAGGCAGTCTTCAAGGGCTGAGTCAACCACCTCTTCCTTTGTGGCCTTGTAGGTGGGCCTTGCACCACATCTTCACCAACCTCTCCTTCAAGAGGCAGAGCCTCAAACCTGTTAGAGAGGGGCAGCTGAGAGGGCAAAGCAAGTAGGGAAGGAGGTCGCCATGGTGACCATGGAGAACTGGAACTTTCTTCCAACCCTCCTCATCTCCCCGGCCCCTTGCCTCTGCCTGACAGCAACAGGGCAGAGGCTGCCTCAGGTGCCCCTTCCCTGCCCGACACGGTGGGGGTTCCATCACCTTTTGGGGGTTATCCTCCTGGGGCATTTCTGACTGGCATGCCAGGGAGTTACTCCACCAGTCAATCTCCTTCTCACACTCCCTGATGGTCCTCAGTCTCTAAACTTCCTCTTTAAGTTTTACCACCATACCCAGGAGATTTTCCACCTGCTCACACTTCACCCAGGTGGAATGCCTCTCTCCCTCCCCTGACAGCAGCAGGCTCGGGCACTCCCTGCAGCCAGAGACCTGAACAGCCACCGTTCGGGGCAGGCTGTCTGGGTCGCCACAGTGTTTTTGTTACAACCTCTCTGCCTGGAGGACACCATAGTCAGAGGCAGCAAGGGACACACCTCCAAGTGGGTGAGCTGCTGCGATGGAGTGCTGCTATCAGCAGAGCTACAGCGCACTGCCCTGCTCGCCCTGCCTGCACTAACTGCAGTGCTAACTGCCGCGCCCTTCTGACACACCTGTTTGCCCGTCCTGCTCTCTCGCGCTCCCTGGGAGCCATTTAAATCTCCCGCGGCTCTTCCTGGCACCTCCCCCGCCGCGTCAGCCCCGCTCCCGCGATTGGCTGCTCTTGACGGGACCCAGCGTCACTTCCGCAGTGTCCCTTGGTGCTGGGACCCCCCCTCCTCCTCCTCTCAAATCGTAAACAGCCACGGACTTGCTGTTGGCTGCCACTGTGCTTCTCGCTCTGCTTCTCGCTTCCTGAGAGCAGTCGCCGGTTATACCCGGTTATATTAATTTTAATACATTTGTTTGCAAGGAAAATAATAACTCCTGAGCATTCTCTTTGATAATGCTTCCTGTCAATTTCTTTACTCACTGCTATTTTTATCATATCTCCCAAATAAAACTGATCAGTTCAGACATTTCTTGCCTGGTCACCTTGAATATGATTTAAAAGTATTTCAGTGAGGTTAAAGCCTTCCCCAAAGGTTACATATTAGGCATAGCTCTGTAATGAGTGCCATGTGCACCTTATCTGTCCCTGGGCTGTTCATCTGGTAATTAGGTTTAGAGGTACCAGCTCACCATTGCTCTTTTCTTTCTTGCTTGTCTTGTGCTGTTGAACATCCCACGACAATATTTATAAAAGTCAATGCACTACCCTGCAGTTCTATCAAGATATCATGAAGTCTGTGTAAGACAGAGGAGAACTTTAGATCTAAATAATTGCACTGAGTAAATCTTCATATGAATGTTGAATAAGCCATTCATAGCTACTTGAAATTTATGAAACATCAGCTACTTGACTATCTAATAAGATAAAGATGTTATAGTTCGATTTTCTTTCTGCCCAAGTCAAGTTTCTGCTAAAAATATTCAATTTTACACTCTGGGTATCCGTATGAAATTCTGTATCTATGAACATACTGACCAATAAACCTGTTAACTATAGTATTTATGACAAACTAACCATGTGAAGAGATGAAATATGCCAAATTACAGTGAAATTATTTTCCAACTTTTATCTAGCCTTAACCTCACTCTGCCTTGATTATCACATTTTTTACCAATTATTTGATTAAACGAGTTATCAGGTACTGTTAGTTAATTCCTAAATGTATCTCACATTTCAGCTCAAATTCTGTCATTTAGTTCCTGGTTATTAGCTCTTGACATATAGACATATGATATGGCATATACTCCATGGCTATAGTATTTTCTGCATGTTGTCTTTAGACTAGCTAGGTTTTTCTTCAAGGTTTTAAAATATATTGTATACTTTTTTTTTTGGTCAGGTTTTCAAAGTTCTGAGATATCAAATTACTGTTTTTGAGTTGTCTTTTTCTTCTTCCCCTAGGAAAGCCTCTGTGTAATGTTGAAGCAGTGCCAAAGCTGAGTGAGCTCCACTTTTCCTGTTAGTTGCCAAAAAGATGTTTGTAGTGCATCATCATCGTGAACTGAGAGAGACATCCTCTCCCAGCAAAAACTACCATCTCAGCATAAGAGAGCTGATCAATAAGTTAATGGCATGAATCAATGAGGAAGATTCGGGAGAGATCTTAATTAAAGAAACAACTGCTGATACAAATTATGTTTCCAATGTATTGATGTAACAGAGGGCATGAGGTTGAACGGAGATGAGTGCTGATCAATGCCTTTAACATTTGCATTCCTTTTCATCAGAAACCAGCTCTCTTCATTTGTACAGGCACATACCCCCACAGACACACACCACTACCACCAGCAACTCAGAAAAGCTTTGGTTTCTTTGTCTTTATTGATTCCTATAGGACTCCTCTTGAGGCTATTATGGTTGCCTCACTTTACAAGGTGAAGTGAAGGTCTCCACACAGATGATGTTCATTCCTTTAGACCTTCCTGGTTACTATCTCAATACCTGAAATGAGTAACAGGAGCTTTGTCTCACTGTGAACATCATAACCTATGTGTTGTTATGTACAGATGTAATAATGAAACAAAAGTGTAACTTTGTCAACTTACAGTTACACAAAAAAACCCCAACAAAGATAGTATTCCCTAGCACAAAAGGACAAGCATGTGTGTTTGTGCATGCGTGTGTGTACACATTGTGTGTATTCGAGAGACACAGGCAAACAGACAGACAGAGGGAGAGAGAAATAGAAAAAGAGCATTCTCCAGTGGCTGAACAGGACAAACATCCAAAGTCAATAGCTGGTTTCCCCAAGTGATTCAATCTGAGACACAGTTTAGAGAGACATCAATCTGTGATGTCAGCAATGCTCAGCATATAGCTAATGGAGCTTCAAAAGATCAATATTCAAACCTGCCTTCTTTTCATGCCGGAAACTCACACCACTGTGACATCTCCTTCTAGATGCAAAGTATATTGTATTTTAACTACTTTTATCACTGCTATTCACATTTTTGTAAGATCACATGTTGGTGTGTTTATTTGGGTTTTTTTGGGTTTTTTGTTTGTTTGTTTGGTTTTTTTTTTTAATTTGGGAAGGAAGGAATATGCTTTATTCCCTAGGATGCAGAAAAGTAATTTAAACTTTAGCTCAGCTGGTAGCCATGTAATCCATCTTATTTTCCTGTCAAGTTTTATAATGAAGTCAAAAGCAATCCTAAACTGGTGACATAATAATCTAATGCTGTGTAGTAATGATTAGATTGGATCCAAAAATACGTTTTTACTGCATACACAAAATGAAGAAATAGAGTAATTTCAATTATCATCATCATAGTAGTAACCCAGAGCAACAATAATAAAAATATCTGATAGGAAGAGAAAGAACTACATTTTCAGCTACTTAAATCATAACCAAGACCAGTGAAAAGGCTGAAATAATGAGAAGGCTGATAAAATGAAAAGACCGAAAAGTATCTTTCAATAAAATACCAATTTCCTGTGGTAGAATTGCTAGGTGTTTCATGAGCTGCTTTTAAGAGGCCATAGGAAAAGCAGGGGAATCTAAAAGATTGAAGTCATTAGCAATATTAATATTAGCACTGTTCTAAAAGAACATCCTATCTAGAGCTAAAGTGTAGCTTGCATCACATTTATTAGAGAATGGTTCTATTGACACATTGCAGTATATGTAAACTTGCTGAATATATAATAAAATGATTTAAATATTAAGTGAGCCCATGCTTCCAAATGTTAGTTCAAAGACTGGTAACATTGGAACCCCACTCTAATCAGGCTTTCCCATTTCCTTCTCCCACAAGAAATAAAAGAAAAACAAAACCAAGTCAAATTAAGTTGTTAAATGCTTTAAGGATTTGATATCTTTTGCTGTTAATTTAAAGTGCTGAGCTGCAGCTCATTTCTTTTCATCTTTATAGCAAAGCACAGTGTGACCCTGAGGGTCACTGAGGATTATCTCTGTGTCTTTCCATTCTATTTTACGTTATTAGTTTACACTGCAAATGAGAAACTGATGTCAGAAATATGCCAAACATTACATATAAATATAGAAGAAGCCAGGGTGAAGTCTGATAGGTCTGTGGCTTAGCGTGTAAAGGTCTCAACAGCAATTAGTAATTGAGATACATCCACTTTAAGGTGGAAACTGTCATCTGAAGAGCAGAAAATATTTTGTTAGCATGTTGATAATTTACACAAAATACAATTCTGAAATGTCAAACACTAACTAAGTATGAAATGGATCTGTGACCCTATAATTAAAAAAAAACCCAAACCAAACAAAACCCATCCAAATTAATAGAGCAATGTCTTAAGGTAAAAAGAAATACTAAAGTCATTACTACTCTTAAGTTGACTCAGATTTTGTATGAAGTTACTTTACATATTTCTGTATACTTTCTTTGATTTATCTTAAAATATTGGGTTTTGGCAGCTTTTATAATTGAGAGTTTTAATTGTGACCAATTATTGTAAATAGTGTGTACAAGATGTGAACTTTCTCCATTAATGAAAAGCCATACTAGTCATATAAGGACTTTAGTTAATTAGCATTCAGGAAAAATACCATATAATACAACACAGTATCTCTACATTATTACAGAGGAAGGGAAACTACCCATTATATTAATCATTGGAAGAACAACCCAAAAATAGCCAAGGCAGAATTTAACATTCAAAAAACTTGAAACTGACTGTTAAGAAAGTGAGAGGGCCAAATAGTTAACAAGAAATGTATTTGGGGAGAAGGAATTGCTTTGGCATTGCAAAATCCACTGTACCTTTATCAGTGTTATTTAAAAGTTAGTGCCTTTGTTTCAGAGATTTTATATGAAAGATATGCATTCCATTTTTTTATGCTCATCACAAGTTACTAGAAAGATATGTTTGATAAATAAGTTATGTTTATGTGATATTGCCTTATACTATATTATGCTAATAAATCAGAAAGCATGAAGGTCACACATTTGAATAAAGATGCTGCCTTTGTACCATGTCTTTCTTTTTAACCTAGTCTGTAATGAAGTTAGAAGTTAATGAAGTGCTGTGACACCCAGAGGACTCACACACAAACACACACACTCACACAACAGCTGACCATTGAGGCAAACGCAGCAAGTGAGAAATATTATATACCCCACCTTTATTAAAAAAGAAACATGATGTTCTGGCCATTGCCAAAAGAAAATTTTAAAAAAACAAACAAACAAACAAAAAAATCCCCAAAAATCCCAAAACACTTAAAAGCTTTGTTTATACCAAAAAAAAAAAAAAAAAAATATTAAAAAAAAGGACTTCCATTCAAATTTTGGTTCCCGTGTGTTCTTCTAATCACCCTCATCTCCAGCCTCGATCAATTTGGACATAAAGAGAGTAACAGGAGCCTCTAGCCTCTAGTATAGTTGTTCAGGACTTTCAAAGATATCCTTGTTATGTTTTGAATTCCATCTTGTGGAGCACTTAGTGTATCATGTGTACCAAAATATTATTCAGGTTTTTAGATTTGTAAGTTCATTTTGCTTTTTGTTTGCTCTAATGATTAATTCTCTCCCATTTCCATCTCAATATGTTATCTCTATATTCCTGCATTGTAAATCAAGGGAAACAAAGTATTTCAGATTCAGAATAAGCTCTAGGGATGGGCATGAGCAACTGAGAATGGGGACAGACAGAGCCAGAACTTCTTTACTCAGTTCTGCTGCCATAGCCAATGTTCCATGGCAGTACTACAGCTCAAGTACTCCTCGGTGCTTAATTGCACATTGCTCTCTCCAGTAGGGTCACAGTCGTTCTCCTGGATTGTTAAGATAATTTTATAAAATCTAATTGTCCAGTTTTATTTGACAGCATTACTAAAGAGAAATCAAGGAAGATATTAGGCATTGAAATGAAAAAAAAAAAAAAAGAAAAAGAAAAAAAGGTTTTGGTTTGGTTTAGTTTAGTTTCATTTAGTTTTTTAATGAAAAAATCAGGGAACAGGTAAAGAGAGAAATAAAGACAAGTGTGTTTGAAATTAAAAGATTCTGTGAAATCTACCAGGACTTCATGACGTAATTTCATTCATGACAATAAGTGAAGATGAACTCTATTCAAGTCCTAAGATTTTAGCCTGAGCAGAAGCCTTAGCAGAAAGACAAAAGTGGATGGGCAGAAGGAGACAGTGGGTCATTGGTAGTTACTCAGTCTGAGTCTGCTGCGTGGGTACATCAGTGTTTTTTTCCAAAGGTCCCAGTGTGTGTGTTAAACCATCTATAGTGTGCAAGGGAAAATGTGATTAAAATATCCAGCCTGCAGTCCACAGCTAGAAAAAAGCTCATTTTAGGGGTAAGGCAGTTTTCTAAGTCCTTGTCACATATTGAGGAAGTTGGACAGTTTTACTGAATTTACACATTATTGCCAGGGTAAATGTTCATAGGAAAGCAAAATTATGAAGAGAACAGCAAAAACACTGATAGATTTATTAAAAAACAAACAAACAAAACCAAAATAGCAACAAGCTGCTGGAAATCAGTGGTGCTTAGTTTGAATATCTGTCCTGGTTTTTCTAGGACAGAGTTAATTTTCTTTTTAGTAGTTAGAATAGCTGTGTTTTAGTTTCAGTGTTTCAGTTCAGACTTGTTATGAGAAGAACATTGATAAAACTATTAATGTTATTAGTTGCTGCTGGAGCTCAAGGCCATCCTGCTTGGCTGCTTCACAGCTGCATCAGAACTGGGAGGGGGAAGCATAGTAAATAGCAAAACCCAAAACTGGCATTTGGATGGGCCAATGAAATATTTCATATAATATCATGTTATGTCAGTACATTAACCAGGGCTGACCAGAAGACAGGGGTATTCTCTCAGCAATCACTCTGGCTCACTCTTCCAGGATTTTGGTTTTGGGACTGTCTCAGCTCCAGGATCGCTGGCTGGCACAGGCTGGGCATCAGTCAGCAGGTGGTGAGCAATTGCACTGTGCATCACTTGTTTGTATATACTGTTATAACTATTGGTATAATTTTCATTTTATTTTAATTAGTAGATAGTTTTCATCTCAACTGGTGAGTATCCTTGCCTTTTTGCTTCCAATTCTCTCCCCTTGTCCCTAGGTTAGGGGCTGGAGGGAGGGTGACAGAGCAAGCTGTGTTTGGCTGAAAGCTGCAAGCAAAAAGGGTGAATCCACCCAAATCACCACAATATCACATTGAGGAACACTTACGTTAAAAAGTGTCTTCAATACACGTCTCTCAATTTTGCTTTTCAATTCACACACTTATTCATTTTTTGTCATAGATTCTCCTTAAGCTTACATTCATGGAACACAAACTTGGCCCACTGAGATGAAATCCCATTTGTTTCAGTTGAGAAACTGAATTTCAAGATGCTGAGAGAAGATAGAAGAGAATTTCTTTACCTGATATAATCATAACGATAAGAAAAGAGCGAGTTCTTAGATATAGGGAAACAGAAAATTCATTTTCTGTTATTTATGTCTGAATTTAGAGTCAGCCTTCACTCACAGAGCTGAAGAAAAGTGGAACAGGCCCTTCTCTATCCCTAATGACTTAAATGAGCTCATGGGAAGCAGATATTAGCAGTATACATGGCCATATTTGTAACAACAAAGTAAAACAAGAACAGTTAATCAGTGGTATACACTACTGCACAAGTTGCCATCTTACAAGTCAGGCTGAGGAGCATTTCCAGAGGAGGTGCTTTTGCATGTAACATCTTACTACCTGTTACTTGCATTGGGTTACACAGCATGTTTCTTTATACTTTTCGGGTCACCATAGTGAAGAGATGTCTCTTTGGCCAATTGCACTAAAAGTCCACCAAAGAACTGATAGGTTCACTGAGTTAGAGACTTGATGTTTCTAAAGGACTAAGCCTTTGTAGCTCTAATACATGCTGCTAAGTCTCTGGAGCTGAGATGTCTTTGCAAAGCAAATTATAAATCATTCCCATGATGAGTCAGAGAAAGAACTATTTGAAGACCTTGTAGAATCTCCAAGTCTTGTCTATTTAGATGGTCTCCTAGTTAAGCAATCCCAACAAGCTTGAAGGAGAGAATTTGGTCTCTATGCAAACATAAGCTTCGTTGCCCCTCAAGAGGCCTAATAAGAATTGCTAGATGAAACGTCTACAAGTAAAAGGTAGCACAACCAAAGTAGGTTTCATTTAAATTTTCAGGACATAAAGATGCATAGAATTAAAGCAATTTCTGTAAGATCACATTTGAAACTTATCGTGTTATGACTTAACTATCATAGCAAGCAAAATTATGAGGGGTCTTATGCTAGGCAATTAGTACATTAGTACATAAATTTGCTGGAGGTATTTGGCTTCTTACCTCATGCATTATGTCACAGGGAGTATCATAAGTACCTGTGTTACCTATGTCACGTTTGTGTGTCACAGACTTTTTTAAATGGTAGGAATATTTCTAGGAAAGCTTTTGAAAAGCCTCATTGAATTCTGCATTAAATTGCTACTTTCTCTGTCTACTAATGTTTTAAATAAAATAGAATTATTTAAAATTTAAAAATCGCAAGACATTTCTAAATGATCGAGCTGCCATCTAATCTATCTAATGGAATTTTGAAATATTTTAATCAGTTTAATTTTTTAAATGTTCATAGGTTTGTAATTATTCACTGCAGACTGCAAAGCAGTTAGCTACCTATTACTGTGTAGATTAGCACCATGGAGAAAGACTGAAAACAGCAGGTTTGAAATAATGTATCATGATTTCTCAACACACGGAAAGATACTCATTTCCCTTTTCTGCACTGCAAAGAAAAGAGAAACATACAGATGGTTCTTCACAGCTAGAATCACTGTCCCTGTATATAACATATACCGTCTAGTCTTCAGAAAGTTTCTGAACTTATTTAAAATGTCAGAAAGAAGATTTCCCCATGTTAATGTCTTTGCAAGATGTGAGCTGTGCATGTTGATGAATACAGTAAGAACACAGCTACCACTGTGCCATTAAACTAAGAAGAGCCCAAGCATAGACTCAGGCACTCCCAAGACTGGTTGTGCCTTGGTCAGACTTGCTTCCTTTCCAAACAGCACTCAGGCTTACTTCAGAGGACTGAATAATTCTGAAAATGTTACCAAGAGGCAGTATGGTTGATGCTACTTTGCTTTTGAGATGATGAGTTTTCAACTGCGTGGACACACAGTGTGCTATGCCACACCCCCTCAGGGATCAGATAGCAGACACCCAACCATTTTATTTACAAGCATAGACACAGCCTTTTAAGATAGTGTTAAATATATAAATTAAAATAAAATATAATCCACTTCTAAGGTGGATAGTCTGACTCCTGTTCCTTTGGCTAATTGTCTGCAAGCAAGAAAATGACTATTTAAGATGCTGCCTGATAGTAGTTAGTAAGTAGGCTTTGTGTGCTTGCCTATTTGTGTCTGCAGTCATCACTCTGTGAAATTACTTCTGTTCTTGTTTAGCATAGACTAAAGAAAAGGACAATTCCTGATTTTATTTTAAAGAGATGGGCTCTTTTCAAGGTCCTCCTGTACTTTTCAGAGAATGTCCTATTTTTATTTTGGGTGTGCTCCAGAAAATGATCCATACAATGTAATCTTATTGGTCAATAAAATATAGAACATAAATACATATGAATATTTTCAGCAAATATACATTTGTAATTGTGTATCAAGCCATGTGTGATTTTCTAATGGAGAATGTGAACGTAACAATATTCAGGAGAAGAATATGGATACTCTTAGCCGAGAAACATTTCATAATACAAGTGTCCATATCCCAAATTCCAGTCTAAATGTCAAATTTAAAATGATATTTTATATACATGTTCTCAGAGATATGTGGCCACTTTGCAATTCTCTTACAACAGATGGATAGTTGAAGCTGCTTCTCATCAAAAGGATTTTAAAGCATTTTTTTAAACTAAAAGTCAGCTTTTCTGATTGCTCCTAAAATTTGAAGTATAAATGTTCAAAATGTAGACCAAGATTATCAGAAACACTTGGATCAGAATATACTTTTTGGTTAAAAAGTAGAAATTTCTGTAGAAAAACTTTAAACTTCTTTGGTCAAAAAGAATAAAAAAAAAATTGAGGTTGGATTTTTTCCCCAGTTCATTGTCAATATATTATTCTATTTCAGTCGCTGAAAATTTGGATTCAGGCCAAACATTGGACTGACAAATGATTGACGAGACTGTGGATTCCCCATCCACAGAGATGTACAGAATTTGACTGGATACAGCCTTGAGCCATCTGATCCATGTTGGCCCTTAGGCAACCTCCAGAGGTCCTTTGCAACCTAAATTATTCTGTGATTCTGTAGCTACCCTTTCTCTGTTCAATACCAAAATTTCAGTTACAAGTAATTATAGAGCAATTTGTAAAATTTATATCTTTTCTGAATATGATGTAGATTATGGGTCCAGCTATTTCTTTGATGTCTTTGGTCCCTACAAACAAAAAGGAAATTATATCTCTGGTAATGCTTTTAAGGTTTTTGGTCTCCTGAAAAGAAACTGCTTTACAGAGTCTCTGAACAAACTTCTCCAAGGAGAGCAGAGACTAAATGAACAGCCTAAAGCAGCAATCAACTGAATCAACAACCAGTTCCCACAAGGGCTTTTCTTCTGTAGCACAAAGGACACATAGGTGTGTAAAGATAAAGAGAAGGAGGATTCAGCATTTAGCACAGACTCCTGAGTAATACTTTCACTGAAAAACAGTAGGATCATTGCCATGTGATATTAGTTTACACTCATACAATATATTTAAAATGCCTGCACTTATAGAAGTATTTCATATTCCTCTTCTGTTTTCTGCATCCCTGAAACAAGACAACTAGAACATCAGCTGATCCAGAGAGTTGGAAGGGTTGATGTTCAAATACTGTGCCATGTTTAGGATTCCAACACACCAGTTCATTACCACAATTTACCCAAGGTAATAAATGTCAGTGGACCTAGACCACCACAAAAGTGAGATGTAACAACTTCATATAGTTTTCTTTTACTGTTTTTTTAGGTAATAGGTTTCATCTCATATTTGCCACAGGCTGAGTGGGGATGATTACCATTACTGTGGTCACAGTTGACATATATCTATTTATTAAACTTGTGTATATGTCTGAATTCTTAGGGTAGAGAACAACCGATGACTCTAGGACTCAAGTCGGAGCCAGTCATAACCTGTGGTCCAGTGTTTTGTAAAAATCACTTTGTTCCTACTTTAATTCTTTCACTTGAAATTGTGGATAGTATAGCAACTTTTTTTCCTGCCATTGGCAAATTTTGACAGACAATAGATACCTTCATTTTTCAAACTATTTGGAAGTAGGGTATATCTACATTTACCTTTTTATAATTTGAGTAGAGCAGCATTTTCTGTTTAGGATTCAAGGAGTCTATTTGGTTTAGCCACCTTCATGTGTTTCTACCTATGCAGTAAATACTTCCACTCTGATGGAGAGAATTTCCATACATTCATGTTTGAAAATAAAAATGGAATGGAACCTTTGCTGGTACTAGAGAAGTATTTTCTTATGTACTGTAACCCACTCAATTACTTTTCAGTCAATGAGTAAGTAAATCACCAGATATATCACTAGGCTACTAGGTATTGATTTGCTTGCTAACTTAACTCATGGTAAATGAAGGTTGGCCTTGAGCTGCAGGTCAGGGACTCTTTTTTTGTTGCACTTCTCTAGAGTAATGATCCATTCTTTGGTCTTTAAAATATAGCTCTAAAATAAGTGTGTATACAGTAAGTAAATATAAAATAAGTAAATACATAAATGTAATGGAAGCATATGAAAGGGAATATTGAGGTAAACCAGAATTTGTAGCTCCATAAGAAACTGTGGATTCTTATATTCTTTATGTGTCCATTATTGCAGTTTTTGCCAATGGAAAACTCCCATCAACATTAGATCAAGCCTTATAAAGGCACCATATTCAAAGTACTTAATTTGAGAGTCCTCTGGAGTCCCAATTCAGAGGTCACCCCTGCCATATCAAAGGAGAATGCTACAGGGACTTTGACAGAGAATCCATCCTCAGCAACAGATTTTTAATACATTCTACTAGTATGTGCTTAATGTGTAGCTGCAGCCTACAGAATTTTAAAATGAAACAAAACCATGCATTGTGCTTTTAGAAATAGAAAGTTTTAAATGGGATTTTCCCTGTATTTTTCCTGGTCTTCAGACACTGGCAGTTGAGAAACATACACTGTTCTTTTCAGCTGTGTAACTATCCTGCTAACGATTAATTACTTAGATACTCCTGAATAAATAGGATGTAAAGAAATACCTAACAAAAGCCTAATGCATCTCCAATGATAGAACCCCGTGCTATGCCTGAGATGAATATCCTTTTCATTTTTTTTTTTTTTGAAAGACAAGCAGATTATTCAAAATTATGGCAATCAGATACTGGCAGAGAAGAAAAATAGAGATATGCTGAACAGAAACCACTTAAATGCTGCAAGTCTTGATAATATAATATTTCCACAACTGTTTCTGTTTAAAACTAATAAAAATAAACATAAAACATTCCCTTCTCCTCCTATCAAATTCATTACTTTGAGCGACAAAATGACAAAATGATTAGCTGTTAATAAGGCCCTGGTTTAAAAGATTGACTGACATTGCATTACTCATTTAATTTCCGCTTCTCCTAGGTTTTTTTTTTCTCCCTCCAAGCACAGAGGGAATTAATATTATCACATCAAAGGCCTCCCTTTAAATGGGGGAGAAAAATCATTTAAAAGGACAGAGGCTGTGATTATTCAAACTAGGTTATTTGCACCTTGTATATATAACGATATCATGGTACAACTTCATTTTGTTCAAATTGCTGTCAGTCACTAATAGAAGAAATTTGCTTCCGTTTTATCAGTGCTATTGTGTTCAGTCAGATTTGCGGGTGTGGGACTGGGGGTTCAGGGTGAGCATTAAACATGAAATCTGATAAGAAGGATATGAGGAATGGGGAGTAAGGAAGGCATTGAGCAAAGGCAGACTCATTGTGAATCCAACATTCACAATGCAAATTCTTTTCCTCAGTTCTTCCTTCATGGTTTTCTTCCCTCTCTGTGTGTGTTGTTTTTATTTAAAGACACAGATACGACCACACACTAATGTGCAAGTGTGAGCTTCTGTGGAATATGAGATTTAGAAATACAACTCTGTGCTATGGTTTTTTGTTTTCTTTCACTTTAATTCCTGACAGACAAATTATTCTAGTGATGATTTAACACCTAAAGATGCATGTCATATTCCATAAAATAGTTGTATCGGTGGGAAAAATTATGAGTGGTGCAACCCTTGGCCTAGCAACAGCCAATGATCCATCAGCATTTAAGTCTTGGCAGATTGAATTATTCCCCTCTCTAACTGTAACGGTGTTAGGGCTTGCATGACAAACAGTCCACTTGTCAAATATTTATCCTTCCTCCTAAAAAAAAGGGAGGAGGGAGGGGAAGAAAAAAAAAAAAAAAGAAAAGAAAAGATTGACCAGGAGAAGGAGAGGGAATACAAGTAGTAAAAGACCAACCACAGCATGAAATATGAAACATAAATCACGGGGGTCAGAGAGAGCAGAGGAACTTGGTTACTAAGGCTCCAGATGGATTAAATAACGCACGTCCTGAGGGAAGGTGGGAAGGGGAGTGCTAAAATAATAACAGAACAGAATGCTCCTATGTCGAAAGGTTTGAAGACAAGCCTTGTTAATTCAGAAAACAGCAGAGTTAAATTAGCCCAGGTCCCTGTGAAAAGTAGGGTTACATATTGTGCAGGAGAGATAAATTTTCACTCACTCCCTCCAATATACTGTCCACTGACAGGTGACTGCTGTGAGTAGTTCATTAAAATGTCCAATTCATGGGAGACTTTCAAATTTATAATGCTTCCTATAGACAACAGGGTCAAGTTCAATGAGAAAGGAAAAGAGTAAAGTAACTAAAGGAATTATTCACTAATTACCTTTTAAACGCATTTGCAATTTTTTTTCAACAAGTATTAACTTAATTTAATGCCTCCAGGTTTACGGCTTTAAATCAGAGAGAGAGATCAGAGTTCAGCACACATTGCTGTTTTCACTGTCCTCTGGATGGAAGATTTTTGAACATGCACAACCATGTGCTATAGCCCTTAGAGTAAAAGATTTTAGAAGATATAGGATCAGACCTTTAGCAGGGAATGTAACAGTGATGGTATTTTTAATTAGGTTTCATTTACCTGTAAGCCAAGAATATACATTGGAGTTCAGTAATTACCAGTGGGGTGGATAGTACTGCATATTATTAAAACTACTGGACATTTGTGACAAGAGCTCATTGCATGTAAATAACCTATGGTGTTATCTGGAATTAAATATCTTTTTCTAATGGAATATATGCAGTTGAATTATTTTGAAAAAATTCAACCATAATGATTAAGCTATTCCAGAAATATTCTAAAATTCAAAGGATTATTTGTTTAGTCTAGGCTCAAAAGTCTTTTCTATAGGAAATTATATATTTTACAGGATTTGGAGGAAGGACTGTAACAATGGCAGGAAAATAATGCATGCCATTTCTTTCCCTTTGAAAAGCTTTCAAAATTTATCTATAGCCTTGTGAAGAATATACTTCCCCATGCTAAATTGGGCATGCTCATCCATGCTGGTGGACGAGTAGGACTTTTCGTGAAATTGCAGCTTTAGGCTGCTGTAGACTGTATCAGGTTTCCCACATCTCATAATGGCTCTGCTATCTGCAAAGCCTTCTAGCATAGGGTTTAATCTTGCTCTTAGTCCTCACATAAGTGACAATTATTATTGCTGCCAGTTTCTACATTATCTCAGCCTTGAGTCCTGAGGAGACCCAAAGCCCAGAAATCTATCTATAGGATTTGAATTGTCACTGTAACAGGAATATATTTTGGACACTTCTGACTATGTGTAAGTAATATGAAATTGGTCAAGAATTTGGATTGCTAGAACATGAGGACTGACAAGTTGGGATAAAAAATAGGATAATGGATTGGTTCAAGTGGGTGGAAGAATCCCTTTTGTCAATAAAACATGAAAATGTGATGAATTTAAAATTATTAGGAATGAGATAGAAGAATAAAGGAGTCAAAGGAAGGTTGGAAAATGATCCCAAAGGAAAACTGGAAGAAATTCACAGAAAATCTTGGAAAGGCAAAGACAAAATGTGGCTAGGCCTTTATAAAGGATAAACTTAGCTGAGGACAAAGAGGTTAATTGGGAATTGCTGCCAGCATCAAGAAAAAAGATTTCCAGCAATACTCAGGGAAAAGTGAGCTACACTAACAGGCATTATACTGTTTTTTAAACATTACTAGTGAAAGAAAGGAAGTTAAGGGAAGGAAGAAACAGAATAATCTCTTGGTTAGGACTATGTGAGAAAAATAGAATGGATTTCAACTTTCAGATTGACAGCTAAATTTAGGTGTCTACATGTAAACTGGGTGTTGTAGCTCCCCTTGTACTCAGCTAATTATAATATACTCAATCTAGTTAATTGAGACTGAAGAGCTCAGCTGAGCATATACAGATATCACCCACAGGGTGAGCTGATTAACTCTTAAGACTCCATTGACTCGCAGGCTGACATGGTCAGGATTCAATTCCTAGCTTCACAGTCTGTGACTGTGCTGTAGAGTTCCTCTGTGTTCCTGGGCAAGAAATTTTAAAATATTTTTTCATGAGATCACGTTCTGCGAGTTCCTCGGGGTTCTTGGTTGGATGATTAGAGACCCAAGGACTTGATTGGCATAAGTACTGAGAATTCAGAGCTGCAAGTGCAGGAAATACAAAACAATTGTTCCGGCTTACAAAATATTATCTAATTATAGTGGTTTGCTCAAATTCAGCATCCATATTTGGAAGTACCTTTGACATGAATCTCATTCCAACCCAGTTCCTTTTGCAGGGGGATAAATTCCCTCATATTTGTTAAGTCTCCATATAAAAGAATGATCAGCACTATAGATAAGGCATGAAGTATGTTCATCACTGCATCTTCAGAAAAGCCTTGAATAAATAGGTATGTCTTGGAGACTACACATTGAATAGTGAGGGGAATAGTTATTTGTAAGGAAACATTATGCTTTTTATGAGGGAAAACTCCTGTGGAAAAATATTAGTAAAATCTGATCATATTATTTACATCTTTATAATAATACATACACTGACAGAGTAAATTAAGGTTGCATGAGCAATTTTACTTCTGGGATTTTCTAATTTTTGGATGCTTGACTTTGCAACCTTAATAGCTTCTTTTAATATAATTTTATGTGCAATTATATAAAGTGCAGAACCTTTTGATTTATTGCAGATGAATATTCTTTGTCTGCTACAATTATATACATCATTAGTTCAAGTGGAAGAGCAGCTTTTAGATTATATGTGTTTAGAATGTCATGTTATGGTTTTCTAAGGTATATCTGACCATGTTAAAAAGCTCAGGAAAACATGGGGTGAGAAGAAAAAGATGAATGTCATTCAAAGAGCTAGCTTTTTAATTTTTTTTTTTTTTCATAATTATTCAGAACAATGTTCTTAGAAATGAATTATCATGAAAAGACCTTTAATTGTTATTTTATTAAAACATTAAGCATATTTTAAACCAATTTCTGGAGGGTTTTTTGTTGTTTTAAGGTTGGCCCAATATAATGTTCAAACAGTTACCCAAATTATATTAATAGTTTCATTAACTTCAAATGAAACTAAGTTAAAATTATCATTATTGATTTAGTGGAACAAGACCTTTGGATAATTGTTTAAAAATTACATTTGTGAGATAAATCCCTGTATGTAATGTCCCAGCTCTTTTCATATGTAGATTCCCAGACAGCAAGAAAAGAAACAAATTTTTAAACCTCAATAGCTTATTTTGTCCTTTCATTTATTAAATGTTACTGAAAGCTCCCTGTGGGCTTTTTCCAGAATTATTCCACTTGAGCATGGTATTGTTCCTCGAGAGATCTACTTCATGCTTTCCTCACCATGCTCCACAGTTTCCATCCTCATAGGAGGTAACTTTTCGAGTAACACTAGTTCTCAGTGGCGTGTCCTACCCTTTGCTTACCAGAGTGATTCCTGTGCTGTCAGAGGCAGAGTCTCAGGAAAGGGAATATGGCCTCAAACTCTGCCATTCCATTTTCTGCATTTCCCAAGTGAAGCTAGGGATAATGAATACTATCCCCCTCACAACCACTATTCCACTTCACTGTTTGTAACCCATGGATTTATGATCTAAAAGACAGTCTTTTATATAGCTAATGAAAATAATTCCATCTAGATAATGGGGGGTTGGGAAGGCAGAAAGGACAATTTTTATTCATCCTCCATAGCTGCTTCACTTCAGCAAGACCACTTCGTGTGAATAGGATAAGAATTTTTACCTAGGAAGCCATGACACTTACCTGGATGTACAAAAGTAGAAAACATCTTTTTAACATACTTAATTTCAGATCATTTTAGAACTCAACTGACTTGTAATATTTTGAGGAGTTTCATTCCCAACAGAACAAAAATATAGCATTCCAAAAATTTTTATAAAATAAAAATTATCTCAAAAATAGAAACACTGAAATGTTTCCTTTGATATAGCTTTCTGTTTCATGTGAATATAGAATATATAGACTAAATGCATATATATAATATACAGATAAATATCAATACATACATATCCATAATATTAAAATGAATGCAATAATTCATGTGTTTCACTGAACCAGAGCAAAAAGGTTAAAAAAGTGTTCAAGGGAAAGAAAAATAACTTTTTAATTTTCTATTTAAATATTATGAAATTGATACATTTCCATCAAATATTTAAGTTTTATAATTCTACAACTTATGGTCAAAAACTACTCAAACAGTATACTGACTCTTGTAATTATTTTCTAATCCTAAGAGAAACAATAACCTATTTTCATGTTCATGTGGTGTTTGCAGATTCTGTAACCTTTTTAAAATGAGAGAAACTGTAATTGGCTCAGAAAGGTAGTAGAGTGTCAGAAGCACATCCAGAGAAATTGAGAGACCACCTGCTAATGTCATGCTTTCTCAGGTGAGCAACAGTACATGCAGTTTTCACAACTCTTTACCCGAAGTGCAGAAATAGCTACTAAGGCCTACTATTGAGCATGATACAGCTTTGGTTGCTGTCTACAGAATAAGAAGAATGAATTACTTGTGCTTTTTTATTTTCACAGAATCTCAGAATGTTAGGGGTTGCAAGGGACCTCAGGAGATCATCTAGTCCAATCCCCCCGCTAAAGCACGTTCCCTATAACAAGTTGCATAGGAAAGGGTCCAGGTGGGTTCTGAACATCTCCAGAGATGGAGATTCCACAACCTCTCTTGGCAGCCTATTCCAGTGCTTTGACACCCTTAGATTAAAGAAGTTTTTCCTTAAGTTTGTCTGGAACTTTTGGTGTTGCAGTTTTTGCCCATTGGCCCTTGTCCTGTCACTGGGAACCAACAAAAAGAGCCCGGTCCCATCCATTTGGCCCCTGCACCTCAGGTGTCTATAGACATTGATAAGATCCCCTCTCAGTCTTCTCTTCTCAGGCTGAATTGTCCCAGCTGTCTCAGCCTTTCCTCATATGGGAGATGCTCCAGGCCCCTCGTCATCTTTGTGGCCCTCTGCTGGACTCTGTCTAGAAGATCCCTGTCCCTCTTGAACTGAGGAGCTGAGAGCTGGATACAGTACTCCAGATGTGGCCTCATCAGGGCAGAGTAGCGGGGGAGGAGAACCTCCCTCAACCTGCTGGCCACACTCTTTTTAATGCACCCCAAGATACTGTTGGCCTTCCTGGCCACAAGGGCACACTGCTGGCTCATGGCCAGCCTGCTGTCCACCAGGACACCCAGGTCCTTTTCCACAGAGCTCCGTTCCAGAGGTCAGCCCCTAACCTGTACTGGTACATGTCGTTATTCCTCCCCTGGTGAAGGACTCTGCACTTGCTCTTGTTGAACCTCAACAAGTTCCTTTCCGCCCAACTCTCCAGTGTGTCCAGGTCTCGTTGAATGGCAGAACAGCCTTCTGGTGTGTCAGCCACTCCTCCCAACTTTGTATCATCAACAATCTTGCTGAGGGTGGACTCTATCCCTGCATCCAGGTCATTGATGAAGATGTTAAACAAGACCCAACCAAGTACTGACCCCTGGGGAACACTGCCAGTTACAGGCCTCCAATTAGATTCTGTGCCACTGATCAGAACCTTCTGAGCCCTGCCAGTCAGCTAGAGTCATCATTAATATATGAATAATGGGTATAGCTATAAAAATACATATTTCAGTGTGGTGTGTTTTGGTAGTGTCTCTGGTGCTGAGCATTCTTTAAAATACTCAAAGATGAATATGCATATATTTAATTTTGGTTGAATATCACTTTTTTTTAACACACCAATTTTCAGACCAACACATTCTTTGAATAAGTAAACAAAACTGTTTAAGTTCACATAGAAATTTATTGTGTACTTCCAGAAACATTTCTATCTGTAGTGGAAGTCAAAAGAACTTTTGGGAGTTCAAATGGAGCCAAAATGAGAAAAAGTCTCTGGCAGATTATACGATAACATTAATATCACTATAATTATTCCTTTCAATTATACTATTTTCCTCTTATTAATTAATTAAAATAAAAGTAATTTAAAATATTGAGCTTTTTGTTGTTTATGTTGTTGCTACAAACAGCAACAAATATCAAAATAGTAATAGAAAACAGACAAAAGATTACTACCACTTATTCATGTTTTTGAGTTAGGTCATTCTTATAACTTAATAAATCAAGGAAGAAAGACATAAAGAATGCATACTATGACAGTTCTTTAGATTATACAATTCTAGTGTTATTATTCATACATCCTCCTCTGAAATCACACAGAAAAGCTCTGAGTATCTGTGAAGTTCACATAGTATGGTGTTCCTCTACATTTTCCCCACCCAGCAATGGCTTGGATGACCGTGGAACTTTTCAGTGTTGCAAGCAATAAGGTTTACCAGGAAAAGGAGGTGGCTAATGTCAAATATGATATAGTTTTATGTTTCATGGAGGTAAAGATCTGGAGCTTACTTGGTGCTTCTCTTAGAATAGTGTCTTTTTGGCATCCCTTAAATGAACAGTGTCCCAGTTCTAACTTGTCTCCTGATTCTATTGCCTATAGTTGTTAGGTTGGCTCAGAGTTAGGGTGGCAACAAATTTTGTTTTGTAGACTCTCTTCTATACCTTAAGGATCATTCTGATCACAGTATTTTCTACTAACAAAAGTAGAGGGAAGGTGAGAGATCAAAGTTATCAGCCTTGTCTGCCACACGTTGCTATTTCACAAAAAACCTTATGTTTTCTTGAGTGCTTCAGGATTTTTCTCGAAAGGAAAATACAGTTTCTGGAATTTCTTTCATCCTTGTATCCACTGCACAAAAGAACGAATTTTGTTGGTAAAGATTGTGAAAGACCTCTTATAACTTTTCTGCACCATAAATGCATGTCAGAAAAAGAAATGAGAAACAATGATTCAGTGTGCTTCACAGCAAGAGCTCAGTTATTATCATATCTTTTTAAGTCTGTAGCTTGCTGATGAAACATGGTCCATTTTAGAAGAATGCAATTCAGCTGGACAGGTCTAGCAATTGGTGGAAGGGTAGCATACTCTGACAAATTCAAAATTATCTTGGCATGGTTGCTATACAGTTAACATACATTTCCATCAATTCTTGTTTGTTTGAGCTTTATTGAGTAATAACAGATTACTGGATTTAACATCTGCCTTGAAAGTACTCTAATCAGATATCCACTGGAGCACAATCTGAAGCAACTTTGGTCCAGACATTCAAGTCATACATTTAGAAAAGAAAGGTTATTATTTAAATAAGTTTATGTACATTTAAATTGGTGAAGGAAATACTTATCTGTGGCATGTTCTTTTCAGAGATAATTTCACAAGTCTTGTTTTTTGGTTTTGGGGTTTTTTGTTTTTCTGTTTTGTTTTGGTTTTTTGGTTTTAGGCTTTTTTTAAATACATAACACTAAACAGAATTTCCTCAACAAAAAACATCTACATAGGAAAACTATGTTGAAGATCACATTTGAGTGATCCCATTTCTTTACTCTCTTTGTTTTAAATAACTGAAATTGGTAGTTTTTCTAGCCTATGAAACTAACAAATAGCTGGATTATGTATGGATTTTTCTTCTGTAGAAAGAAATGCATATATGTATTGAAAATAAGTAACAGGAATGTTTATGCAAAAACATAATTAAAAAAACCAAATACTATTTGCATAAAAATAGTTTTGAACTTAGTAGTGCAGCCTCACTCAACTCTACAATATCTTTCATCCAACAGTATAAAACCACTTATGTTCAATACTGATATATGTGCTACTTTGTAAAGTTACAGCTGAAATAACCTTTCAAAGCTGTACCTGGTAAAACAATAATAAATACATTTTGATAAAATTTCATTTCTATTGTTTTGGGACATTTATTTCTAAAATGGTGGTACATTCTCCACTCTGTATAAAAATGAGATGTGTTTTTACAGCATCTTTATTTGAATAGTAGCTTGAAGGGTATTTGAAGTACTGGTGCTGTGTCTGAAAGACTCTGTATCAGGATCTTGTTTGTCAGACTGCATGTTTGTCAAGATTGATATATCAAAGAGGTTAGGTCAATAACATTTCAGGATAAAGTGAGCAGGACAGGGTCAAATAGAAGCCCTGAGTCTTGTACCAAGATCAGATGGAAAAAATGTGAAGTACATTTAAAATAAGCCAGTTGTTTTTCTCTCTTCATTGAATGAAGTTGTATGTTTGTTAACCTGGATGCTGCTTTTTTAGATAAAGAAAACAGGGTAATTTTCAGCAGTATTAAAATACGAAAACATTAGTAGCAGAAGCAGAACATCGCAAAGTTAGAAAATCCTCTTCAAGTCTTAAAACCTCCTAAGAGAATTTGCAAGTGTAGTGAGGTTGGAAGGAACAGGAGCGGAGGCCAAAATTACACTTCCTTTTAGCACAACTTATTCCTAGCCTGGATAATGCTCCCAAACACACTCATGATCAAGTCTAGATGTCATATCCACCCCTTCTTCAGACATTAACAATGCTGACTTTCTTTGCCTCTCTGTCTCTATGTGTCTTTTCAAAATCTGTCCTCATTTTAGGCTGTGATAACACACACCAGTCAAAGATGGTGCCTTTGATCAGTTATCATCTGCTTTTACAGATGAAGGCAATTGATTTGCCCAAGGCTGCAGAGCAAATCAGAAGCAGAGTCAGAAACAAATTCTGGATCTAGATTTAAAATAGACCTGTTATGAGTAAACCAGCTGAGCAATAGACTTTGCATATTTATGCTATTTCAGCCAAATACTGCAAATGGTATTTGATTTTCCAGCCCGAGAAATGTAATTACAACAATATGTTATTGATTTGCATGGTGCATTCTGATACTAAACACTTTACTGAAGAAAGGATAATAATATGCTAGGTAGATGGACAGCTGCCATAAACCAAAAGGATGTGATGACATTTCTGCAAGGAAAATATCCCAGTGGATCAGAACTGATGTTCAGCAGTTTAAGCAGAAAGTCAAATGTTAGGACATTGAACTCAAAAGCCCCTACCTAGTACACTGTCACTCTGCTGTCTGTCGGAGCAAGCTAGGCTAACACAAAGCCAAAACAAACATTTATAGCTAATGTGTAATGAAGGTTTTAAAGATTATTCCAAGTAGTTATTCAGCTGCAATCCAAGGACAGATCTTCACTATCAACAAATTAAGAGACATTTTACACAGTGAAAACAAGATGGTTTTAGTTGGCCCAGCTGAAAAAGGGCTCCTCAGAACACTATTATCTATGCTAGTTCTCTGAGTGAAAAACAAAGTGAATGAAAGCCAGAGAAATAATTTATTCTCAGAACAAACATGTATATGTGCTGAAGAGCTGACACACTTTTAACACCATTAAGAGAGCTGTCCTTAGATCAGCATTGCTTAGTCAGAAAAAAGAAATATCTGACAATGTACGGCATGCATCTGCTTATATTTAGTGTCCGTTAGCAGAAAGTTGACAAGGTCTGCCCAGGAGGTTTACAACCTTGTGCTTACCACCCCCATCCTTTTTTTTCTCTTCTCCTCTCTTTTCTCTTCTCTTCTCTTCTCTTCTCTTCTCTTCTCTTCTCTTCTCTTCTCTTCTCTTCTCTTCTCTTCTCTTCTCTTCTCTTCTCTTCTCTTCTCTTCTCTTCTCTTCTCTTCTCTTCTCTTCTCTTCTCTTCTCTTCTCTTCTCTTCTCTTCTCTTCTCTCTCCATAAGGAACATTCTTTCTCTCCTGAGATATAAAATGGCAACCTTGGGTTTTGTGGTTTGTTGGGTTTTTTTTCCTTCCCCCTAGGTTTTTCTGTTAAGGTCAACACTGCTTCAGAGTCCACCTATCACTTCTAATCCAGTTATTTCCAGTATTCATTATAACACTTCCTAGCACAAAAAAATATCACCTTCCTTGACTCTATCTGTGAGTCATATTGTTCATCACGAAGAAATTCAGAGCTGTTGAATGATGATAGGTTAGACTGAATTAAAAAGTGCCTGCAACAACAACAAAATAATAAAAAAGAGGAAAAAAGAAGTGGAGAAGAAGGTTTTCTGAAGAATGTGGGAAAGATAAATAGGACTGATACTTTGTTTCATTGTCAGTAGCACTCTGGGGTTATTTGAAGCACTTATTTATGCACTGTAAGCAGAACAATACTGTAGAAGAAATGATTAAATACCAGCTCTCCGAGCAATAGACATCTCATTGTGGCAGGCCTAGACTCACCACTGGGTGGTTTTGATAAAGGCAATATGAGTTGATAACTGATACAGTTTGCCAGGGAGTCATCTGGGGATGCTGACAGCTACTATGCTTTAATAAAATCATTAGAATGTAAATGTTTTTATTGCGAAATAAAGAGCCTCCAGCAAAGTTGACACTATCACTGCTCCCTCCACTGAATGAAAGCACCGATTAGCATTCAAATGATATAATGATAGTCTGGTTATCTTTATTAAAATTTTTCAAATCGAGTCTTCATTTTGCATGATTGAGTTTTAAACAAATGCAATATTCAGTAGGCTGGTGAGCCAGTCTGAACACTCTTGAAATAATTAAAGTGTGCCTTTTATTTTTTTAAACATGTGTTTCATAAGAAATGAATTGGATTTGCTATTTTAATATGACAATATCTAGTTAGCTTTGCATAAAATAGGGATGTTATAGCATAATTATTGAAAAGATACAACTTTTAAACATATGTTTCATAAAGCTGAATTCAATTTTCTGAAATGTGACAATGCCAGTCAGCTACTGAAATAATGTCAAAGAATGACTTGATTGTTTAGGTTCATTTCATGGACAATCTTTACTTTGTCATAATTGATGGTAAATTGTATGCTTTGTGTTATTCATTTTCAAAGGAAGCACAGAACTCATTTCCCATAATGTTCATCAGTTCAGAGTTCAGACTTTCCAATTGCAAGGAAATGAAGCCTGTTCTAAGCAAAGAGTTTAGACCCTGAACTTCTGCAACATATGATTTAATGTAAACTAGCAGAGGTTTTGAACTATCCAAGAAGAGCCTAAGGAAAACTGAAGAATAAATTAACTCGTCTAGGTCCATTAGATTGTACTCTACACAGGATCAATCAGTCACTAATGAATATTTAGAAATCCCATAGGACCTGATCTTCATCAACTTAGGCTAACCTTTCTCCTGGATTAACCAATCCTATAAAACATACCGTACTACAGATACCAATAAATACACAGTATTGTAAGCAAGTATGCTTCGGCTGGTTCTTGGTTACAAAGAATCAAAAGAATCAATGATGACATAAATGTTCCTTAAAAAATGTGTTCCTGAAATAGCTGCAGTATTGATTCCAGCCTGAGACAGCTTCAGAGTTGAACTGTAAAAAAGAAAATAAAAAAATCTGAATAACTGACAAACTCCTGTATCCATTGTTTGAGGAAGAAATGGATAGTGCGGGTGCATTCTTAATTCTTAACTAGTCTTTTATTGCAATGACTTTATGAAGATGTCATGGACTTTTTAGAAGATTCTAAAGAATCAAGTATTTCACTGTTTGCATTTCACTGAAGAAGTGCCAGGGAGCATAATCAAGATGAGTGATATAATTATTCATCTGTTAACAAAGTTAATGTGAGAAAACAGGAATGTTAAAAAAATATCGTTTTAACTCTTATGCATTAGGAACTACTGTCACATAAACTTGCATTTTTGCATTATTGGAAAAACACATCAAATAATTGAAGGGTTTGGTGTTTTTTTGTTTGATTGTTTTTTGTTTTTATATGAATGTGTGAAAGTGAACAAGTCTTAACTCGCAAAATTAGAATTTAACATCTATGACAGTGTAGTCCCATTACAGCAATCTGGCTAAATGGGGCAACAACATCTTTAGCAATAGCATCTAGGAGATGACTAGCTATAATTACAGTATCTAGTGCTGAGGAAACATATTCTTCTTTCTATGCAAAATACTTGGTTACCATCCAAAGGACATAGGAAACAGTTCAGGCCAGAGCAGTCCTTCCCCTGTGCATCAGATTTCAGAAGAAGCTATAGAGCACCCTGCATCATCTTGAGAGATAATGTACTGCTTTGTGCCTGGGGATAAATCTCACCCAGAGAGGGAGAGCACCTCTCCTGTCTATTGCCAATGCAGCCAGTTTGGTCCAAATGAGGGATATCTCAATGGTCATTGGAACTAAGCTTCAACAAATGCTCTGTAGGCATTACTTAGAGTATTACTAGATTACTGAGCTGGAAGAAAAAGGGCTTTCCAGTTTATAGAAAACTGTGTTCCCACTTGTGATAGTTTCACTGGACTAGCCTTTGGCTAGCAGACAACACAGCTGTTGACCCACTTCCACTACACCTTCAGGGGATAGGGGAGAGGATTGAGGGGCAAGGATAAGGAGGCTTGTAGGTTGAGATAAGAAAAGTTTAATAATAGAAATAAAAGAAAACTTAAAATAATATTAATATTAAAATAGTAGCGATAATTGTAACAGTAACAAACTATACCAATGAGTGATACATGGTGCAACTGCTCATCACCTGCCAACCAAGCCCAGTCCATTCCCAGATGACGATCCCGGAGGAGGAACAATCCCGAACCAAAACTGCAATCCCGGAAGAGCAAGATCCCGAGCCAAAACTAGAGAGAGCCAGATGAGGAAGAGACCCTCACTAATATACTGGACATTATATGATATATGATATGATATGATGATATGATATGATATGATATGATATGATATGATATGATATGATATGATATGATATGATATGATATGGAATATCCAATTGGCATATCTAAATGCCAGTCTAATTTATTAATTTAAATATTCCTCACTCCCTTAAATCTTTTGCTTGTGGACTAACAGAACACAATATCCTTCACTTCCAGTGAAAAAATGCAAACACTGGTATGTTGTCATTGTCTTTCTTATAAAAAGTCCTAGGCAAAAAAGAAAAATGCAGCACTATTCTAACTACTTAAATAGAAAACCAGGACACGACTCTTTTAATGTCTTTTAATGACAACTTGTAAAAGTGAGAGCAAGGCAGTAGATGATCTATGTAAAAGTAACTTCAACACAGAGTCTGTTGAATGACCAAGGGAAATCTTCCCAATATCACCCAAAAAGTCTTCTTGTGGAGTAACATACCTTATCTGCATAATCACTTATGTTGGTACTTGTATAACCTATTTTTCAATTCTTTAAATTCTTTTCCAAAATAAACCAGAATTTTTTCAGGCAGAAGTTTTCTCTTCATAGAGAAATACAAGTGCAAACATGATAGTTATACAAGTTGTTTCAATGGGACTCGTATTGCACCAAAAGCCTAATTTGGTTGTAATGTGGAGTTTTGTAAAACAGATCTAAACAATATGTCTGGCTATACTCAAAGTCTGAGGAGGGGGGGAATAAAAAAATATTATTTTTTTTAAAAAAAGGTGGCCCTCCACTTCTTTTTATCCAACCCAGGTATTAAATTATTGATCCAAGGAGGAAATGTGCTGAGCAAGTGTCCCCGAATGGAACTGAAATAAACCCTTGGGACTGTTTATGAGGTAGAATTTGAGCTCAGTTAAAAAGCTGTATAGCACATGCTGTTCTTCTTATTGACAGGGAAGGAGTTTGGTTTTTTTAGTAAAATCAACACAGTAACACCTGCTTTATAGATTTAGAAAAGAATACAACCCATAGATACTTAAGAGCTGGACATACGCAAATGAAGTTTGAAGTAAATGAAGAGAAGAGGTAGATATGAATTTGGGTGGAAACAGGCTTATTCCAGATAGAAGTTCATAAAAGATTTGAGAGTACTTCTGCATCCTCACAATATCATCGTACTCAGTTCTGGAGCAGTTATTTTTGTTTCTTTACCTTCACAGAGGGAAGAGTGGAGGAAAAAAATATGCTAAAAAAAGGAATCCTCCCATCCCCATCATACAAGTTTGTACGTGTGTGTATGTGCATTCCCGATGGTGTGTACATACAGTAATAAAGCAACAGAAAAAAGAAGGAGGAAAAAAATTAAATGTATCAATAGAGTGCTGCTTGACTAAGAAAGTCTTTGGAAACTGTGGCTTCCAGGAGGCATGCTTGTTTGTGTCTTGCTCGTGAGTGCTGCACTTTCAAGTGGATACTGGGGTGCTTGTTTGGTTTCAAAGATGAAGTGGTAGAACAATCGCTGCCTTTTGATGGTAGGAGATTTTTTATAGGCACACAGGCCAGAGCAGCAGAAAATGAAGCTGATGAAAATTGGCCACAGAAAAAAAAAAAAAAAAGAAAAAAAAGAAAAGGCAGAAACAAAGAAAATTCAGGGCTGGGATTTCCATAAGGAAGAATAAGAAGACTAAGATGGAGAGTAAAATTACTGCACAGAGTAAAAAAATCCCCATGAAATTGCAATATAAAAATACGGGAAAATTATAAGGCAGATAGTAGAAGAGAATAAGACTCAATTAGAGCATTAGAAAGGGATTGGTTCACTGCTACATTTCATGGTATTATCACTAGCACTATAACAGAACTTGCATCCTGAATTTTCAGTCTTTCCATAGACTGTATCGACCTTATGGAGCACAACACACAAACTGTGTATGTTTTTCAGATGCTAACACATGCTGGACAAAGTTCAACAGCTGCTTTCACAAGTGCATGTTGAAAATATGACTGCTGCTGGCATAGTGATTCAAGTGTCTTGAAAAGAACTGCAGTACAGTTTTAACTGCCATCTTCTGCCTCCTCCCCATATTCTTCCTTCTGGCTCACAGAAGGCTGTCAGACACACAAAATCCTCTGGACTTTAACTAATAGAATACAATATCTTATATAAATTACCTTTGACTTCTGAAAGACTTTATTTACAGCTGCTCAAAGCTGCATCTGGAGAGCTTAGGTAGAGGCTATGACTGCCAGATGGTGGCCAGGCTTACCCAATTTGTAAGCTCTCTCATCCTGTGCCTGGGTTTTCAGTGTTACTCCCGACATCACGGTTGCCTGACTCAAGCCAGTACCTCTATGGTCTAAAATAGTAAATACCAAAATAGTAGCAATGTTGTCAGATGAGCCAATGCAGAGCTCTCTGTAGGCTTGGCTCAGACGGAAGATGCTCTTTGCTACAGTTTTTCTGGCTGTTGAAATTAATGATGTAGGTCTTGATCAGTTCAACTGGTTGACAGTTAAGGCCTAATCCTGGGCTGCTTTTCCAGGCAGTGGTATGTTTAAAAGAGTAATGAGGGTTGGTCTGAGTGGACAGAAAAGTGACAAAGCAAGGAGAATGAGGAAAAAAAGGTTAAGTTTCTCAAGTGTATATTTATGTTTCAAAAAGAAAAAATCAACAGTGAGGCTCATGACATCAAGAAATCAAAGCATATACAAGTCCAAAAGGGCTACCTGCTGAAATCCCTGTTACATACCAAAAGATTAAAAAATTATCATTTATAGTTGTAGCTGTGCTAAAGCACATAATCTAGACCAATATGTGCTTAAACTGCTACTTGTAGCTGGAGTAACAAAAAAGACACCCAGGTTTTTCCAGTGCACAGTTTAGGAAAGGCAGAGATATACAAACCGAGTAACAGTACAGATCCTTATGGGACTTCCAGAAAATATTCCTAGTCCCATCTGAAGAAAGGAGTGGTCTCATCCAAAAAGGCTAATTAAAACAGTTATGGTACTCTGGTTATGCTTCTCCAGGCGATTAGGAATACAGGCTCTTGTATTACAGCATGAAGGTGGAAAGAGGCTGATGTTTGCATTTTGTTAGATAGAGTTTCTTTTGCCTTTCTGACCTGCCCTTGGCACAGCAGGGACTGGGGGTATGCTGGCTTTAAGCCACTTCTCTATACTCAGGTCTCTGAGGCCACCTGAGAATCACTAAAGCCTCATCTGCGTCATGATGCTGAAGTGCCAATTCCTTGCAGATAGAGAGGAGATATATATATATATATATATATATATATATATATATATATATATGTATGTATGTATGTATAAATATAAAACCTGGGAAAAGGCAAAGTGCAGAGCTTTAGTACAAGTACTGCAAATCCCATGATAAATATCCAGCAAACCATAGAAGTCAGGCTTCCAACTGTTTTGTGCTGCAAGAATGATTAAAAAATGACTACTGATGAAGATCGAAGATATCTGGCCTCAACTGAAAAGCCTGACACATACCAGCCTGTTAATACGCTTACATGAAAACCATATTCCTTCGTCCACACCACCTGTATAGTTGCTTTGATTGTAGTTTTATGGACACAGGGCCCATAACTTTGCTTTGACCCTGAAGGACAAATGAATGCAAAATGAATCAATATGAAATTCAGAGCAAGCCAGCAAATTCCATCACAACAATTTGGAAAACTCACCAAGTTCCAGCAGGTGTAATATATTAGTACACAATTGTACTGATTCTATTAGAAACTTATGACTAGTCACAACATTAGCTTTGATTTCTGATACTTTTGTATGTAAAGCATTTTGAGATTTAGCGAGGGAAGTCAAATGGGTCAGCCAAAGAAAGTACAATTCAGACACCGCACTAAGGCTAAATGCGTGTTTCATCCACACTTTAGTTTTATTCTGTTTCTAGCTGCTTTCCACCCTTTTCCTGAAGATTGGATAGTGATGTCCTCATTTCTTCTGCTCTTCTACTTGTCATTATTTAAACATTAGATTTATTGTTTTTCTTCCTTTGTGTGTAGAAGCACTTAGTAGCAGCTATTGCTTTTTAATGTAAATTATATTTTTAGAAATTATGACCCAGAGACACAAATTTAGAACTTGAAGGACCAATTCAGAAAACATAAACACCTATAAAATTTGATCTGAACTTAATTCAGATACAAAAAATTCTAATCCAACATTTTAAACCTCTGTAACAAATTTGGCTATTAATTAATATGAAATGGCTTGCTAAGAGAAAACATAGTTATTCATTCACATCATATCATTGATATCTTACCCAGGGAAGAGGTTGGAATCAGATATATTTCTGAGGTCTAGCCCTTTTCTTGTCTCTCTTCTGTTTTGAAGTGTAGCTTTTTGCTGTAGCCCGGATTTGTTGCTCATGAAAACGTCTTGGTCTGCATGCTATGTGTTGTCACTTGCCCACATTGTTCTTTGCCTCTCATTTCTCCTTGCTTCCTGTTTCTCTGGCCTGTGAGTAAGGGAATTACAACTTACTCCTATGCCCTGCAACCTGAGATTTAAGTATTATGGATGGTGATATAAAAGAGGGTCTCATTCCCTTTTATTCCTCCCAGCATATGACCTCAATCTCCATCCCTTAGATAGCTGATTATCCAGATCCCCTGACTCTCTTGCACTGTATAATCCCTTCTTCATTTCACTGAGGCTGCTCATGGAGTAAAACAGGATTTTCTTTAAGTGGAGTGGAATTATCTAGCTTGCTCAAATAAATGACATATATTTAGCAAGACACTGGGTTGATGAAAACGTGATTGTGATAAGCTGTGCTAAGGGTTGTGAATCTAGAGGCTTATTTATCCCATTTGCATTCTAAATAAAAACTTGTTTTTCCCTTTTTTAGTTCAAGATATCTGAGGCTACTCTCATACAGTTCTAAAAAGATGCATGAAAAATTAGCAAGGGACTTATTCTGAGTAAGTAGATCAAGAGTGGGATTTGTTCTTCATGAGGGAAAGAAATAACACAGCTTGCAGGAAATTGATCAATGCCTCCAGAGCCATATTGTGAATTTTTCTTCTTTCATCTTTACACATGGAAATAAAAGGGCCTATCTGTTTCAATTGGAGTTTTATAGGTATGTTTTACAGCACTGGCTGAGTTATCTGTCTCCTTGTTGGTGAGGAGGTGGATAATTCCCTATCTGAAAGTGTTTGTATTTTTACGATCAGCTTTTTTGGGCAAACATCAGAAGTGACCACAATCTCAGAACACAAGGAAGAACATAAATTGGTAGAAAAACACAGCATAATAGACCTACTCATATTGTGCTCAAGGGGACTCCAGGGACCAGCCAATCCATACAAGAAGAATAGTGTGAGCTAGATGGGACCCTGTATGATTAATCACCAGAGCAATGCAGATTTAGCACATTAGGTGAAAAGATAAATGTGTAAAACGCTGTGTCAGAACCCATGGAGTGGCCCACACGGTAATTCAGGGTCAGTAATTGAACTTCACTCTAATTATCCTGGGGAGATAATATTAACTTATAGTTGAGTGTGAAAGAGAGAGTCCATAATTCATCACTCGATGGGGCTGCTCATTGCATTGTGTTATTGAAATATGATGGCTCCATTTTTATCCTGTCATAATGACAACTGATGTGCTTATTTTCTTTCTCTGTGCCTCCAGGGGATGATGAAATAGTAAGCAAACATTCTTTCTGGTGAAAGAACAGCACTTTATCACACTGGCTTCAGCTCTAAAAAAGCATTCATAAATTCAGAAACAGTTTCTAGAACCAAGGATGGGCATTTCCCCTTGTATTCTGGTTGTAGACAGCTAACCCAAATAAAAGCCACTGCCTTTTCTCTTTATGACATGCAATTTTCCCTTCCCCACTTATCATGTTTTTCAGTTTCTTAAATTTTCTCTGAAGTTTCCTTTCCATTTCTAATTTTTTCTGGGTTACAAACTTCCAGATGAAATAATTTGTAGCACAGAGGTTGCTGCTAGTACCCAACAATGGGTTCTAGAAACTGGAGTACATCCATTTTCTGTTTTACTCATACATAGTTTTCATTCAAGTTCTTTTCAAAATATATCGGTGTTTTCATCATCAAGATTTTTTAAATCAGCCCGAGTCTGACTATCTTCAATATTTTAAAAGTATTTTTAAATTGTTCAGATTATTTCTGTGTCAAACTTCCCAGATTTGCAAAAATTTTCTCCAAGTGACCTATCAGACTACAGAATTTACCAGGATTTAGGTCACAGATTTCAATTGCAGATTTATCCTATTGGCATAAGGCACATTACAAAACAAATAACTGGATATTTCTTTCATACCACTGTGTAGCTTCTTCTATCCTGTTTAAGCAGAAAAGTCAAGAATACTCCACATGAACCAAATCTGTTTCATGCCCATGACTGCACATTCATGCATATTTGCATTAGGTCCTTACTTAGTCTTATAAGGCTTTAAGAAGACACAAGCTGGACTGGACAAAGAGAAATAAAATATTTAGGAACTCTAATAAAAATGCCAGAACAAGGAACAAAGAGATTAAATTCTGGAAAAGGAAATTCTTGTTACTGAATATGGAGTGATAAATGTTGTGAACACTGCTTGGGTGATGTACAGTGCACTGGTGATGTTGAAAAGAGATCACATATTTTGGATTATAGACTTAAGTCATACTTTCACTGCTGCAACATCCTTTGTAATGGATGACAAATGATAGATGCTTGACATAAAAAAGATTCAGATGGAATTCATAAGGCAAATTGCAGCTTAATACTTATAGAAACATCAGTAGATTTTAATGAAGCTTGTTATTTATTTTTTTCTTGCCTCCCAATGGAACAATCAATGTCTTTGGTTATGCTACAGTGGTGAGGGTGACTACCTTTTCCTGACAAATTTGTAGTGCATGCTTATACTCCCCACAGAATGTGTTGAAACTCTTCATATTGCTTTGGCTGGAAAAAATTACAAAATCAGGAAAAAAATTTCAAGAATTTATAACAGGAATGCTCTGGCACTTGTATCACTCTCAGCATTTCTGGATAGACAAGACTGAAATACAGCTGAAGGATAGCTTGAGCAACTGATTGCCACTAACATAATAGTGAATAAGATAAAAACTGGTTTTCCTTTGGTTCCACACAGTTGACCCCTGAAAAGACTGCACTGTAGCAAAAGTAACATGAAATCTATGCCAGTAGAAATAAAGTTGACAATGATGGGAGATGGTCATTATGAGGCAAATGGTAGATAGAAAGTAAAGAAAGTATGAAATGTTGGAAAAAAAACCAAAACCAAAACTGAAAACAAAACAACTTGTTTTACTGGAAGGAAAAAAGGCAAAAAGAAGTCAGGGATAATGTGTCTACACTTTGGCAGCTACATTCACTTTAATAAATTCAACTGGGCAAAGATATGGGCTTGAACACTATCCTGACGTAGTATACCTGTTTGATTCTTGGCATGTTTCTTGTTATGGTTTTGACACAGATTAGATAACTTTCTCTCAGAAAATGGCCAGGCACTGTTCCAGGATGAGTCAGGGCCAGTAGTTCCTCCACAGACAGCATGGACAGCTCAAAGATTTTTTGGAGGGTAGCAGAGTGGGGACAAGGCAATAAGGGACTTCAGCCTCATGGATGTGAGCTGTGGAGAATTTCTATGCGCTTTTTGATACTTTAGAGTGCAGTATTTAACAAAAGTGAGAACAAAATGAGTAAAATTTCTTTCCAAATTTAAAAAATCAAAATCCTGACATTCATCATTCCCATTCCAGATGCCTTAGCAGTTAAGTTCAAAAGTATAAAGTGGAGGATGAGAGAGGATGAAGTCTAACTCAGTCATTTGTAGTTGTGGATGCATAAATGGCTCTAGAGTACAGGGTTCAGGATTCATTACACTCCTTTTTAGTCTGAGGCAAACTGACAGCAGGGTGTTTGCTGTGCAATCTTCAGTAACCAACTTAAATTTTAACACATAAAATGGATGGCAGTTTTCACTTCAGAACTGTGACAAAAGGATGTAAGGATGAACAACATTATGGAGTGTCTATTGTGCCAGGTGCAACTTTATTTCACATGTAAAGCTTCTACTTTTGGTATAGTATTGTCTTACTCTAATTGGCACCTGTTTTTTAACTTTAGTTTATTGCCTTCCACAGACCTTGAATAGTTATTCCTTTAAAGACAACTTTCAGTATAAACACTGATTTTTGATCATGAAATCAATACTACAGAAACAAAGTAGTAAGGACAGTCACTGTGAAACAAAAGACAGAACTGGCACATGCTCATCAAAATGCTACTGCTGTGTTCTAGTGGCAGAAAACATAACCATTGCAGTAATGGTGAAGATTTAGAAAGTGACTTTTCAATATTTAATACATCATGTGGACTCAGATTGCACTTAATATTTGCTATGCATAAAACCAGAAAAAAAATCACATTCATTTGGTAACCAAGGAAATTATTTTATCTAGGTCTGATTTTATTCTTAAATGCACATATTTTTCTTGTAATATTAAAATTTGAATATTTTATACTTGATTATCCAAATGTGATTTTTTGCACCTTTGTTATGTTTCTTATAACTATTTTTAAACAGAAACGTATTTTGCACACAAACTGTGCCTTTTTCATTTCTCATGCTTTAATATCAAATTATCTTCAGAAAGCTTTCTGACATGGTTTTCTTAAATGCAATGCTTTACTATGCACATGCAATTCTGTATACTATGGGTGTACAAAATTTAAATCTGCAGAGTGAGGAGGAAAAAGCTACAGGTACATGTAAAAGATCATCTTAGCTCCTGTAACACATCCTTTCCTGTTGGACTGTTGGACTATCTGATTTTAGATCAAAGAAAAAGCACTCAGAGTAAACTTCCTCAAAGCTTTCATACGAATTCATATTAAGTTACATATCCGGATATAATGGAACCTTTCTGAAGCATGAAATAATTGCATGTACCCTTATGTCAAATAAAAATGGTTAGAGTATTGAGTTAATTAAGCCACTGATCTGTACCAGCGGCTATGTTCATCATCTTAGGTTCCTGCTGTCTTTCAGAATAAGTGGGCTTCTGTGTATATCATCCATCTCTAGTATTTCGGAAGTCCTACAGTCAACATAAAAAAATGAAAATAAAAAGTATAGTGATGTTTTCCACTAGTCTCAGAACCTCATAACCTAATCTGTTTTATCATTTTTTAAAAATGGCTACATTTACGTTTACTGACTCTTGTATACAAGTCATAATGTCAAGAAATCCATTTGCTCTTTAATAAAACTTATCATAATGTCTGAAGGCTTGATTTATGGACAGGTCTGTTGTCACCTTGACTGCCTTAACCCTTTCGTTTACTGCAAGAATTCCAAGACAGGTCACAATATTTACACTAGGTCAGAATAATAACAGGATAGTGGTCTTAGACAATAGTCTATTTGTCTCATTTAAATAATGAACATCATTGGTCAAAATTGCAGACTGAAACCATAACACACAAAAAATGATAAAACATGACCATCCAGGATATGAAGAACCAATACTGACAAAAATTATGACCTACTTGTTCCAGTTTGCTAGCCAACTATTTTTTGTTATTATTTTCAAAATAGACTCCAGCAGTATCCAGATGATCATGAGACATAAAATGAAAATATTTTTCTTGTACCAGTTCTCACAAAAGAATATTACTTATAATAAGCATGAGGGTATATATGATGCTGTTTTTCTCATGCCATAGTGTATTTATGTTTTTTTCCTTGCTGTTTGAAAAAAAAAATAAGGCATTTCAACTCCTTAAAGATATTCACTGTGAAATTTAAGTCTATAAATACAATCAGATACTCCTGTGTGCAATTTAAGGACTTGTAATATGATATCAGCATGCCAAAACTTGTTTTGGACGAAGGACACAAAGGCAATGGTACACCTACCTTTCAGCGTTCAATTCATGAAATTCAGCAACCTAAGCTGGAAGCCTGTTTTCCTTCCACAATGAATGAAAAGAAGTAAGCACTTAAGATTGGAGTTTCTAATGTTGAGTGGTGAGTAGGCAGGAGGAAAAGCCAGCAATCAGGAAGCACAGACTTGATGCATCCCATGTACTGAGGTCAAAAGTCCTACTTTTGACATCTGCCTTGTGTATATCCACGTGTAGGCATCTCCATGTACCTAGCATTCAAACAGCAGTGACCTACTGACCAACTGATGCAAGCGTAGGGCTCCTGCAACAGAGTTTAGTGCTGCAGCCCTTTCACAGTACGTCCTCTAGCTGATGCATTCTGCCCAAGATCACCAGGGCTCCTTCTTTAAATGATGCACAATACCTCTGGAAAGCCTGTGACACAGTGTTTTGCATACACACAGTGCTGCATGACCAATAATACCTGTGGTGTGACCGTTTCACACCTGGTCATCTCCTCATGTCTCCCATAGCACTCTGTGCGTCTCAGGCCTTAAGATGCCACATAATAAGGTGATCTCTAAACAATGATGACAGGAATGCTGCAAATTGCCCAGAGCTCGGCAATTACACATGGTCCTGAGCTGCGTGCCTCTAGAAAACTGGAATACATAGCTCAAAGCCCTGACTTGGCATAGGCATCTAAATTGAGTGCATATAATTGTATCCATATTTTCTTATTGAACATAGATAGATGAGCAGCTGGTGATAGTCTGAGGGCACTGCAATTCCCACATTTCCGGACAGAATGTTTTCATCTACCATAGCTGAGGAATTAAATTTTCCAAAGCAGAATTTGGGTAAGAGTATTCTTTCAGAAGCAGCAAAAAATAACAAGTGCTCCAAACATCCTATTTAAGCTGGTCCACAATGCTTCATGAACACTGCAATAACATACCAGATTATGCCTATAACAGGAAACATTTCATTTTCCAGTAGAATACTTTAACTGATGAAGTGCAAGCACAGTAGCTAAAACAAAATTTTGGATGCAGCCAATCTTCTGAAAATTAATGTAGTGCTTCAACATTGTAATAAGATTGCAGTTCTTATTACAGATATGACACTACCTGTTAAGGCTATGTCTTCCATTTAGTATTTAAGAGTTGTATCATGTAAGTAAAATGGGTAATCTGAGATTTTAGATAGAAAGTCATACTACCACATAAAATGAGACATAAAGTAAGAAGCCTAACAGCGACTTTAAAGTAATAAATGTGCCTGCAGATTTTCTCCAGAGATGTATTCCTCCCCAGAGTAAAAAAGGACCTCTCCAACCTGCACACCTAAAGATATGCATGAAGTAAATCACACATTTAATATCTAGATGGCCAGTTTTATCTACTTTCTTACCACACTCTGATTGAATTTGCACTATAGAGGCTCAAAGTTTTTGTCAAATGTACTTTTCACAAAATACTCTGTTTAATCAATTATTTTTTGAGTTAATATTTTCTGGTGTGGTGGTTTCTGTCTTCCAGAGCACTCTGATGATAGAGAAAGAAGGAGAGAAATCTAAGCCAAGAAATACTGTTGCTTTTGCTCCAAAGAACACAGCTTTATCACAGTTCTGTCTTGGGAAGGCGAGTGACAGTTTGTTTCAATATGGACAAAGCATAAATTCTGAAGCCTCAGATAGAGCTGTGAAATAGAAGTTTATGCATGGACAGTTCCAAGAGTAAGCAATCATGAAAAGGTATGTGGTTCTTGGGGAACCTTGCAGCCACCTTGTATCTGTGTAGCTCAAAATGGCACCTGTATGACATGCTACTTCTCATTTTCCTTGCTTTCTTTTTGAATAAAAGGGTAATGTTCATAACATTTATTAAAATAGTAGATGTTTCAAACCTGCATTTCATTTTTAATCAGTTCTAAGAATGTTCCTTCATATAATAAGTCAGCAATTCCTTCAGAAATCAATGGAAAATGCTCAGAGCTATTATTATCTTGACAGCATATTGCAAGATTAGTAGAACAAATTCGCTATGTTTATAACTACCTCATGCTGGCATTTGATTCCCATTTGTCTTTAAAATGAAAATAAAGAAAAGTATTTGCACACTTACTCTTAGTTTCTGCCTCTCAAGCGCAAATCATTCTATCAACTACAATATTATTTTCTTCAAAGTAATGACAAATTTCCTGTTAAAGAAATTTTAAAGTTCAAATGGATTTTAGGTAAATGGCATGAAAAAAGTAAGTGGAAAAAAAAAAGTGATTCAGTTAACACCATACTGACAAAAAAGTATATGAGAATTAATGTGCCTGTGTCATAGTCTACTTTTAATGGCTAAATTCCTAACCAGCATCTACTTCATTTTGGATGTAATTACACATCTATTTGGGATAATTAATTTTAGTTATAGATCTGTTTAGAAATGTGGAGACACAGAAACACTGACAGGAGGCCTAAATAATCTAATGTGATTTTCTCTCTTTCAGACTCCCTCCAATTTATCCACAGTTTTTTGAAAGTGGCATGTTTAAAATGTAAACTACTCAGGATGAGGATTCACTATTAGCCAATACATCAGAAGGATTATGCCAGTTCTTTGTCCAGCTGCATTTTTATTAACGCTTTCCAAAAGAGTATTTGTAATTTTTTGCACCAGCATAATATCATTGATTCATTTCCAGTATGTGACCACTATAATACCTAGACTTTTCCTGTGAAACTTATCCTGCATTTGAATAATTGCACTATAGCTTAAAGCATATTTTCTTGAAGTAATCTTTGTTGTGTCCTATTGTTTCAATGATATTTCTCTAATCTTTGAAGAGTATTTTTAATTCTAATTCTGTTCTTTAAAGTACTTAGTCTCTCCAGATGATATTAACTGTAAGTATAGTTAAGTATACTGTCTTCCACCATCCAGGTCATTAATAAAAATATAGAATTGTGCTGTGTTCAGAACAGTTACCTGAAGAACTTCTCTTGAGAAAATGAAACACAGAATCTCTCTGAGTACATTTTCCAACTGATTCATATGCAGTAGTTTTCATTAAAACTTGTTTATTTTGATATGGCTTATAAGTATGTCAAAAAAATAGAGTGGGAAAATCCTCAGAATGATCAAAAACCACGCCAAATTCCTGACCCACAAGTCTATCATTCTTTCATAGATATAGATAGATATAGATAGATTAGATATAGATATAGATATAGGTATAGATTATATAGATGATATAGATCAGAGAGAGAGAGGGTTAAAGTGCTTTCTTCTTTTCAAGTCCATGTTGTCTGCTATTTGCCTCCTTATTGTATTTCACATGATTACAGATAGTTTGATTATTTCCTGATGTGCTTTTTTTACCCCCACAAGAATTAGATGTAAGTAACTAATGTGTACCTTCTGCTCTCTGTTTTCTTCTTTTTAAATAAATGAATCACTCTTACTTTTTCCACTCTCAAAAATATCTGCTTAGGTTTTTCGTTATTTTATTTGAAGATTATCAGATCCAAATGAGTTGAAAACCTCTGTCTTATCTAAGTACTCTCATTTGTTCCTCTGTTGTTCTGGATTGTCAACTTGTTTTTTTCTTTTTTTCCCTCCACAATTTTGCTAGTAGCAAATGGTGGCTTGTTATTTTAGTGTCTTATGGAGATCCATAAACCATTAAAATATTTGACCTTCTAAGTATATTTTGTTAATACCTTTCCCTATTCATGAAGAAGATGACCAATGATATTCTTAGTTTTCCTTTTACTATAAATTTATATTTTCCGCATTACCAGTGCCCTTTTTTGTTAGTTGCATCTCATTTTGTGTCTTGACATTTGGGATTTTGTCCTTATGTCTTTGTTCTGTGGTTTTAAACTTATTGTTAGTAAGCTAACCTAGTTTTTGTTTCCTGCACACTTTCTTCATACAACACAGATCAATGGAAAACTCACAATTCCGTGAAGTTTCCCATCTGTTTGTCTTTCCTTTGATTAATTTGTGTTTGTGCTCATAAGAAAAAGTCAACTATACTTTGTATCTTATTTTCTTACATTTACCTCCAACAGTTACCCTTCCTCTGAGTATGTATATCTTCCCGATAGCTTGATTTCCTTCTTCTTTTTTTTTTTTTCGTATGCCATTTTATCTCTTTCCCCTATTAGGTCTTGAATACTGTTGGTTTATGTTTATTCACAATGATATGGCCTTTCACCCTTACATTCTTATCCAATGACTCCATGTTGGCAAAAATAACTTCTAACCTGCTGTATCATTTCCCCAACTCTCCCATTCCTTTTGAAAGCAAATTGTGTGCTCTGAATGATTTTACCATCTGTTCACAGAGAGCCTTATCCACCTGAACTTCTTTACATTTTGGACTGTTGTAATCAGATAGTTCTATTGTTCTCTTCCCTGTTCATGTCTACTCAGAGATTTTCAGCAAGCCTCTCCCCTTTTATTTTCTGTCTTGGCAAGTGCGTGTACCCTTGATCTTCAAAGTAATACTCGTCCTTCTTTTCATTACCTGCCTTTCTGGTACAAGCTATTACTCTTTTATATCAACATTCCAGTCATAGGAATTATCCTACCAAGTATTTATTATACCAATTAAGTCAAAAACTTGATCATCTAGTGAGAATCTCATCCCTTCTTTTTTCCCTGTATTTCTTGCAGTAGTATACCTATATCAGGATGTTTTGCAGACTACCATACTACTTCTGATATCCTTGTATTATCTTAATAAGAAAAGTTCTGTTCCCTTTCCCCAGTTACAGGGGTTTTTCTGCACTAGTATTTCTTAATGTCACCTGGCTGTTGGCATTATTCAGCTACCCCTCCTAGTTCTGTAAATGCCCATTGAAAGCTCTTTTCAAGACATGGTTTCAAAACTAGGTTTGGAAGACAATAGAGTTTTATGCAAAACAAATTATCAGTCAAAGCGTTCTATTATTTCAGAGATCATAATTGGATTTTTTTGTTATATAATTATTTTGCTCTGGGGTGAATACTACAGTTTTCTTATGTCACTTTGTTTTTAGAAAGAAATTCTACACTTTTTCTAAGTGTTCAATGCTTCAATTTCATACTGAAGTGCCACCAGACTGCTTGGACTTTCATTCTGTCGTTACCTTTCACTTGCTTTTAAATTACTGAGTTAGCGTCTCTTTTTGGCACCTAGCTCTCCACAAGTACCTCAAAATTATTACCAAAGAAGACTATGTCGAATTGAGGAATTTCTCCTTCCAAAGTTATACAAAGAAACCAAGCTCTCAATGACACGTGTATTTAAAGAGAGAATTCTTATGAATGTGCTATACCAATTTGATTTTAATTATTATATATTAATTAAATTATCTATCTAATACATAATGTTGTGTCCATAAAAATGTACATAGAGATAGGCTGTCATGTCATACATTTATGCTATAAATCAGTATATACATCTATCAAGTATTTTTTAAATTGTTTTTTTCATTGCTGTTCCTTTGACACCACATTTCCTTTACACAAACATATAAACATAAAATAAATTATTTTGCAAAATAAATAATAATTTACCTGTAAAAATGTCTCTCTACTGTACTATCTTACCACTTACTTAAAATAATGTATCAGCAATGGCATACACAACTATCTAAAAATACAGCAAAAGATGATTTTAGAAGTAAATTGGATCACTTGGTTTTAGAGTTTTAATAAATTTATCTTTGTTTCCAGACATAAAATTAAAACTTTCTAAGTAGAAACCTTTGTGGAGATCAACAAGGATAATATACGCTTTACATAGGCAATAGGCATGTGGTCATCACTTTAAGAAGTGGTAGAAGAGGGCAACACAGAGTGCAAATAGCAATATGCAGCACCTCTTTCCAGTTTTCTTTATTCTTTTTACCTTTGAGTCCAATCAAAGTGCTTCTTTTGTTTTTAAGATATTAAAGAACCAAATTGAATTTATGGGAAGCTATCACAAACTTTCATGATTAAATATGCTACAGATACAAAATGCTGTGGCTTATAAAATTAGTGACCTTTTAGTAAAGTTAGTGACAGAGAGCTCGAAAACCAAACTTCTGCAAGAAAACTAGAATTGACATGACAAAGGGCTGGCATAATGTCTAAGGTATTGCCTTTTATTGTATTTGATACATGTTCAGATATGTTTGACATGTCTGTTTTCCCATCTCTCCTCGAATAGCAGCTGTGCTTTGATGAGATAGAACACCTATTTCCAGCCTTTTTTTTTTATTATTCTTCTCACCAAACTGAAAAAAAATCTGACAATATAAAAATAGCCTTCCTATCCACTTGAACTAAGAGTCCAAGTTTCACAGTTTTGACAGAAATTTCTGACAAATTAATTAATACTAAAGTAAACAGTTACCAAGAACATCTGTCTGCAATAGGAATGCTCCTGATTGAGGCTTTTATTTACTTTACACTCGTATCTACTTAACCTTGTTTAACCTACCTATCTATCAAGAACTATACTACTATGCATAGTGACTAGGCTTTCATCTAATAGAAATTTTGAACCTTGGAAAAATGAAATTTATGTATTTTTCATTATGTCCCCATAAAGCTTATAACTCAGTGAATGATGACACAGGTTTAACTGATGAACTGATGTAAGAATCTGTTATCACTTAGGGGTGTTAGTGCTTAAGTCAAATATCTGGTCATCCTGTCAGTACTTCTCAAATTTCTAACTTGAAAAAATCCAATCTTTCTGTACCTAATCCTGCTATACAAACTTCTTTGTATAAACAAATTTTAAAGGGCTTCCTAGTGTTGCTTTCCATGTAGGAAAAAAGGCTGTAGTAAAGGTAAGAATTTAACAAATTCAGTGAAATCTTGAAAGTATTTTGCTTCAGGCTGTATGATATTAGGAAAGTTTTGGCTGACTGGTTGGTTGGTGTGAGAGACTGCCCACTAAGGATTAAACACTGTCAAAATGCAAAATAAAGCCAGTTTACTTCATTTTGCATGGAGCTTTTAAAGCTGTGGTCTAAGGAATGTGTTTTATTAGCTTATAACCACCTGTCACTTCAAACTATATAAACCATTTGCTAGAGAGAACAATTAAACTGAAAATTCTGAGAATATCATTTTAAGAATGGAATGATAAACAACAAGGGAAAGGAAGTTGATATAGAGAAATATTTATATCACAAATTAAACCCACCTTATTTACAATTATTAACACTGAAATTCTCTCAGATTTTACAGTTGTGAACAGATGCAGATATTTTGATTCTGAAATTATTTTATGCTGTATATGAGTTCATTTATGGACATGCTTTTGTGACTTGAAAGTGGTTATATATTTCCAGTTTTTATTTTTTATTTCTGTTGGCCTTTCACTTTGAAACAAGACAGGTTAAACAAGAAAATTATGCATAATTCAAAACACTGAAATCAGAAGACAATGAAAATCCTACAGAGGTTTTTTTCAGACAATTCACAGTATTAGTTGTTTCCTCTCATTTGCTAATTTGCAAAATTTTTTTCCATGGGAAGAGGCAAGAGCTTATATCTCTTCCCATTCTAGGACAACAGTTATAAAAGTGTAAATTGATGACAAAAAAAAAATGAAGATGTTTACACTGACGTTTTCCTATGGAGATTAACAGACAAAGATGAAGAACATTTTACCTTGATACTATAATGTGGTAACATTTCTCCTACTACATTACACAGCTACTTTACATGGTTTGTTGTTTTAAGTTTACAAAAATAATTTTATTCTTAGATTATTTTGTTAGTGTGTCTGTTGATATGCTTAGGTCTTACAGCAAAGTAACATTTCTATGTAAATTTAAGACAACATCCTAATAATTTTATTTAAGTAGAAGAATTTGTTAGCTTCTTGGAACTTCATACAGTGTTTGTTGAATAGAAATATGAAAAGAGGTAAATCAGTTATGAATAAAACAGTCTTCTCAGGACCATCATGAACATGTACATTTAAGCTAATCACTTACTGTTTAGTTCCTTATGCTTACAAAGATGAGGTAGACTTCAGAGTACACTTAAATGCTTTCTTACTCCAGATTCTGAGACTTGGTTTGTTCCCTCCAACTGTGAAAAAGTCTAATAAAAGTATGTTCTAGCACATTTCATTATTTTCAAGCTACACCATTTCAGTTAATACTTTGTTTCAGTGAACATAGCAACGATAGATCATTTCATAGTTTAAATGGTTTTTTTCCCTTATTTAGGATTAATAGTCTAAATCCTAGTCTTAGGTGTAAGGTATACATGTGGCACATGTAAACAGTCGCAGACCCACTCAGTGAATAGCAACAAGTCTTACTAGGTTGGAATTCGTCTCTCCTACCAATAAGTTTAGTCCTTCAGACATGGTAAGTCACATCAAGGGGTTTTGTGTAGTGCTCAGGCTCCTTAGGTCATTTAGCTGTTCTTTCTGATACAATTATCTTTTGATGTTCAACTAGAGATAGCTTCTTTCTCGTACAACCCTATATTCAAGGGAATACAGTTTACATTCAGCTTCTCTCCATACTGTCATTAGAGGGATACTGGATTGCATGTTTGGTAGAGGTCTAACCTCTAACATAGCTCTCAAAATGTTGGAGATGACAGACAAATACATCTTTACGGCCCCTGTAGCAAGCAGATCAGTGTTTTCTTGACAAAATATTCTGGACTTCTATAATTACAGAATTCTTTACCTCATTAAAAGCCACTTCACTACTGGCTCAGTTAGATAAGACGTGTGAGAAAAGCAGCCATTCCAGAGTGAAAGTTTAAAATAATATCTATCTAAGCACTTGAGGATGAGGCAACACAAGCAGGGATGAGAAATCATTACACTGCAGGACAGAACACAAAGATTTTTTGATTTTTTTTTTTTTTTTTGTGAAATGGAGAGTTTTATCAAACTTGCATTGCATTCAAGTTAAAAGAAATTTTTATCAAACAACATGCCCAAGCAAAAAGAAACAGTGGTGTGTCAGTGAAACTTGGATCTTTCTTCTGTGCTCCATGAAGTTCTGTGAACACTCCATGGTAAAACTTCTTCTGTTCACTGTCTGTCCATGCACAGAAAATTTGGAGAAGGAGTGTGACAAAACTATCATTTATATACTTTCAGCTTCCCCAAAATAGAGTCTGTAAGTTTATAGCAACCTGTAGCCAAAAAAAAAAAAAAAAAAAAAATCCTTGTGTAATAATTTCATATTAGACACTCATTAATCTATGCAATAATAAAAATAAAAATAAACTGTTCAGGGTTCAATGACAATAAAATTTGGTTTCTGACTGAATAAGAAAATAAAATATTAGATCTAAAACTTCCGGTGCTATCACATTCCCTTCAAGGCAGAAGACAAATTAGGAAAAAAAATAATGTCAGCTGCAAGACATTTTTATAGATTTATAATTTTAAAAGACCTTTTAGGAGTCAAGTGGACAGAAGAGTGGTAGGGTTGCCAAAGCTACATGATAATTGCACTTGATAGCAATATCCCTCTTTGGTCACATACTAGGTGGTAGACAGCACACTAGCAGCAGTATCTTAAGACATTTTGTGTGGAATGGCAGGGTAACTTGTGTGAAATGCCTGGCAGTGTAAATTTAGCTATTATTTCAATGAATGTTTCCCATGTTACAATTATTCTATATAGATAGTAATTTAGCCAGTTAAGTCTGACAGGTAAAGTAAGTAAAAAGAGGAATTAAGCTCTTTATGTTCTATCCATTTTATGCACATGACAGCACTAGAAATTTTGCAAATAGAATTTTTGTGAAATATTTTGCAAATATAATTTTTTAATCTGAGTGTTGCTGTAGCATTTACCTTGATTCCTCCCTGTAACTGTAGAGGAAAAAAAAACAAAAACAAAAAAACCCAACCAAACAAAAAAACCCTGCAGCATATAATTTTTCCATAGTTTTGTGACTAGAAAAAATGCATATTTTTATATTTTGGTCAATAATCAAACAAGTTATAGCAGGTTTATTTCATGATGATTAGAACTTTAGACTGCAAATTTGTAGGTAGGTGTGTTTGCATGTCTACATGCATATGTACCTATATATATCTGTATGTGTTTGTGTGAACATATTTGCAAAGGAATAAAGCTTTCTTTTAATAGAATAAGTTTTCTTAATTATCATTTGGAACAGAAGTGAAGGCATACGCCATGATTTTTGAACTGTACTGAATTTATCTGGAAGTCAAACTCTTAGCAGTATCTATGTACAGGAAACCTTGTTTCACACAGCGAGCAAAATAATAAATAAATAAATAAATAAATAAATAAATAAATAAATAAATAAATAAATAAATAAATAAATAAATAAATAAATACTGCTACCTCTGATCAGCTCTGCCATATTTTCCAAAAGCCCATGAACCAGAACAGTGGGTTAAAAGGAAGTTGACCTGACACATCCAGGTAGACTGATAAACTGAGCTGAAAACATTTCATCTTGCAGCTGATGCGAGGTGAAGCATATATGACAAATTGTAACGGCTGCAGGGTAATGGATCACCTGTAAGGGCTCAGCGTTTGCTCACTAACTGGCTCGTGCTCTCTCTCCTGCTTTCTCCCACACATGGCAAGTAACTTTCCCTTCACGAGTCTTAGGGTTGCAGGGGAAAATCACAACTTTGGCAAATCGTTCAGCACTCTCTACAAAGCAAAAGTGCAATGTCTTTGAACGTATGCCTTCACAATGGGACAGGCTGTGCATTCAGTCACAGCCAGTCTCCCATAAATTCTCACTTTGGGACAATGCATGCATGTTTGGCTGGTATTGCTGACCCTGCCTCTAAAGAAAGCAATGCCTGCAGCCTTGTTAGTCTTGAGAAATTGTTTCTAGTGGGATATAATCATCAGCTTTCACTAGTTATCACAGAAGAAATGTGTGATAACTCCTTCATTTCTATTTCCTAGAAATGAAGGAGTCCTAAAGAAAACTGTCACCAGCCATGGAAAAGAAGAATGTCATACACATGCAACTCAGAAATACTGGATAGGGTTTGCTTAGAGCCATGAACTCTCTGTCACACCTGCTTTAACTTTAGTGCTAACCTCCATTATACCTAAGAGTAAAACTTAATCTCTGTTTTGCTGCATTTCCCTATATTGCAACGTACAGTTTTTCTGCATTCAAACTTATAAAATTCAATTCACAATTTATAGCAACATAATTAAACTGGTATAGCTTAACATGTAGACACACCAAATAAACTTATCTTGTCCTATATAACCATTTTCATAGGGTACTATTTTAGAATAACAGATGCAAGTGAAATCGAGGCCAGATAAGATTAAGCTCATTAACAGTAACCACACACAAAAGTTTCCGCAAATATTCTGAGTTAAAAAACTAAAAATATGTTAAAAAAAAAGAAAGTTTTAAGAGATTTGCATGTGTTCCTCTAAATGAGCAATCTTCACAAACATCAGTAATGTTTTCTGGTTTCTATTCTTCTAACAACTTGGCTCCAGGTTTGCACGAAAGTTCTCCATGGAAACATATATCAGACAAAATAGGTTAAAACCTATGCATTTTCTTTTATTTGTAAAAGTAATTTCCTAACATACAACCAAAAAATCTGTGAGTAGCTTACATAGATGTTCAAATACATTCCAGGAATATTCTCCATTTTTCCTCTTCTTTGTTTGTTTTCTAGATCTTAATTCTAAATGGTTATTGTGTGGATTATATTTTATCTCTTATTTCATCTAAACAGAGGCCAAACAAATATATTTTCTCTCTGCAAAACACCACAGACTAAATTCACTTTTTCTTAAGTTGTAAGATTGTTTGCAGAGCTGGTAAACTGAATGAAGTGTTAGTCACCATGAAACCAAATGACATGACAGACATCCTCTGTTGACTTTCTCTACCTTGAAGCTTTTAATCTGACACAGCACATGCCTTGTCTCTCACTTCCACACAATCAATCAAAATTACTGACATTGCTCTGCTATAAAAGTGATTTTAGTGAGAAAAAAAAAAATATTTCAAGATTTTATAATGAATATGTTAAAAATAAAATTATTTTTCCAACCAGATTATTTTGTATCAGCTGAAAATGAATGCACAAGTAGCAACTGGAGATTCGGAAGAGAAGAAATACAATATCAGGTTATCACTCATTGCTACTATCCTCTTAATCACCTCATACAGCCAAACTGAAAGATCTACTTTTCAGTATTTTCACATTATATATTGCAAATTTCCACATTATTTGCATCTATAAAGAAAGCAAGCAACAAAATCCATCAAAGACAGAGTTGGTGACAAAATGTATTTTCAATATTTAGATTTATTTCAGTGTTTGGGCAATATTGGACTTCAACTGATAGTGAACCTGCAGCCTAGGTAGTCAAATCTGGCATACGTAGAACGTTAAGTAGGATAAAATTACAGATATTTGCATAATTAAAACAAGCATAACTGAAACAAACCAAAAGAAATGAGTCAGGTTTTGGTGACTAGATTAAGAAGAAAATCAGCAATTATTGTCTGTGGTTTAAGATCAAGTTTTTCATTATATTTTCTCCTTTTGCCCTGCTGAGTGAGAGAGATGTTTGATGGGCACATGGCAGCCAGACAAGGTCAATCCACCACAATATCACATAGCAAACTGGAATTACAGAATTTCATCACCATCTAAATTAAATTATTGGTCAATTAATAAGAAGGAGAAAGAGATTCAGTGAAAAATTATGGAGAAGACAACTTGAGAAGAAGAAAAATAAGTTAGAAAAAGTATATATCAGCTACGACCTTGTATTTCCACCAAGCAGTAATAATTTGACATAGAAATTTATTAGAGCAACCTCATGCAGTTTTTCACAGCAATGGCTTTCTTATCATAAAAGAAAGCTGTGCTGCCAGTCTTCCTGGAGTTTTGAGTACTGGTCTACAGAATATCACAAGCCTACTGTTGCTTTCTCTCATCCTGTTCTCATATCCTGTGTATTGTCTGACAGAAGTATCAATACCATGTGCACCACAGAGAACAGCATAATGGATAAGTAAGGGTGACTATTCTCTTTCTCAAAATCAAAAGGATGGAAAACCATGGAACACAGTGCAATACTTTGAGTCTGATTGGTACACACAAACACTAGTGATGACACTGTCAGTGGTTAGCAGTTAGCCAGATAAGTATTTCACACCTTTGCTGTCGTTTCAGATTCTGCAGAAGTTGATATGGACTGTCAATATGCTACTAAGGACTAATGCAAAGTAAAATAATTGTTTTGGTGCCAACCCTAGTAGATGGGAATTGGGGTTGTAGTCAGTTCATAACTTCAGGGCTTATTGACCTGCTCTGGTGTGGGGTTCTGCAGTTGATAACTGCTCTGGTATTGTCCTTTTCATAGGTGGCAGGGTGACAACCTGCTTCATCACAGTGTTCGCCTTAGTGTCTACAGGGCTCTTTCTCTCACATTTTTCTCACTCCTATCTCTCACAGCTGCTGTGCAGCATTTTTTACCCTTTCTTAAACATGTTATCACAGAGGTGCTACCAGCCTTGCTAATTGGTTCAGCTTTGGCCAGTGATGGAACGGACTCCATCTGACATGGGGGCAGTTCCTGATGTCTTCTCACAGAAGCCACCCTGCAGTTGTTTCCGGAGTACATGGTGGACAAAGCATGTGGTGAAGGGAGACAGAAACAGAAAGCAATGAGGCTTAAGGAGCATAGTATAAACCGGGATATCTGAGTAGTACAAGATGTATGGAGAGCCACCAAAGCAAAGCATAGTGGATAGGAGGCACTGTTAGGGATCCAGGACCAGTGCTGAGGTTTGTGCAAGCCTGAACAATGCTGAGAACTGTCAATATTTCATACAAGATTTGAGACAAGAACCTGTCCTGTAAGATTAAAGTAGAAAGAGGGCAGAATCATTCAAAACTTTATCTGATCTTAGTCAAGAGTGCTGAGCTGTTTGGCTTTAGAGGTACCCTATTCTAGGCAACATTTTTTGTACTGTAATAAACATAACTTTAGACATTATGAGTCTTTGGTGGTTTTGGTTCACCCACTTCTAGGAAAGTTGTGAGTTTCATTAGGAAGATTAAGGTATACTAAGGTCACAGAATCACATGCTGCAATTTTATATTAGATTCCTTATTAATGAATCTCTTAGGATGTATTTTACAGCAGGATAAAAATAGATTCTTTAAGCTAAGAAACATAAGAGTAGACTGTAAATAGAGTTTCATAATTTTCTGCTGCCAAACTATGAGAAATCCCAGACCAAATGATCACTCAGCTTCAGTAGTTGAAATGATTGAATATAGAGTATAACACAAGTGTTGCCACTAATTTTAGAAATAACTTTATTAAAGAGAACATTACAGCTGATATAATTATATAAGTAAACAAAACAATTTTTAAAAAAAATTCAACCCTTTGATAGGTTTTACATTTCATGTTGAGTAGAACTATTATGCGTATAATGTTAATTTCTTCTCCTCAAAAAGGTAAAATAGTACTGATGGGAAATGGTATTGAGCACTTTGTCATTATTCTACTTACTGAACGTCCCCTTAGCATGTTTCTTGCTCTTTGTTTTGGGAGTCTATACATTTGAATGTCCCAGTCAAGACACCTAAGTTCTTTGAAATCTGCGTCTGTCACAATGATTTTGAGTTCGTATGCTCTGGCTGAGCAATGAGATGCTCAGAATAATTCAAGTAGACTTAGGTCATATCAACACATCCCATAGAGCATTCCAGAGAGCCTCAGTACAGTTTCCAAGTGGATCTGAACATCAGAAAGCAGGACATATTCCTGAATATAAAACTGTTCTAGAATAATATAAGCTCTGTATGTGATCTCAGAAAAGAAAAGAGAGATAAATGAGATTTATATAAGTAGGAGGTGAAGATCATCAGTAAGAAAAATGTAGCAGAGGTAAAAGATTAATTATTGCAAATAGAAAAGGAAAAATCTGCTACTGTTACACACATAAACTTTTTTATTAGCCAAATTGTGTTATTCATCAATTTACAAAGGAAAAAAGAAGACATAAATACTAACAAGTTCTGGAACTGATGTCAGCATGACTAGGATTTCTATAAATGAAAATAACAATATTGCCCATTAAAAATAAGCTTGCAATAACAATATATATGCTGAAATTAAATGCAGATAGAAGGCAGGGGCAGAACTCAACATTCAATTATTGAATTAGCTTACTGTGCTAAATGAACTAGCTAAATATAGTACTTGTTTGTTACAATGAACAGCAAAAGATAGTGACCCTGTGAGAAATCAAAGGAATTTTCCTGTTTTGCAACAGTACAAGTAGTAGTTTTTCCTAAATGGAAGAGCTGGTCTCAAGACACAGAATGGTTTTCTAGAAAGAAGTATGATTTTCTAAGGAAGAACATGCAATGAAATGAAACATTTCCTTGTTGTCTTTGCTAAGAATTCTGTGCCAATGTTTGCAACAGAAATGCAATTGTATCAATGTCACCCACATTAGAAAACAAAGTAGTAGTTAACCTTCTGGAACTGCCAGATATTTTCATCACCTTTGGCAAATAGAACTGCTAAGACTTAGTCACATTGGTAACATGAGTAGAAAGAAGAAAGATTAAAAATATCCTTAAACAGATAAGAGGCAGATGAACTGAAAACTCAGACCTCAGAGCCTAAACTTTTTCACATTAAAGGAATCAGTAAAAATTCTTTTGTCTTTAACAATAGCCAAGTGAGGCTTACATTTTCTGGCCAATCAAAGGACTTGGTCATCTAATAAAGTGCTCAAGAAGCAGCAAAAGTGCTCATTTCTCATTGAAGTTCTACTGGGAAGGAGTTTCAAGGACCAGGTGTGAAATGAACAGCCTTTATTGAAAAAGTTCTCCTAGTTGACTACAGCCCCTCTTACTGAATTTTCCAAGTAAATAATTTAGAGATAATCAAAAGGGAAAATGTGATTTAGTACACATATTTTCTAGAAAGAAATACTTAAATGGGAGCAAAAAATGTGCAGGTAAGTTGTAGCGAGC